>JAYRBT010000082.1:115958459-115985385 GCA_036023395.1 Myiotriccus ornatus
AACATCTAACCTAAACCTCCCCTGGCAGAGCTTGAGCCCATGTCCCCTTGTCCTATTGTTGGTTGCCTTGGAGAAGATATCAGCATATATGTAAAAGAGCGAGATTTAAAACAAGATATTGCTATGTTCTTACCCACCTCTAACTACAGTTATCTTCTTCTATGTTTGAGAATAACCTCAGACTTCCCATTATTTTTAATCAAAACATTCTTATGTGTCTAAATGAGACATAAATGCCCATATAGCCTCCTATTGGGAGTTAGTCACACACTGAATTTTGTTGATGAATTACTTTAGATAACACAAGGTCAAAATAATTTGTCATGCTGCTATTGCAGTCCTATCATTTTTTTTCCCTTAGTGAGAGAAGTTAGAAAAAGAAAATAAAATACAACTGTTGTCCTACTTTTTTTTTAATAGTAACTGGCAAGAGGATGCTCAGGGGATGCAATATATGTGTCTGGGGTGCATGATCATATATTTGATACTGAACCATGGTACTTGAAAGAGAAAAACATATTTTGTGCAAAGGGCATTACAGATATAAACATTGTTGAGACACGTCCAGGCAATTACTTGGATCTGGAGGAATTACGAGATGAAACCTGGTATGTGTCAGTCCAGATCCTGTATTATGTTTTGTAAGTTTGCAGGATTTCAGCGCACAGAACTGCTAGAAGCATTCAAAGTTCTTCATTATACAGAAGAAAGAATGAAGAGCAGCTTTGTATTTATTATTTTTCAGTAATGGGCTTGGACACCTGCTCTAGATGTTGCTGATTTAGGTTCAGTTGGTTCAGGTACTTCAGTTTACCTTCCTACCAACACTGTAAATTGACTGTCTCAGTTACAACATTACAAACAGTCTCACCTCTCTTGTTTCAAAGGAGTGTGCTACGCTGCTTGTGGGAATTAGCCAGAGCTCTGAAGGGAGAAAAAAGAGACAACAGTAAAGAAGAGTATGGAAGAGTCTCAGATCAATTTGATACTCACTAAATATATTTTCATCTCATAAAAAAAAAAAAAAATCAGTCTTTGCAACATGTGGAAGTAGCAAATGTAGCAAATGCATCCTCTGTCTTCACCACAACCCTTCTTCTTAGCCAAACAACTCAGGAGGTGGAGGGATATTGTTGCTATGCTGTAAACCAAAAAGGATTTTTCTGTATTTTATGTGACAACATGAAATGAACAAGTATTGGAGAGTTTTCTCGTCAATGCAGTGACAACATCAATACAATCTTGTCAGTGACGGCACCAAAGAATCTGTGATTGTTTGTTTCTAGTGTGCTTGAAATTGGCATTTGACAGCAAGTGAATGAACTGCAATGCAGGGGCCTATTTAGACATGTCGTCGGACTTCCGAGGCGGTGCTAAACTGCTTGTTTTTCTCTTGTGCATCTGTTGATGAATCTAAGCGAATGCAGTCTCTCGTTCTATTTTTGCATAGCTGGCACTCGAGAGCCACTGGAGAGAAGTTTTCTGGGGAAAAAAATGGAAAAGTTATCTAGACAGACATCTGAACTCTTCCCTGCTGTGGAAATAGGCTCTGTGCTGTGGCTCACATTAGGGGTAACAGCCAGCACATGATTTTTATTACTTGGCTGCCTTGGTTTAATATTTGGTTTTGCCTGAAGAGAGTTGGTGATTGAAGATACATTGCCTCTGTGGAACCACAAACTAAACTCTAATAGGAGACGCACCATCCTGTGGGAAACCTTATTTTACACAAGATCTGGCATTAATCAATTTGAGCTGTTTGATGTTTCATGCCAAAACTAATATCAAATAATTTCAGTTTGTTGAACTCGGACCTTGAACTAAATGTCCCACCTGTCCAGGTCCTTGTGAACTCTTAATGTGTATCTTCCTTAGTCACAGAAGGAGAGCTCCATCTGGTTTAGTTTCTGTCTTCTTTTGGAGCCTGCATTTGGAGCCAACAGGGGTTTATAGGGCTTTAAAGTCATAAAAGAGGTGCACTTCATAAGAGTAGGCGGTTGTTCTTTGGCCACAAGGAGCATGCCATTCATCTTCTAGAGGCTCTAAATATTGCTTTACCTCTTTACCTTACAGGGATTTCAGTTCATCTGGTGCCCATCTCAGCCTCTCTTCTCTCACAGTCTGTCTCTTCATGCTGGCAGTGGGTTGGGTACAGATCCTGCAGCAAATGGTCTAGCATTTTTTCTCTCTTTTTTTTTTCTTTTTTTCTTTTTTTCTAGATACCATAATCATCAGAATCTAGGAGGGATCTAGGGCTGTCAGCTTCATTGTTATCAAGTGCTGGCATCATGTGTTACCTCCTTACCTTGCCTATCTACTTTGCCCTGGGAATTCAAAGTAGTAGTAAACATGTTAATTTCTCACTATTAAGTCAGTAAGCACTTTACTCCACTGCTTCTTAAATCTGAGCATTGAGGAATCCTTCAAAGATACATAGATTTACTGGATGTGTTCAAATGTGCAAATAAATGAAAAAAAACCCAACTTTACAATTATGAGAATTTAGTATTTGAAGATATGAAGGGTTATAATGGTGTGACAAATGAAAGCTTTCTTTTGGATTAAAGCCACTGCTTATGTAGCTTGATATAATTACAAAGAAGACAAATTGTAATTTGCTTTTCCCTTTGCTCTAGTGTCTTTTGACATGGACTTTGTCATTCATAGTAAGATGAAAATCTTTAAAGATCTTTAACCTATAACCATCTCTTACACTGTCTTCTGCTGTATGTGTGCTGGCATTTACGTGAAAAATCCAAGGGAGTCTTAAATGCCATTAGAAGCATGTTCATTCCAGCTGTTTGCAGGATTGTATAGGTCAACCAGCCAAGGGGCTTGACTTTAGAGTTTTGGGATCAGTTACAGCTTCATTGGAGGGTTGAAATTCAATCTTAAATCACTGTGCTGTAACGAGTTGGCACTAGGGGGTTTATTACAGTAGCTGCCTTCTTCCCTCTTGTGGCTCTCCATAGACTGTAACTGCATTTTTATAGTGTCTCTTTGGTACAGATGTAGCCGTCAGCCCCGGGTATATCACACTGGCACCTGCAGTGTGCTGGGAAGTGGGACTATTTGATGCCACCTATTATATCGCTGCAGTCAGGTGACCCTGCAGAATAAATATCTCTTCCTTTCATGCTGATGAGATTCTTAAATAATTTACTGTTGACTTTCTGAGCCGGGTCCTGCAGCCTTGATGTATTCATGGCTTCTTTTGGCTTTGTGTAAGTTTTGCAGGGCCAAAACTGAAGGCTTGGCCTCAGTTTGTTGAAAGTATGTAACAATGTCATATCAAATCAATCACTTAAATTCTGCACATCTGTAGTAGGTTGACCCTGGCTGAATGCTAGGCACCCACCAGAGCTGCTCTGTCATTCCCCTCTGCAACTGGAGAGAGGAGAGAAGATATAATGAAGGGTTCATGAGTTGAGACAGCGACTGACAGAGATCACTCACGATTACCATCACTGGTGAAACAGACTCGAAATGGGGATATTGATTAAATTTCACAAATTTAACAATCTAACAAAATCAGACCACGATAATGAGAAGTCAAATAAATCCTAAAAAACACCTTCCACCTACCCCTCCCTCCCCCTGCAGCAGCACAGGGAGACAGGAATGAGATTATGATCAGTTCATCACAGGTTGTTTCTGCTGCTGCTCAGGGAGAGGAGTCCTTCAGCTGCTCCCCATGAACTCCTCCAGCATGAGTCCATCCCACAGGCAACAGTTCTCCATGAACTGCTGCAACATGGGTCACTTTTCCCCGGGGTGCAGTCCTTCAAAAACAGCCTGCTCCAGTGTGGGCTCCTCTCTCCATGGGTTGACAGGTCCCTGCCAGGACCCTGCTCCAGCATGGGCCTCCCACGAGGTCACAGCCTCCTTCAGGCTGTGGTGTGGGCTCCTCCATGGACTGCAGGGGCACAGCTGCTC
Source organism: Myiotriccus ornatus (assembly GCA_036023395.1). Taxonomy (NCBI): domain Eukaryota; kingdom Metazoa; phylum Chordata; class Aves; order Passeriformes; family Tyrannidae; genus Myiotriccus; species Myiotriccus ornatus. The sequence continues at coordinate 115,962,396 of JAYRBT010000082.1, forward strand.
CACCACGATCTGCACCATGGGCTGTGGGGGAACCTCAGCTCTGGCACCTGGAGCACCTCATCCCCCTCCTTCTCCACTGCCCTTGGTGTCTGCATTGTTGTTTGCGTGTTCTCACTCCACTCTTCTCTGGCTGCAATTTTCATCTGCGGAGGTGTTACTCTACAGAGGTCAACCGTGTAGTCTCCCTGGTGCTAAAAGCTGGCCACACAAATCCAATACATGTGTAACTGCAAGGCTTTTGTAGTACACATAATTAGAAAAGAAACATTTTACCCTTAAGAATTACCTGGTTTGTGCTTGCTTGATAATGATGAATAGTGATATTAAATATATAAATATATTTGTTAAGATGTGGAGAAAATACGCTAAAGAAGAGAGCCCTGTCAGCATCTGCCTAATTACATCTGTAAATTTTTAAGATCTGACATTTACCAGCCCTCCCTATTGTACTATAGTCCAAATTCTCTGATGAGAGCAATTTCTTTGCCATTCGTTTAGTGGGGTCTTCTGGTTCTGAGATATTAGAAGAGTGTATTGGCTTCCAAAAATAATTGAACACATACTCCTCACTGCTTACCTACCTTTCTTCTTAAACAGTTATCGAAAAACTATTGGTAAAATATTGATGACTGATACTTTTTCTTTCCTGAGAAAAATATCTATTATTTTGCTAAAATACCATGTGTGCAGCAATACTATCTGCTATCGCTACCATCACACTCCAATGAACTTATTCACCAAAGCACTTACCAGAATGGTAGAAAGACCTTTAGATCATTAAAAATCTAACGGGAGTTTCCTCTCCAGTCAGATGATTGCTTTAACTGTCACCAAAGAGATAAAGAAGATATTTATGTCAATTTTTAACATTTCATTATGACACAGACTACACTCATCTTTGGTTGTGAAGCTCTATTGAAAGACGGTAAGTTACAGATGAGGCTGTGATCTTTAGCTGAGGAACAGGTTATTCCACCAAGAGTGATCATCTGACACCACTCTTCCACTACAGAAGTAAATGTTCTCCCCTACTTTGAAAACCTGGCATTTCTCTCATGTTAATCTTATCTGTCTTTTTACTGAAGTCAAGCCTGTCAGTAAAATTCTGAAATCACAGCAAGAGTATAAAATCTGTATAAAAAGCAGTTTATGCATTAACAGTTGGGCTTTGATGCAACTTATTTATTTACTTATTTATTTTAACCTTCTTCTTTCATCATTTGTTAGTCTTCTATTAGAATTCCTGAATTTTAGCATGTGGTAAGTCAATCTTTATTCTCCAGTGCTGGGGTTTTATCCAGTAGTTTGGAAGCTTTTTGATGTCTCTTCCCCTTAAATTAAAAAGTGAGTATTCTCCAAAATAATATAAAAGTATGATGTGAACATTGAGCATTTGCCCAAGGTTTTACAAAAATGTTTTCTCAGTGGAACATCTGTCAAGAAAAAGCCAAATACATGCCTATGGGTGCTGGAATGTGAAGACAGACTTTAAGTCAAATGTGACTAGTGCTAAAAGTCACCTTGATCCAAGGTCTTCTCTATGTCAGCTGAGTATTCTGGCTACAGAATACTCTGGTGTAAGAGGCTTCCACTGCTCCTCTTGTGCCTCACCGTTTCCCTCTTCCTTGTGTTGGTGTGTAGCTTTTTGGGAGCGTGCACCAATGTGGGCAAAAATGAAGGAAGCAAAAAGGGCAGGAAGGTAAGAAGGAGGGATGGGATGGGGTGGGATGGGATGGGATGGGATGGGATGGGATGGGATGGGGTACGATAGAGGGATACGTTGTGAGGGAAAGGTGAGTGCACTGCTGAGCTTAGCAAGGGTATCCTGGGGCTTCAGAGCAGAGGGGACTTAAAGCTCCAGGTGGGGTTTGCTGGAAGAGGCTTGGGAACAAGTTCGGTTTTTAACAGTTGCATCTACCAAACTGGGCTGAAATGTCTGTAATGCAGCACAGCACATTGGAACTAGTGGTAGTAGTAAAAGGAACAACAGTCCTCAGAGATTCATCGTGTCCAGGAAACTCTTCCCGAAGCCATAGGTTGAATTTATGACCACAAGATGAAGTTGAGAATTTTGGAGAAAACGTCTTTATTCTTAGGTGCAGCAGTTAGTATGGATGATGAGCTGTATCCTGGAACTTTTCCTTGATAATTATTACCATCATTGATCAACTCCAAGTCTTACAGGAATAATTCAAATGTTTCAGATAATTCCTGACTTTAATTTAGAAAATGAATGCTCTGGACTGTAATTTTTTGATTCACTTTTTTTTTTTTTTTTTTTTTTTGTATACTGTTTTCATTTTCTAAAGCTGAGTCCATTTGAAACAGGAACAATGTCCATCTTGGGAGTCATAAGAATTTTTTTTTTTTTTCCCCTAGCTTTTAAAATTGCTTTTATTTCAAAAAAAAGTTTCAAAGCTATATAGTTTTACAGCTCTGCAGTTAATAGGTATTTAATTTTATGATTTTTGTTAGATTTCTTGAATACAAGTTTGTTAGGTTTGCTATGGATACTTCTCTGGTTGTTATAATTTCTAGGGATTGTTTTACATGACAGATTGAAGCAACTTTTTAATATCAAATGTGGAATAAATTATACTTCCCAGCTTTGTAAATTTAGTAATTTATGGGGTATCAAATTTGCAGTTATATCATTAACCGTTCATTTTTATATTAAGCAATTTTTTGTTCTTTGGTTTATATCAAGCCACTTCTAGTTTTTTTCTTGTAGGAAATGATTTTTTTACATATGAACACTCTTTGTCTTGATCCAGTGACTTTTTCTGTTATGGATGTAGATCTATTTATTAATCTCAAACTAACATGTCTTTTATAAAAGCTTTTCCATTAAAATATAAAAGTGACTGTTATCTCTGATGTTTCTGACAGAAGAGAAAATTGAGTTTTAACACTTATTTTGAAAAGTTGACTTTGTAACTCTGTTGTGGTGTCTCCTCACTCAGACAGCTTCTGATATGTATTTTGAAGTATAATACAACATGAGCATTTAAAGAAGGGGTTTACTCCATAGGGCATGCTTGTTGAAGCCTGCTTTCAAAAATGTTTTTTGATCTCTCTGTTGACTAGGAGTATCTTGGTGATTTGTTTCTGTAGATCCTATGCAGCATTGCTGATTGCGGCCTTTTATTTTGTTATCCCTTTACTATAAGCTGCATATGGGTCATTAAGATTACAGTTTGCCCTATTTCTTCTGTTCAGGATGTTCCAAATGTGCTGTACATCTGGTTGATCCATCTAGGCGGAAAAGATCAAAATTCTAACAGATTAGTTCATCTGAACTCTTTGCTGCTCTTAACACAAGAGGACCTGGGCATGGCTGTGAGAGAAAGTTCAGCCTGAGTCACTTTACTGGAGTCCCGTCTTACAGCATAGTACCTTCTCCTTGCACTCTGCAGGAAGTGGGACATGGGGAATGTTTGCAAGACTTAGCAAAATAAAGAGGTAAAAGAGCAAGACAAGTGTGGCACATCTTCATTAAGTGAACTGATACAGTCCCACTAGAGCATTTTACTTCTAGTTGTAGTCTCCTGAGTTGCACTTTATATTACAGGGTTGTCGATCGTGATGACTAAATATCAGAGCACTCCCTTGCTAGCAGTAGTGAGAAATATCATGTCTCCTTTTCCAAGTGTTGTTTTGATAAGAAAATGTTATTTCCTATCATCTTTGATAGATTTTTATAAGTTCTCATTAAAAATTTTTACTCAACTGGAAACCAGACACCCAGTATTTAAGTTACCCAAACCAAACCCTCCTTTTTTGGGTTTTCATTCCACTTCTTTGGTAATCATTAAAAAAAGTATCAAAGAACAATTTATTGTGGACACTCCCAAACTTTGTTGTCTTACTTATCTAACAACTTGGGAGAGGTTGGCACCTCTACTACTCATAAGTCGTATGACAGTAAACTCCCAGAAGACCTCAGTCACATCAAGCATACCCCCTTTCCTCAGCCTTGGGTTCCTCTGCCCTTCTAAGTTGATATCTATCTTCTAGCAATGGGAGAAGTTGAGCCAGATAATTTTGGCAACCTCTACTTTGCCTTCAGGGTTTCAGTTTTTCTGGCTGTTTTCAGAAGAATCTGAAAATGATGATGAAAGCAGAAATTCATGTGGAAAAATTTCTCTTTGAGAAAAACAGCCTCTTAATCATCAAAATGTTTTTGGTGAAACATTTCGAAGTACTCACGTACACATAACTTCAAGTGAAACCATCTGTCACAGTGTCTGCTGCTTTCCAACTGCACCATGTGGCATAGGTTAGTGTGGTGGCCAATGCTGGCTACTGAGACTTTGTGCAAACAGAGATAGTACTGGCTTTTCATATGTGTGTAAAACGAGCCTGTAATTGTGCACAGCTACCTGTTTCCTTCTCTTTATTCTCATGATTTCTGTGCAATGAATTACCTAAATCACAGACTGATTGGGACTGCTTTTATTCATTTGCACAGAGCTAAAAAACCTGTGGCCTTCACTGCTGCTTGGGGACTCTGTTGGGTGAAATATCAGACATAAGAACAGAAGTACTCAGATGTTTTCTCTATTCAGTGTATATTGCTCATGGCATAAAGAAAACAGAACTTAATGTGTTTCCTCTGCCATGATCATGAATTATAAGGTTTTTTACTTCTACCTGTACTGCCTGCAAGAAGGTGTTATAATTTAGAAGAAAGCAGCAATTTGAGCAGGATAGATATGCCTCCTACCTCTTTATTTTCTTTATACTCCAGCCCTCTCTTCCCCCCCACCTCCCCCCTCCCCGCTAATGTATTCTGTGGGCTTTAGGGATGAGACAAATTACTCTGTGTTGGTGACAAGAGCAAAATAAATGAGACTTAGCTGTGCAGGAAGGTCTCACTGCATAGCCAGATAGTAAGAGCACTTGTTAGGGGGGAGGGAATGCTACTGTATGTTTGGCATCCTGCTTCCAGGGCTCCTTCAGTGATTTCAAGCTGTCACGGTATATAAAAATAAAGAGCGAGCCCTGCAGGCAAGAAACACAAGCGGCTCTCCCAATTCTGGATAAGTGCCATAAGCAATAGGCAGTAGACTCAGGTTTCTACTTGTGCTCTCTTTTTGAGTCACTAAATGCAAATTCTTGTTTTCTGCCTGTGACACACCTTCAAGGAGAAGCTCTCTCTCTTGGTATCCTAATGGATAGGAAGTGGAAGGAGAGGAACGAATACCTCAGTAGGCAGCAGGAGAGGAAAGTGAGCCTTATTTCTCTGTGGTTGTGGTGGGTGTCTTTACCAGAATAATCTACGGAAATACTAATTATTTTTTAATGTGTAACTGTATCTATGGTGGATATACACATGTGTACTATCAACTTTGGGAAATACTATGGCCACTGTACTATTTTGTGGGAGCCCTAACTTGCCTGCTAGATTTATTCAGAACTTGATTGGCAGATATCAAGGAAGTGCACAAGAAGGCAAACTGTATCCGATCCAGTTTAGGCATGATCTGAATAATAAGCCTTTTAACATGGGTGTGTTGGCAAAGTGCAGTGGTTGTGTTCGTTTACATTGCAGTACTGTGTCTTTTAGGCATTTAAGGTGCTGATCTACATGGATCTGAAAATTTCTCTGAAGGGCCAGTTTAAGAAGGGACACATACTAAATAGCTTCATTCATACCTGTGCTGCAGTATTCATATCTGTGCCTCAGGCTTTTGTCTTTCAGATAGCTCTAGGTGTTTCAGTGCTACATAAAATGCCTAAGGGCATTCATCTCTTGCAGTGAACCACCAGTTTGAAGTGAATCTCCTGAATACCCACTCTGGGCAAACCCCATGCTCCCTACACCAGCACTTTCATATGGGCCTGGGGAAGAAGCCAGGCAGTAGCATTGTGGATGCTAGTGAGCCATCAGAGTTTTCTACCAGGTTAACCAGGCCTGTTGTGACCAGTGGTCTTCCCAGACAGTTCACCCATAGCCAGGAATCATTTGGAGTAGTAGATACATTGTTTGTGCGCAGCTGCCCTGTTTCAGAGCCAAGGATGCTTTAATGGAGGCAACCCTAAGCCAGCTGGCTTCAGTGCTGGGAGTGTGATGGGACACAGTTTACTGGTGCAGGTGAAGACCTAGGCTACAGGGGAGTTTCAGTGAATGGCAAGGCAGAGGTAGCTGCTAAGCAAATTCTAGTCTGATTTGACAGCTCCATCCTCAGCTCACTAGGCAAGGTCAGGGCTCCAGGATGAAGACACACTGTGTCCGAAAACTGGTAGTCTGTGAATTTTTTAGCAATTTTGCTGACCCTAGATCTCCACTTGTAGTGGTGGGAATGAAAAAGGTTCTGGCTCTGGTCATAGATGTCTTCCTATGTGATACAAGACAGAACTCTTGTTGTTGTTAGACTATAAACTGTAAGTTCTGCCTGTGCCAAAGAATTTTCAAAACTCTTTATTTACCATCTTGCACATGGGATGTGGGGCGCCCTTGTACCGTACTGGGTGATGCATCCTGTGGTTTAGGGAAGTTACAGGCAAGGTTATTCCCAAATGTGGGGTCACCTGAGAGAGCTCAGTAGAGAGTGGTAGGAAAAGCAAATGGTTCTGAGCTGTCCCTTGTGAAGTCCCAACTAGACCATTATTGTGATGGTCATGAGTCTACTACGAGGTGAAGACATTCACCTGACATTCTCGTGTGGTGTTCCATCTGAGATTCTCCCTTACCTATGACTTTTATAAAAAGGATAAGAATTTCTGTTAAGACAGGAACATCTTATGTGTCTAAGAGGATAATATCACAGTAACATTGTCTGCTGCATGATAATCTTTCATTTATGTATACTGGGCCAGCTGTTTAGCTGATAAAAGTCACTTCACTGATTGCAGAGCAGCTGCACCAACTTGACGATTCACCTTTTGTTCATTTCATTGTTTAGATTTATCATATTTATTAACCTTAGCAGAGAGAATATGGTTTTCAAGTGTGGTTAAGGGAGGATTTTTGTACAGAAAAGATGGATTCTGCTCTCAATGACACCTAGCCTCATCTTGCAGGTAAAGCTTGAATCTGGTCATAATGTGTAAAATGAAAGGGTTTATGTAAAATACCCACGTATGATAATACTTTGGTTGGTATTCATAGAGCCATGCTTACTCTATCTGTCTCGGTATAAATATTTTAAGTGCATATTTTGGCAAATTTTAGGGTTTGTAACAATGTAGTAAAATCAACTAGATGCTAATAAATTCTAGCAAGCATAGAAACTCAGTTATTTCTCTGCAGGAGTCTTTTTAGTTGCTTAGGAATGTCTTGTTACAGCTGCAAAAATATTGAACCAAGTTTAGACTTCAACAAATGTGCTGCTGAGAAAGTTGATTTTGTATATTTAGAACAATAGACTGGATTGTCAAAAAAGAGTAGCAAATGTGTTTGCAGAAAAAATTTTGTCTGGCTTTTTTGTCTAATGTTTAGAAATGCAGAATTACCTAAGAACCACATGCTGATGCAAGGATGAATGTTGATGTTTCATAGCTTCCTCCTTTTCCACAGCCATCTAAATCCAGACCCAAAATGCCGTGAGGACAGTGGAAAGAGAGCTATTAGACTGCCACAATTTCTTTCTGATTTATAGTTGCCCAAAGTAACCTACCAGCTTTTGGTGGAGCACAGATAGCTCACTTGGCTGTTGGTTTTAAAGCAGCTGGCTCTGAGGTCTTTCAGTATTTTCTACAGCCTTTCACTCCCTGAGTCTATGTCTGTGCCTCAGGTAGTGAGGAGATAGCAGCAGTCTTCCCTAATTCCTGCATTTAAGAACTCGTGGGATCATACCCAGTACCACATCTGGGACTCTTATGAGCCTGCTCTGCTTTTTTGGGCCTTTAGGAACAGATTGAGGAATTTGCAGTCAAGTCTAGTTGAAACTAAATTTCAACAAAGATATGGAGAAGAGAAAGAGCATGATGATATTTCAGTAACAACAGCAAGGTTTGCATAGCTTTGCTCAAACTAGGTGAGCTTCTGTTTAAGACAAATTTTTAATTAAATAAAATTTGTCAAGCCTTGGAGTTTCCAGAATACAAGAATAAAATAAAACTTGTCTGCATTTGATTTTGTAGAGATATTTTTTTATTTTAAAAATATTTTCTACAAGTTTTCTAAAAGTGCTTTTTTATTGGAAGAACTGCATGTTGACTAGTAGCTATCTTCAGATAAAAGTGTCCTGACAATGCTGACAAAGGCTACAGCCAGGAACCATAGTTTCAGAATTTTGCTATACTGTTCTCTGGTGAAGTTTGGTGCGAAAAAGAAAATGTCAAGTGTTCTGTCTCACTCACAATTAAAGTGGATGTTCTGTTTATGTGTTTTCTTACAGTTGGCAGCATTAGAGAGACAGATCTTTGACTTCCTTGGTTTCCAGTGGGCTCCTATCCTTGGCAATTTCCTGCAAATAATAGTTGTCATTTTGGGTTTGTTTGGAACCATCCAGTTTAGGCCTCGGTATATAGTCGTGGTAAGTCTCATTTATTATCTTTTTTTTTCTTTTTTTTTTTTTTCAATTGGTTTTAAAATCTGTCATGTTACAAAACAGAATTTTCTTGGTGTCAAAACACCAGATGGTATTTCTGTAAAAACTGTAGAGGTCTCCATGTCTTTTTGAAAATTTGGGACTACTGATGGGCTTTTCTGAGATTTTGGAAGTCATCAAGAATAGGAAACCTGGAGAAAATGCCGTCAAAGTATAACTATGATACAAGCCAGGTGCATAAATGAAGAAATGAAATACAAATTGTGGTTATTTCTTCAATAGACAAGCAGAATCAATGGTGATTAAAAAAATATTGGTAATGGCCAAGTTATATATAGCTACATCTCTTTAACAGGGAGAAGCAAGGATGGTAGAAATTTCTTTGGTCCTGTGACCCATGGGTTCCAAAGAAATCTCCTTCTCACTTACATGTAATTTTTTCAAGACCTGTATTTATGGTCTTGACCATAAATTATTGTAAATTGTCTCTGATGCTTGTAACTTGAAGCTTTGCAGTTGTTTTTTCCCATGTTCTCAACATAGCAGGAATAAAAAGAATTTTCAAAGCCGTGAAGTAAACTACCAACAAAAAAATATCCCTGTTCCTCCCCCACACTCTCTCCTGAATGGATAAATATTATGCCTTACCTGGTATTTCTTGTATCTGGAACATCCTGGTTGTGATGTCAGTTATGGATTTTAAGAGGCTAAAGTTATCTTTCTTTTTCCTCATAAAAGAGTGAAATAAATGTCTACTGGGGAAAACTAATTGAACAAATACTTAAAAAGCTTCCTCTTTTTTAGTTAAACCTGGAATATTGTAATTCTTTGCCATGTCTTAAAAGAGAAAGTAAACAAAAACTGCACCCAAGGTTGTACTCACATTAACTAAGCTTACAAGCAGACTCTGACTATGGTTGGAGAACTGGGTATCCATACAATGTTGCTTCATGCTCTCCATTTTATGCATAAGAAGCAAGTGAGGGTAAGCACCTGTAAAATTAAGTAAGAAATGCATGTCTGAAGTGCAACATTACAAAATTTCTTGCCCCTCAGATTCAGCACTGCTGTTAAGTAATGCAAGCTCTGCTTTAATTTCCAAATGAAATGCAATGGATGTTGACTGTTTCTATATCTTTTCCAATGTAAATGAACATTTTAGGCTATATTGAAGGTTTGTTGTGGGTTTTTTTAAGCAGAGGTATAAAACTCATAATTAAAGAAAGAAACACATCATCAGCAAGACACTTTATCCTCAGATTTAACTGAACTTGTGTTCTGATTTATCTTTAAACATATATTTAAGAGCTCAAGCTACAGTAGGTGCGAATACCCATTATTTGGGAAGATCAAGGCTTTAGAGCAGCTTCTATCTTTACTAATGCAAGGTTCATGGTGAAGTAGTTGTAGTTTGAGCCAAATCCTGAAGTCTGAAGAGTGAAGTACACAAGGTGTCTGGAACCAGCCTCACAGCTCAACACAAGCAGAAGAAGGTGGCTTGAATTTCTCCCTGTTTCCAGAGTTCTTTTCCCTGGCTGAATACTTTTCCATATTCTCCTCACCAATTCTGACAGCAGTTAACTGGATCCTTCAGTAACCATTTCCACTCCTAAACTATCAGAAAAGCAACCTAGTAAAAAGTGGGAGAGTTTTTTATTAAACTGGTGAGCTGAACCCAGTCTGCGAGGTTCCCGATGGTTGCCAGGGCCATCATAACGAAGGGATTGGGACTGCACGGTCACAAACAGCAGCGTGGAGGTGGAGGGGAAGGGAGAAGCTGCAAGAGTTCGGTTGTTGCTAGCTACAAACTTGACAGTTCATCATCTTGCCTAGCTTCACCCTCAGGCTGAATTCAGTTGATTCCTTCTTCATTTTCACCAGCACAAGCATCAATTCAACCCCTTGGTAACCTGTCAAACCAGAACAGATCCAGCTGAAAAGCAATTGTTTCCTTTACTGGTGTTAATTTAAGTGTAGGTCAGCTCTCTGACATGTTTTGCTTGTTCCAGCAGAAGGGAAGAGATGCTGGGGGAAAACAGGAACAAGTAGCTAAAGAAAAGAGAGAAGTGCATGGAGTCTTTCTTTAGCAGTGCAGGGTTACACCAGCTCAAAGTGCTTGTTGAGGTATAGCCTGAGGATCTATCAGGCTATACCCATCACACGCTCCTCAGAAAGTGTGCTTCCTAGGGCTGTCCCAACCACAGCAATACTTTGCCCACTGTCCCCAGAAGCCCCAGAAAGAGTCAGTGGTACAGACAGTAAAGACCTTTACCAGTGCCAGCTCCAGGCTGTCTTCACTAAGGCAAAAGGGAATCTGAATGGAACTCTCCCAAGGAAGGGCATAGCTTACCTTCCTCCTTCTGAAACCCTTTGAAAACACTTGTTACAGCAGTAAACTTCTATTGCTAACTTCAAATATAAAGTCTGTTTAATGTAAATCTTCAGAAAGGTCCTGAATTTCAATATTAGCCACAATGCAGATAGAGTCCTACCCAAGCTCTCACTAGTGAATTAGGCACCAAATTAACTGAGAAGCTTCATGGGCTTCCAAGTCCATAACTGCATCTTCAGCCATGTCTAAGCTCCTGGATATGTAAGTTGTTAGTGTCCTGAGAATTTGGTACTGTGTCTTTGGCAGAAGTAATAGGTTGAGTAATGGTTTTATGTACTCTGGTTGCTGAAGCTTCTGATTTAGATTAAGCTTAATCCAATTTCACTGGAAAAGTAACCAATTGCTTCAAGAAAAGTATGCTTAGTATCCATTGTCTTTTCCTTAAGACTTCCCTGGAATTCAGCCTTACTAGTGCAGAGGATCCCATCAGAAGATAAAACATTGAAGTAAAGTGTGAATCATGTCAGATAAAACAGTTTGCTTCTATAAGCTGTCTACACAAAATTGATCTGGCACATGTGAGCGCAAATTGTCCCCATGATATTCTGTCACACTCTGGTGGTTATCTTGACTTAAGCTGACCAGGTCTAGGGTCATTGTTTTAATCTCAAAAGAATGTTTTTAATCTATGTTCTGTGCAATGAAGTCTGTGCCTGAAGGTTTCCCTGACAAGAGAAGTTGCACAAAAGCTTTCACTTTGCCATCCTATGCTGCGTATGTCATGTTCTCTTTCCTCAAATTTTAGTATATGTAAGGAATGGGAAAGTAAGTGAATAAATGTAATACATGTAGGACTATAACTTGAAGGACATCTATACTGCAGTCAAATATGAGACTAGTTCTGCAGGCACAGTTGAGCAGGCTTTTGTTGCACATACGTAGAGCCAAGGAATTCAGTGAGGGCTGTAATAAAAACTGATAAACACAATAGCAGCTGCATGCTTCTAACTCCTCTTCCACTTCCATGGAACCCAAGCTACTTACTGTATCACTAGCATTTAATGGCTACATAAGCTGCAGTCATTTCTTTGACAGCAGCATAAGCATAGCCATCGTAGATTGAAAGTCTGAAGAAAGAAATTAGTTTGAGTGATGTAAAATTTGTCATGAGAGCTTTCTACCAAAAAAAATGCCCCAGTATATATGAGCTGTCATACAATAGCTGATTCATGAGGCATATCCATTGAATACAATTGTCATTCAAAGTAGTTTAAGGTAGTGTCTCATGTCGTCTGTCTGCGGTTTTTTAGATACAGGGATGGTAATTCTGAAATAAATCTGGAATTTCACTTGCTCATAGCTAAAATTCCAAGTCCTCAGAGCTTAGGAAACAGAGAAAGAGGGAGCAGCAGCATTGACTTCCAGTGTCCTAATTAGTTTAAATCCAGTAATTATTTCTAATATGTTTTGTATTAATTAGTAATTCAGATAAATTTTGTGAACAATTTGTTCTGTCACTAAGCGAATGTGCTATTTTCAGTATTTGAATATTTTTTGACTGAATTAAATCAGTGCAAAGTTCCCAGGGGACATAAGAGTGCAGAGCTGATTCCTAATTTTCCCGTATTAGCTCATTTGAAACTTACTCAAACATTTGTAAAGAAGAAAAAAAATCTAAATTTCAGCTCTAACTGTGCTGTTACACTTGCGTCATGAAGCTCCAGAGCTCTGCTGTGATCCATTTCCCTATGCATGCTTTTCCTTTCTTAATAGAACTTGCTGTCAGCAGCAAGATTTCCAGGCTGTTAAAAGTGATTAAAGATGATGACAGGATACTTATTAAAGTTGGGGATTTTCCCCCTCATCTACTTCTGATATGGAACTTCAAAAGGCTCCTGAACGATGAGTCATACAGTTAAAATTTTACAAACCAGGCCCAAAGCTGAACGAAAATCTGTTAGTGAAACAGTGAGGAAGAAACTAACCCTAGTACACTTAGATAGGCAGAATATAAGGTGGAAATCTCTGCTTTACTTGCCTTAATGTATTCCAATAAATAATATAATATGATGTATAGGCAATGTGTACAGTTAGAAAGCCAGGAGGGATTTTCTTAAAAAAACATAAACCGAAAACCACAAAAGCCGAAGAAATGCTGTACAGATTACTTTACACTGTACTCAAACAAATGTTATATAGACAGTGAAAACACATATGAAATATTTAGGCTTCCAAAATTACTCCTTCAATATCCTTCCTGGTAAGTCCTGTGTTGTTACTGCTCTATCATGTTGATTTATGCCACTTCCCAGTACTTAACAAGGTTCTACAAGTACTGATGCCTCTGAGGCACAGCCAGGTATTACGGAGGGATGATCTGAGTTGCTCCTTTCCTTTGAAGTGTCCCTGAGTCAACTGCATTCTCCGTAGTGCCCCTACCTTGTCAGAGTAGTTGGCATGCTTCAGATTTAAATATATGCTTGAGATACTTTACTCATTACAACTAAACTTATCCCCCAATCCTTGTAATAGTCAAACTTAGAAAACTGCTTTTTTCTTTCTCTCTCAATTTAAGAAGCCATCCTTTGCATTTTTTTGCTTAACCAGTTCTTTTTGTGACTTTGTGTCCATCCAATGTGAATGATTTAACTCTAGAAATATTTGTATTTCACTGATACATGAAATGTATCTCTGCATCGGTTTCATTATGACCTGTAAAGTCAAAAGAGGTATAGAAATCTCACTGTTGTAGAAAGGCTGGCATTATGAGAAGGGATCTGAAAGGAACCTGCTAGGCTTGAGAGTAATTTAATAGACATTTGACCTGTAAGGTTTAGAGAACACTCTCTCCACATAACTTATAAGACTCCAAATACTTCCTCACACCACCTAGTATACAATCCTTAGTGCAAAAGAGCAAAAGGAAAAAAAAAAGGGATATAGTGCATCAAGGGGAAATAAGCAAAGATTATGACCAGGTCCTAGGTCCTTCCACTAGAAGAAATCTGTTACAAAAACATCCATGTGATTTTTTAGGTGGTGCATCATAGTGAGTGCAAAATAAAAACCCCAACTCTTCTTCTCGGTTCAACCCATGTGGAAATTTCCTTCTTCATGCCACATATGGTGAAGGTTGTGATGCTGAGCATGAGACCAGATGAGCTGGGGGGGACTGAATGTGGCTGGTAAAAAAGAACTGGGACAGAAATCGCTGGATGTGGGGTAGTAAGAGTGAGCAGACACAACAGGATGGACAGGATAATGTTTAGGACATGTAGTGGGAGAGGCTGAATGGCAGATCAGGTCATGAAACAGGTTAGATGAGGTGCCTTGGAAGGGAAATGAAACCTGAGAATCAGTGTGGACCTGATTTTTCAGACCCTAGACATTCCCATGCTGAGACAAAATTGTCAGCATGCATGATATGTCCCCTCATACAGAGGATGGCAGTTTGGGTTGTTTCTCTGCTAGAAAAAATAAGTGTTCATCATGGATCTAAAAGTTAAAGCTTTCTTAATGACTCAAGCAGGTGTTAGTGTGATGCCGCATAATGGAATATTGCTGTATTTTTTTTAACCTAGAAGGTAAATACGTATAAATTTACGCACATACATGTAATGGTCAAAAAGTATTACAAAATTTTCAGAAAGAAACACTCAGAAATTAAGAAAAATTTTTATTAAAGCCCTTTTTTGCAATCTTACTGTTATCCTTTCATATATTTGCAATTCTGAACTGGATAGATATATACCAATTCTTACTATATTGTCACCTCACTTTCAGTAGAAAGGACAGATATTTGGGGGTTTTCTGGTGGTCACAGCCAGGGAATAGAAACTTGATTTGCAGAAAACAGAAGACAATGGGAAGACTGAGGCACATGCTAGCAAGAATAAAAGGATTGCTTTTGGTGTGAAGGCTATGCTATGTAGTTGAGATTTATCTCTGCTCTCAAACACTGAAATCCTTTTTGACACTTTAACCAAACTTGTCATGCTCTTTGTTTTTCCCTTGCATTCTGAGTTCTTGTCTTGAGACCTTGTGGTCTGATTTGCACAAGTGCTGCATACTCAGCCACAGGGAGCTGAACACTGATTTTATAAAGCACTGTATAACCTCAAGTGTTCTGAAGGATGAACTCTTAAGCACCTCAAGTTGGATGTCTATGAAGTATGAATACTTCTGAATGTAATCTCTGCATGTATCAGAACATCATTTGCATTCTGAGAGCTGTATCATTCCCTTATAACATAAAATAAATTACTTAATGTTTGTGCAGCTCCTGCACATTACAGCAATGAGCATCTTAGTAAACCTCATGAGGAAATTAATATTCTATCCTCAGAGCAGGGTCTGAGTGACAAGGAGAAATGAAGTATTGAGTTAGCTGTTTATAAAATGTGTTAAGAGAGGTAAGATCTTTTAAAAGAAAAATATATCTATGATGATTTAATTAAGGTTCACATTGTATTGCACATCCACAAAGTAGAAAAATTAAATTTGCATAAATAACCCAAATTCTGACAATTCCTAATTTTGTTCTCTTGCTTTTGTTGACTTATAATGTTTCGTTTAATGTACTCTTCCCTAAATGCCTATGAAACTATGCAAGATAAAAAATCTGCCCCTCGCATGATATCCAAAAAGATGTGTTTTCAAATGTGGACAGTAACTCTCTTACTTAAAGAAATTATGTAGTACTAATTACTGAATAGGTAATTATTATGATTATAAAGCAAATGGAGCTCAAATTTAGACTTTTGCGGTTCAGTGAGAGTGTAGGAAGAGCCTCTCCATACACAGCAGCTGGGTTTCAAGGTGCACACCTGCTTTGCACCTGCACTTCTCTTTCAGAAATCCTCACAGTGGATAAGGAACCAAACCAGTCATAACTGTAAAACAGCATAGCCTGGCCTGGGAAAGCATGTTCAGACAGTTTTTGCCTGCATAGTACAGAGTTGTCATTGGAGCCCATGGGACAGAATGAGGCCATTAACAGATTTGGCTTGGCCTGGCAGATCAAGCAGGATTCCTTTTGTTGTGGTGACAGATTTAGTTCATGGACAGATAAAAAATTCTTTCTTAAAAAGGCGAATTCTCCTGAGTAGTCTCAATTCTGCTTTTTACAAGCAACTGGCTTGAATGAATAGTTCATTAATTTTGAACACTCTGCACATAATATTCTGAGGATAAATGCTGGAAAATCAGTAGCTTATGATGAGTTACTACAAAGTCAACAAATGTAGTAAAATGTCATGTACTCTTTTAAATTAATCTTGTGAATAGTGCAGACATTATACTGCTCACGGACCATGGCAGCTTTGTCTATTTTATAATAACTTAGCCTTCAGTTGCCACACTGCCCTTCTCTGTAAAACAGAGGAAACTGCCCAGGAGTGTTGCTCTTATTTTGTTTATTAATTGCCTACTTCTTAGGCCATAGCCATCTCCCAGCTGTCTATGTACCTCAGAAGAAATTATATTAAAGCATTTCACGTTTGGTGTACAGAAATGCATGAGGGGTTAATCAAAGTGGGGAAAAATTCAACCGTCTTCACCTGAAACTTTCATTATACGTCACAGGGAGGGGAAGGAAAAGGAGCATAAACCAAAACTGGGCAAGAAAGCCAAACTGATGGCACCTTTGCAATGCAAATGGGATCCAGCATACTGTAGATTACTATGTTGAACTTCAGTGATTATATTGAAGCAAAACAATAGTATATTAACCCTCATCTGGTCACAGCTAATTAGACTTGCAAAGGCTCTTAGCAGCAGTTCTTCACTGTGAAGGTTATAAGTGTGTAAATGTCGAGGTAAAGTGGCAGTGGTGCTGCTTATTGCATTTTTTCAGGAGGATGTAGCTCCAGCGTGGTTGGGTGGGCACTTGG
This sequence comes from Myiotriccus ornatus, assembly GCA_036023395.1. Taxonomy (NCBI): domain Eukaryota; kingdom Metazoa; phylum Chordata; class Aves; order Passeriformes; family Tyrannidae; genus Myiotriccus; species Myiotriccus ornatus. Next base: position 115,979,117 of record JAYRBT010000082.1, read on the forward strand.
CCCATCAGGCAGAAATGCTTCGGAGGTGGACTGCCCAGAGAGTTCACTGGGAATAGTTTACAGCTTTATCTTAGTAAACAGTGCATCTGTAAGGAAATAGTGCCAGTCTATTGTGCTGCCAATTAAGACACAAAAGATCACAGAATCAACTAGGTTGGAAAAGATCTCTGAGATCATCGAGTCCAACCTTTGACCTAACACCACCTGGTCTACTAGACCATGGCACTAAGTGTCACATCTATTCTCTTCTTATAAAACACCTTCAGGGTTGGTGACTCCAACACCTCCCTGGGCAGCCCATTCCAGTGTCTGATCACTCTCTCTGTAAAGAACTTCTTCCTAATGTCCCACCTAAACTTCCCCTGGTGCAGCTTAAGACCATGCCTTCTTATCCCACTTCTGGTTGCCTGTGAGAAGAGACTGACCCCTCCTGGCTACAACTTCTTTCAGGTAGTTGTAGAAAGTGATAAGGTCACCCCTGGGCCTCCTCTTCTCCAGGCTAAACAACCCCAGCTCCCTCAGCCTCTCCTCATAGGACTTGTGCTCGAGTCCCTTCAGCAGCCTCATTGCCCTTCTTTGGACATGCTTCAGCACCTCAATGTCCTTCCTGAACTGAGAGGCTCAGAACTGGACACAGTACTCAAGGTGAGGCCAAGCTGAGTTAAGGTAGACAAATCATTTGCCCATTCATGCTGTAGGCTGAGTATGAGTTCAATACGACATTGGAGAACTCAGAAGAGATATGGATACATTCAACTGTTAAGGTTGCTTTGTAGGATCAGGTTCATGGCAGAGGGGCTGGAGAAGTAGTGAGCTATTTTTATTGTAATTTAAGTACATTTTACTGTCAAAGACTCTTAAGAGATCAGTTTCACCCTTATTTGTTTAAAAGAAAAATATCCAGATTATCAGATCAATAGATCTTCTGTTTTATTTGGTGGTGAGTTTTTTTCCTTTTGCCTTTCTTTATAATATTTAAATGTTATTTCAATATTTGCGTATTTAAAGTACTGTGTTATTCTGGAATTTCCTTCAAAAGAGCTAAATCATAATTTAAAAATTACTTACAATTGCCACAAAACCAGTGTTTAGGTCAGCATTTTAGACTTAATTGATATCAATAGGATAGTCTAAAACTCTAGAGAATAAATATGTTTTACTGGTATTTATTTAGTACAGCAATGAATATTGGATTTGTAATTTCCGGTGTTTCTTAGGGAACTTCTGTAGGGAAAACTCGTTTTCTGAACTCTCTGTGCTTGGCTGTTCCCAGAAGAACAATTCTTATTGATATCAGGTTTTTTATTATTGATCTGCTCACTATAAAGTCCTTTCATCTTCACATTTTATTTTTCTGTCTTTTTGCTTTCGTCCGGCTTTGTGTTTAGTACACGGTGTGGACTGCCCTGTGGGTCACCTGGAATGTTTTCATTATCTGCTTCTATTTGGAAGTAGGCGGACTTTCCAAGGTAGGTCACTTATCCTTCTTCAGGTTTATGGGAGGGTTTTTTAAAAGCAGGACTCTCAGATTTTAGAAGACTGGAACCGCAGAGGAAAAATGTGGTTGTTTGAACATACAATTTGATCTTTGGATCTCCTCCAACAAGAGCTCTAGTGTTTGAACTTCTCGCTGATAGTAAATAGCCAAGGGTTTGAAGTACATAAATGCAATGAATCTAAATTACAGTTACCTTCTGAAGTACCATCTGAGGCGAGGGGTGGGGAGGGTATTCAGTTGTAAATTTGAGGTTCCTTTTGATTGTTGAAAAACAGGTATTGTCATTTTGGTGGAATTTTCAAGTGTGTATATGAAAAGTACAAATTTCCATGATTGCTTTGAAAGGAGCTAAAGAAAATTACCAAGAAGGTTAATGTTGAGCAAATTGATCTCACAGTGAAAATGTTAATTCCTTATAAAAAAGAATGAATGGCAAAGGATGACTTTTGTCACATCGGAATAAAACTTCCGTTTACATGGCACTCAGTGCTCTAGGTCACCAGTTCCTTATTCAAACCTCTGATTAGAGCAGAAATGTTTGCTGAAATTATCGAGAAACAGGTGATCTCATTCAAGGTGGTGCTTATGTTAGCAGAGTTTATGTTTCGCATTGTATCTACAGTGAGTTTCATACAACACCTGCTGGTTTTTATCCTCAAGTTGAACACAGATGATACCTGTCTTTGTTTACCACAACCATACTTAAATGATTCCAGGCAGAGTATGCCATGGTACATGCTGGTCCTGGCATTTTTACTAGAATAAATGTCACCATTACTGATTGTAGATTTAGTGATATGAACTACATCTCTGATAATTCATGCAATGCTTTTAGAGAATGCAATTCTGTGCAATGTGCTCTCGGGAGACCCTGCTTGAGCAGGGAGGACCAGATGACCCACTGTGATTCCTTCCAACCTTACCCGTTCTGTGATTCTGTGATCTGTGTACTCCACTCAGTTCAGAGTGGAACACTGACGAGCTACATACTTGCTAGCATTAAAGGTCCTAGCTTTTGGCTAACAACAAACAGAAAACTGGTGAAACTAATTTAATAAGAAATAAAATATAACTTACTCAGTAGAAATTCCATTAAAATTAAAGCTTTCAGTGATAGGTTCCTTTGGTGATAAAATTTCGTAATGAAAAGCTACAACAATTTATTTTTCCTCCAAATATGATGTAGCTATGAGAAGTCATGGGCTTGATGAGGAAATTAGTGCACTTCATAGAGGATCAAAAGAAATGATCCTAATGGTATGTTCTGATTTAAAAATCTATTAGATGAACAGAAGAGCAACACATGGAAGTGATGAATGTCTGAAGTAATTGTTCATTCTCGTGATACACAGAGGTTTTATTTTTTCATTTAGTTGGGCCATGTCTCTTTTTGTAGTGACTATTATATTTTATATATAACTAGTATATTTATCTAAGAGCCTAGGAAGTGAAGCAAAACTTTTAGTATAACTCCTCTGAGTTTGTGAAAATTTGACTTGTTTTTCCATTGATTTCAAAGGATTCTGATCACCTCCTTAGTTTAAGACATTTATAAATCAGCAGATATGAATTGAAATCCTGCATCTTCCAGTTTCACCTCTGTTTCACTTTTAGCTCTTCTTATTTGACATATACGACGAATCACAGTGCAGAGAAATAGTAGCAAAAATATTATTCAGCAGCTGAGAAAATTCCCTTTTTTTAGTATATACTTCATTTGATGTCAACATTTTGGTGGCATTTTTATCTTGTGGTTGATAATGACAACATTTGAAAAGTATTTTCTCATTGAAGTGATAGACAAAAAATTATTTCCATGGAAGTTAACTGCTCTTGTATAGATTATGTCAAAGGTCTGAGTGTTGGCACTAAGGTAATAATGATAGAGTCTAGAATCTTGTTCAGTAAATTGTGGAATTTTTGATTCATTTAATGCTCTTTCTGAAAATTATGCTAGAGATGATAAAGCCATCAAGAGATTGAGGTCCTTTTGCACCATATGCCTAAAGTCCTGGGTATTTTCAATTTGTATGTGATTTAATAGGGACCCAGATTTTATCCAAGATGTTAGTTAAAAAAAATTCATCATTGTTTGCCATTAATATGTTCCTGTGTTGTCAGGTGTGATAGAAAGAGACTGTTATCAAGGTATGTTAGTGTGGTTAGGAAATAAAACACCATCATAAGCTTTTCAAGGATGGCTGTTTATTCCTTATTGAAATCTTGGCAGGCAATAGTCATGTTTTTCTTACTATTGTACTATTTTTCCATTAAAAAAAAAAAAGGCAGCTTTGTTTCTGAAATGTATACAGAATGATTATAATTTTAAACTTCTGTTGGCATACTATCAGGGGAAAATTATGGTGCTGTCTGGCAGATGACTGATTTCTGTTGGTTTGTTTGTTTTTAAGCACTTTCCTGTTTATATTTGCTCTGACCGGAATTAGTTATCTGTTGGATGGAGTCCCATGTGTTTATTAGGTCTTCAATCAGGGGTGGTTCAGAAAATATAACTTGATACAATGATAAATGGTAATTTGAATTCAATATGTTCACATGGAGTATGCATACAATGCAGACAAGCTTTTGAATGTCATAATACAAACCCACAACTGCTGAAATTTTGCTCAGATCTTATTCCTGCATCGGAGAGAAAGATCTGCTTTGAATATTTACTGAATTTTGCCAAGGAGTTCCATTGTAGTTAATGGAAAGTTTGAATGAGAATAAGGACATAGGCAATTTAGGCCTGTTATTTACTGTGAAAGTTCGAAACATTTTCCCTCCAATTATAATGCATAATGTTCAGATTTTCTTGGTAAGCTGATTTTTTTTTTTTTTTTTTAAAGGAACAGTTTGGTATTTAGTTTAAAGTTTATGGATTTAGTACACCAAGATCTTTAAACTTTTCTTGATAAAGAATGATGAAAACTTCTGCCTCCTGCACTCCGAGTCAGACGCAATGTATGTGACTTGATCCTTTCCATTCTTTCAGAAAACAATAATGTTTCTTCATCAGAGTGACATGGAAAGTGTATTTCTAGTTGAAAACATATTTCTTGCTTTCCAGTAATTGATGGAGAGGGGGAAGAGCCCTTTATGCATATCTATATACCCAAATTCACACTAAAGTTTGATTTTAATAATCTGGAGGGTCAAACTTTAAGACCTGAGGGGAGGAAGCTGGTGGAGACTGGTGACATGGGAACTGTATATGGCTGTAGGCTTATCATCAAGGAATTCACTTGAATCTCAGTCCCTGCTCCAATTAATATCGCATTATTTTATTATATGAAGAGAGAAGGCCTCACAGAAGAGCTTTCTGAGGAAGCATCCCCCAAGAGCTACAGTATGGTGATTAAGGCAATCTCCTGGGAAAAGGATGATATGGATTCAAGTCATCTTGGGTATGAAAGGGAAATAAACGCAGCTCTCCCACAGCCAGCTGTTGTCAGTAGAAAGCTAACGAGCAGAGGTTTCCCCTAACTACCTTATAAACAACATATAGGTTAAGCTTCTTTTTCACTTAACGTTAAGATGTGCAAATAAAATTTTAATGCTTTTATCAGTTTTAAAGAAATTGTATTTGATCAGAACTAAAAGAAATATACCTGTATACATATTTTTTATTTGTGTAAAGCTAGAGGGTTTTTTGATTTTGATTGATAAAACTTTCCATACAAAAAATGAAATTTGCCAGTCTTTTTTCATTTACTATTTTTATGAAATTAAAAGTATAATTTCTAGTGTGAACCATCCTGTATGAGAGAAACAAAGCTGTTAATATAAAATGACCTTTTAATACTCAACTGCTTGTCATATTCCAGATTAAGGACAATTTAAAGCGTATGGACACAAACACAAACTGTTTTTCTGAGGTTTTGTATGTGCTTAAATATCGACCAGATAACTTCTAATGTGTATAAGACAGGGCTTCATCCCCAGCAATGCATGCTTTAATGTACTCCTGTATAAAGGAGACTTGTTTTGAGTGTACAATTAATAATTCTACTGTTTATATCCCTCCAGTGTTTCAGATCCAGTATGAAAATAGCTGTGTTTATTTGTGTACAGCATTTTCACTTCCAGCTGATACTTTTTGATAGACTATTTTTTTTTTACTACTGTTATTGTGAATTAGTGGCATTTCTTCCCATGTGTTAAAATCTTTATTCAGTAAATGAATAGCAACATTCCAGTACTGCGTACACCTTTCCTAGTTGTTTGATATACCTTACCTAAGCAGCTGGGCAACATTAATGAGATGTTTTCTTTTTCTATGATATTTCTGCTTATTTTGCACGGCTTTTCCATTACATGCTTCTTCAACATGAACCTTGCCTCATTCTGGACTACTTTTAGTTTACCTCTCAATACTGAGCCCTATGTCAACTGACTTTTTTGTTTTTGGCCGAGGATTTGCATGACACACAGTTGTATATTCAGTAGGAAACTACTTCTGATGTTTATTACCTGGTGAGTGTGAGCTCTCTAATGTCCCTGTGACTAGCTTCTTGAGCCTTTCCCCCGAAGCCAAAGGAAATTTTTCTTATGTTATTAAGTAAAACAATATTTTTCATGTAGAGGAGCCCCTGGTGGTCTAGTGGTTAAGGCGCGGTGCTGTCACCGCCGAGACCTGGGTTCGATTCCTGGTCAGGGCCACTCCCTGGGTAGATGGAGCTCGTTAGCCCTATTAAGGCAATCCATCTACGTCCTGAGGACCTCACTGCCACTGTCCAAGCTTGCTTGGCCCTGGCAGATGAACCTTAGG
>JAYRBT010000082.1:115985485-115999067 GCA_036023395.1 Myiotriccus ornatus
AATGCGCAGGCTGGAAGGTGTAAAGACCTTCCCCGGTTCTTCGTTCGCGAAGTCTGGCCATTATTATTATTATTATTTTTCATGTATTCTTGCAAGTAATATCTACTTTTTTCAATGGAAGTTCAAAGTCTGTAGGACTCCCATCCAACTTTTTTAAGCTGGAGACAGAACTATAGGCTAAGTTATTATATGGATCTGTAGTTAGAGGATAGAGCTGTAACTCTGATAGAATTAATTATTTCTTCTGACTATAAAGTCAACTAATAAATTGCTTATTAAAATGCTGTGAGAATGGAAACATAGTAGTCTTTTCTGAAAAAAAATGTCCTCAGAGGAGGGCTAATTATGTGGACTTTATACTGGCTACTTCCAAAATCCAATTTATTCCATCTGGTGCATGTCAGTCAATCCTTAATTGTGGTGCAATTACATCTAATCATCTCAAACAGAGTAAGTTAAGCTCAGAGCCAATGCTAATTTGTATTAATAGAGATGTAAAGGTATTTTCTGGGGCTTGTGTTTCTTTTGTTGTTTTTTTTTTTTTAAATGTGAAATAAGAGCATAAACATAGGTTGAATTTAAGGTAAAAAAATATGAAAAAAAAAATCTCGTATTAACATCTGCTGATGTAAATGAAAAAACAGAGATGATTATTTTGGTGCAGTTAGCATCATAATTAGGTCTATGGAATTGTCCACTCCAAGAAGCCAGTGGGCAAAGTTGCCAGCATCCATAAAACCTACACAGAAAATCAATAGATAGAGGATAAAGGACTTCCTTAATCTAAGCAGAAGACTGAAGGTAGATCATCATACATCTTCTCACATGCAAGTGACTTTTGTGTGAAGGAAAGTGATCAGATTTTTTTCATATCCACTGGGAAGAAGAGCAAGAAATAATTTGCTGAGCATGTGGCAAAGATTTGGTTGGAGGTCAGGTAGTAAGGGCACTGAATAGCATTTAGAGCTGTTACAAAGCCTTACTACTGGATTATTCTTCTGCCCCACTATTTTTTGTCTATAGAAACAAGCTTCTGTCAAGATAAAAATGCAAGTTAGTGTCCATGGAAGGTTTAGGATAGGAGTGTTTAAATTTTAAAAAAATTAGTCCAAGTTGAAGACTCAAAACCTCATCTCAATCAAGTCAAGAGCTCACTCACTTTAGCTGGAGCATCGTTCTGTCTGGGGAGTTTGAGGTGTCTCCGGCTTTTCTCCCCAGCAGGTGTGGAGGGACACGGAAAATAAGACTCCTCTCCTAGGAGGCTGACAGCAGGTTTTGGGTGTTCGCAGGTGGGGTTTTGGCATTCAGCTGTGGGGCACCAAGTGAGAGGCAATGCTGTCATTGCTACTTACTCCTGATAGAGATTAGACTTCTATTACAGGCAAAACTCATGTGCTTTCTATTCTGTTGATGGATTTTTAGCTGAACACAAATCACTGACTTCATTGTGAGCAAAGTGAGAGTGAAAATAGTGTATTTCTTCTCAGCTGTACATGGTGCAGCTCACCTGAGAATTTCTTCCCACACACCTCTGATTCATCATCACTTTCTTTTGGTCACCATCTCTCTTGGGAGACTACATACCCCTTAGCTTCTTATTCTCTTCACTGCTGCATGTTCATTTTCTTCATCTGATGCCATCAGCTGCTACCAGCTGAGATGTGCTTAAACACTGGAGGTAGCTGTAGGCATTCTTCGATTTCTAGACATTACAAATTACTGGGTTTATAGCAGTAGTAAAATATAATCTCTTCCCAGTGTATGTCCTAGTAAAAGTCAACTTGAAGAAATAAAACCTGATGAAATGATTGTTTTTGTTTCTTTTAGGTTTGGACCCTCTCACGTCCTCCTCCTCCTTCAGCAATCTTATTATTCCCAGAGGGTTTAAAAAATTATTGTTTTAAAAGTAATGTTCCAGAATCTTCACTGACATGGAATAAGGAGGAATTCTAATGAAATAGTACTTAATTACAGTTAAGCTAATCTAAAATCAAAGGAAAACAGACCCAATATAAGTTTTAATGCTTGCATCGTATAATCCTTTTAACCCCTTTGGCCTTCACTCATTCTTTGAACCAGCTCTCATAAGTAACAGTTTGGGTTTCTTTTTAAAAAAAGTTTATCGGAATTGCTCCTCCCATCCTGCTGCTCTCTCGCCATTAAAAGAAATAATCTCCATGTTCAATTATGTTTAATACTTTTCCATAATGTCCTGTTCAAACAGCCACCTTTTGAATTTTTAATTTCTTTGGCAATAAACCTGGAAACCAATTTACTGTGAAGTTATGCAGTGTAATATTGAAGAGACACAGCATTTCAGCACTTCAAAATAATAGCTCTGGCCATGGCTGGTGTTAGGTACTGTTAATCATAGATTTAGCATGTTGGTGGAGTGCCTTTCAATGGTGTTTGCAAATAGTTTTTTTTTTGATGTTGTGTTAGACTGACATCAGTACGTGCAGGAGCAGAAACTGTGTGCGATAGTATCTTTATAGAATACAATAACTGTTGTCATGAAAAGTTAGGGAAGAACTATCTAAGAACTGTGAATTCATAATGATGAAGCTATGGAAAATTGCATCTTCTTTTTATTTGCAAATTACATTTCTCAGACAAAAAAGGTGACTTCAAAATGATGACTTAATATGTGCTCTCTTAAAAAAGAAAAAAAAAAGAAAAGAAATTAAACTGAAGAGCAGAAATGTGTGGATCTGTTAGTACTCTAATACTGAAATCAGTGCACATTCCTCCAGTTCAAAATTTTCAACAATGAAATAGCCTCAAAGGGTTCTGTTTTAGCTGAAGAGGCTTTCTGATTGTTAAGATGAAGAGATTTTAATGTTCCCAATTTCATGTTCCAAACGTAATCTGTTGTTCACCCTGTGTCGCTCTATTGTGTAAAGCTGTAGCATCATGTAAGATTTAATGAAATACATTCTTACTCTTGAAAGGAGAATTAACATTCAGCTAGCTTCATGGCACAATTTGAGCATAAGGTCATTCTGGAAAAAAAAAAGTTGTGTGGAACAAATGGGACACAGATAAATGCCGCTGAAACTGCAAAATGTGTCATTCGTTTGTTGATTAGTTTGTTTAGGTGATACGATCACATTACTGAACAACTTAATCAGGAGTACATTCCAGATGGTGCAAAAATTGAATTTTACATCCTTTCAGGTGACATTTACAGTGGTTCATTATATTATATAAAATGAGCACCATTAAAATGGGTTTTTCAATCAGAATTGGTGTTCTTCTATAATCTCTCAATGCTAAATTCTAGTATGATATTTGCAGGGTAGGCCACTATCTTCTTCATTGGTTTAAATAACTGAAGTGATATCTCTGTGGCTTTTTTTTTAATAATCTATTTAATAGCCATTAATATTAAATGGCCTTGGGAATAATGGGTATATCATATCTGGTTAGCTAAGAGCTACACAGATAAATCTGTTAATGAAAACATCACATGCATATTTGTTTGAGTTCATTGGCCTAATTTCTAGGATCTTGAAGATTTCTAAAAAGCAAAAAAAAAACTAAAATGCAACCTCACAACGAGAAGATAAGTAACTCAAGTAGCTTGCAAAATTTCTCCAAAGACACCTTTGGATATGAAAAAGAAATAAGAATGCAGTTCCAGTCTGAACTCGGTCCTGTGATTCAGGATTGCATGCTGCAATGGCTAGTGACGCGGAGAGGGTAAATCCTGAGTACCTATGGTGTATCTGTTCCTGAAGCACACAGAAAAGCTTGGAAAAGGACTGGGTATTTACATGCAGAACAAGAACGTACAGAATAAGCAACAAGAGAATATAAGGGCAGGAAGAACCATCTAGTCATCTATTCTAAACTTATGTTTCTGACATAAGTTGAATTGTTCATGGAGTGAGAAAGGGAAATTTCCCTGAGTTGTGGTTTGGCTGTAAGCAAGTGTGACACACTTGTCTGCATGTAAGTTTTCATTGCTCAGGGTATTATTTTATCTACTTATTGACATTTGAATCTGTTTTGTAGTGATTAATTTGTTCTTTTTGTATGAATTGGAAGACTGTTGCTGAGATTTGATTTTTGTCTTTGTAAACATGATGTCCCGAAAAACTGGAATGAAAGATATTTTGATAACTTCTTTAATCATATTCTTTTTTAGACGTTGGATCAACCATATCTGCTGTCTGTCCAGCAGCTATCTAAATACTGAGATGAGTGACTGCTGTGTACAGATTATGACCCTTATGTAAGGCAGTATACTTCTCTTAGTGCTAGTGCAGGCTTTATTTGTTGCCTGGTAAGGTCAAATTGATGTTTTTTGCTAATAATTTCTATACACTGCTTTTTCTGAAGTAGTTTATTCTTGAGAATTTCAGTTCCTACATTAGCCAAGTAAGGAGTTCTTCCTAGTTATGAGGAAATCTGTCATTTCATAAGTCTTCTAATAAATATTTGCACTCGATGTCCAGTTTGAAAACAGTTTTACTCTTTTGAAGGAAGTTTCACACTGATTCATATGCTGTTTTTTTCTTCCATTTGAAGACAATGCTTGTTAGGAAGAAATGTAATTTTAAGTAAGTTTTTTGTAATAATTTGTACATAAGACAGTCTGAGACCTTGATGAAAGTACAGAGGATTTATTGTTTGTGATAGTAGAATCTGAAAAAGTTCTTCCCAGAAATTATGATGCTGAATCTCATGGTAGTTTTAAGTATTCCCCATGCTTCTTATGGGACTTCATAATCAAAGAATCGTTAAATTGTTAAGATTGGAAAAAGGCATCCAAGGTCATCAAGTTCAACCATTAACCTAACACTGCCCAGGTCCACCCTAAAACATGTCCCCAGGGACCACATCAACATATTTTTTGAGTACTTCCAGGGACTGTGTGATTTCACCACTTCCAGGTGGAAGCAGGGCAGCCTGTTATCAGGCTTGTCAACCCTATCAGTGAGGAAATTTTTCCTGGTATCTAATATAAACCTTCTCTGGGACAACTTGAGGCCATTTTCTCTTGTCCTGTCAGTTGTTACCTGGGAGAAGAGACCAACTCTCTCCTGCTACAACCTCCTTTCAGGTAGTTGTAGACAATGATGAGGCATGGCCTGAGCCTTCTTTTTTCCATCTCTCTCGGCCACTCCTCATAAGACTTGCTCTCCACACCCTTCTCCAGCTTTGTTGTCCTCCTCTAGACATGCACCAGAACCTCAATGTCTTTTCTGCAGTGAGGTGCCCAGGATTTGAGATGCGGCCTCACCAGTGCCGAGTACAGGGGGACCATCACTGCTCTGAACCTGCTGGACATGCTATTTCTGATACAAGCCAGGATGCCATTGGCCCTCTTGGCCACCTGGGCACACCTCTGGCTGTTGACCAGCACTCCCAGGTCCTTTTCCACTGGGCAACTTTCCAGCCACTCTTCCCCCAGCCTGTAGTGCTACCTGGGGTTGTCGTTGCCAAGGGCAGGACCTGGCACTTGGCCTTGTTGAACGTCATCCCCCTGTATATATTATTTAGATAGATGTGTTAATATGGACCTACCTTTGAGTTGGAAAAATAATATAAGAAGCAGGTGATTGCTCATCTTCTCTTGGTGTCATACAAGCAACCCTACTTACATCCTTTGGGATTCTTGAACTCTAACTTAGAGGAAAAGCAAGGGAAGATAAAAGCTTGATTTACTTTCCGTAGATCTACATTAACAATGAAGGAGATTTTGGAAACTATGTAGATCCTCTGTATCCACTAAGAGTTTTCCTGGTTCTTTACTCTTCTAGTGTTTTGGCAGATTAGACGTGCATAATCTTGAACTTTCGGAGTGAAAATACACCTTAAATTACTTTGGTCCTGGTGTCTGGTGTTGTAATAGTGCCTTTGATTTTTACAAACCTTGTCATATTTCAAAAGAATATCTGGAAGAAAGAAATTTTGGGCTTCAGCTCCTGTTGAGTGGTTCTTTCTTGGTGAACAATAAAGGCAGTGTCCCTGCCTTTACTCATAATATTAATTTCTTTTTAAGGATTCAGCAAACAAAAAAACCCGTTAGTTCAATAGCATAACCTTGGGTATGAAGGTTATGAGTTTTCAACATGTCTGTTTTGGCAATCTTTTCTTTGTATGTAGAATGCTTAATGTTTGTGTTGTGTTAATCTGTCTTAATTAGAAGAAGGTTTTGATTCTGTAAGGTCATAGGAAATAAGTCTCTTAAACTTTGCAATTTTAATCTTGGAGCAAGTTTACCTCCTAAATTTGGTTTCCATGTAATAATTTATTTAACCTCTGTAAGGTGAATGGGATTTGAGAACTCCTTTTCAATTGCACAAGGGAATTGGAGGGATTGTTCCTTGTCTGGATCATTATACTCTCTTTTTTTTAACTTTTTCAGCTGTCCTTCAGGGAAATTTCTTGCTCATGTTGATGATGTGACTGAATTTATTATTCATGAGTATCAGAATTCCTTTGAGCAGACTTCTTCCATTTGGATTAATGGGGAAAGAGTGAGAGAATCCTATTGGGGATTTAGCTGCCCTTCTGCCCTTTGTTTTGCTAGGAGGTTTATTGTCAGAGTGGCTTTACTATACCAGGAATAATGCTGGATCTTCTTGACCTATTCAGTCAAATGGGGAAGGCAGAAATGTTGGGAAAGAAATCACAGTGATTGCAGCAGTGCTTGACTAACACTGTTTTCCAAGGGCAAATGCTGCTTATGAGTAATTTGATTGTGTTATGCCAGCATTGCATTCTGTACACTTAGATTCCCTCTCTGCTTATATCTTTAAAGAGCCTATAGAAGTTCTTTAAGATGTTGTTTTGGAAGAGCTATTCCATTGAAGGGAGAGAATACATTATACCCATCTGCTGAGAACTACAGCTCTGTGTTATTGTGTTACTGTTCTGCATGCTTGGAAGCAGCTTTATCTTTTCTTTTCTCTCTCTCTCTTTTTTTTTTTTTTTTTTTTTTTTTTTTTGGTCTCCTTTGGTAGATCAAGAGGTTAGGTTTGATTTGACTTTTGGCTAAAGATTTTCCTTGTTCATCTCAAAGACATTTGAAGGCCTGGACATTTTTTAAGCTAAGACAGTTTGAACTTGCTGAACTGCCTGTTGAAACCTCTGCAAGGGGCATAGGTGTTATTCCTAAACCTGAGATTACTTATTTGCAGCAGATAAGACACAGTTGATTAATTTTACCCTTACTTTGTGTGAATTATAGATGATATTTTAATTTTTTCAGCTTTCATTTCATTCAGTTCAGTAATATTCCTCAGTTGGATCAGAAATGACCAAACTACTGGCCAACTTGCCAGGACAGATTATTTTCCTTTTTAGCCATCTCACCTTGACTAAATTGTGTTTCTTTCTCTTTATCTGTTACCAGGGTGTTTACAAGAGCTTCTTATTTTTTCACTTCAAAGGTGGATTGTTGGATAAAAGACTACAGTCAGTGAGGAAAAAAAGCTATGCACGTGTCCAGCTGTGAAGGAACTGATTTTCACTAAATCTTCATCTCACATACACTTGTATATTGTTTAACTGTAGAGTTCTTCATGATTTGTTAGAAACATTTTCATGTCTACCCTGAGTAGCGACTATGATTTGGTTCAGGGTATCTTCCATCCTTATGTCTTGTTTTTCACATGAAGTAACTATTTTTATTGTTAAATGTTGTAGGCATGAAGGCACTTTGTACCCTGCAAAATTAGCACAGTCTATGTAAACAGTTCTTTTGGAAAAAACAGTGATACAAATTTCTTAATAATCACTTTTTAGTTAGAACTTCTTGATATTTTCATCTATTTTAGGTTTAGTTTGCATATATTTTACTCTTATGAATCGATTGACTACCCGATTAGTTAAAAATATACTTTATAGTATAGTTTTAAAGCTGCAATTTTCTGCAAAAAATTTAAATCATTTTGTGGTATCATTTTCCTTGAAAGCATCTTAAAATAGGCTTGAGACTCATACCTGGTTGTAATACATGAAGTAAGCAAATGGTTTTAGAAGGTTGTTAGTTTTAAAATGTTCCTAGATGTTAGTAATGCCATCAGTATCCTAGGATATTAATTTCTAAATGTCTAAGTAAGACCACTTTTCACATGTGTAACTAGGCAGCTTGCTTAAGTATACCAGGATCATATTAACTTTTATCCAAACATTTTGTTTTCTATAATGCATTTTACAGATCTGTGACATGACTTGCATTTCCTGCCTCCAGGCCATGTAATTTTGATTGTGCCTATAGTTTAACAGATTTTGTTTTGCTGATCCCAGCTTACCAAGTAGTCCAGATGGCCCTGTGCAGCTGCCTGCCTTTTCATTATTTACCCTCCTCCCTCTCTTTGTGTCATCTGCAAATATATCCACTACAAGCAGTAATTCTATGTGTACTAGATCACTGATGAAAATGTTGAATAACATCAGACCTTACATCAATCCCAAGGGAGTCCTGCTAGAAAGACTTATTCAGCTATGATTTTCCATTGATAACTATGTTAATTAGCTAGTTTTCAATCTATTTAATTTCAGTTCCTTAAAATGTACTGCCATTCAATTTTTTTTTCAGTGAGAATGTTTTGTGAATGCCTTATGGATGTCTAACTATATTATCTTCTTGCAGCTGCTTCTATCAGCTCAACTTTTAACCTCTTAAAGCAATGAAATCGAGTTTGTTTAACAGATCCTAATGTCTTAAGATTATTTTATTGACTGACATAAATTATGCTGCTTTTGCTAGTTTTCAAGCATCTGTTTTTAAGTCATCTTTTCCCTGTTTACTTTGGGACTAAAGCTAGATTAATGGTCCTTGAATGTGCAATTTTTGAACCTTATATAGGTTTTAAATTTATTCAGTCTCATGTAGTTCCAGAGATTTTTTTAAAAATTAACCTATTTGCATTCATGGATCTCAACATCCAAAGCTTTTGTGTGATTGCAAGCTGTCCAGGCCTAAAGACTGCATACAATTTAGAAATTAGTAGATCTCTTACTAATGGTTTAGAAAGTGCTTCTTCCTCTTGTCATTCTGTTCTCTACGGAGCAAAAAGAACAGAAGCATGTATTAAAGGTGTCTGATTTTTATGCCTCTTTAAAGAATTCACAGTAAACATCTATTAGTGGGTCTAGGTCATCTCTACATTTTCTTTTGTTCCTAATAAGCTTAGTGAACAATTTCTTACTGTCTTTAACCTTGCTAGCATGGATTCTACCTGAATTATTTATCTTCATTATTAAAGATTCTCTAATTTATATTGGCAGAAACCTTTTCTCCACTTTTATTCTGGGGTTTGGTTTTTTTTTATTTTGAGGAACAGGCTGACACAGTCAGTGTATGTGTATGTTTGTTTGCCTGACACTGAAAGCTTTTTTTTCACCTACTGACTGCAGAAAATGTTCACAAAGGATGAATCTTTCATAATTGAATTCTTGTACATGAGTGCTGTTACACATGAAAAAAGGTAGCCAGAATAGAGGACAGAAGGAGCTGTCTAGTGCCTCTACAGACAGAAACATTGGTGTAACCTCTCATTAGAAACTCTGTAGTTGTTGTCTTTAGGTGAAACCAGAAGAAAGACCACAGTGGATGAGAAGGGAAAGAGATAATTTTTTATTGCATCCCAGTTTCTGTCCTTCATCCAAAGCATCATAGTTATGAACCTGGAGTAGTCCTTAACTTATTAACCCCTGAAACTCCATGTTCCATTCACCTAAAGCTTCTACAGCCATTCTCTCTGTATTCTCCCTGAATAAATGTACTTTCCTTCACTGAGAAGTCTTTCATGTGTTCTTAATATGCAAAAACTCTGCTTCAGAAAGACAGTGAAAGCATCACACACCCAGTGAGCTACTATAGCCTAAAGCACATGGGTACTGTGTGTAAATTACAGTAGTTATTTTCCTATTACATTGTGTATTCCTACTACTTGGATTTCTATATGGGTTTTTTTTCCTGCTGCTTCAGACACAAAATTAACTTAAAATGCATGAGTAGTCTCATTAAACTCAATAAAATTACTCACTTGCTTACTATGCATTTAAGTAGTTGCGGAATCAGCATTAAAATAAGAGGCGATCCATAGACCTCTCCACTTCTCACATATAAAGTTCCGGGAAACAAAAGCTGAGACAAGCCCTAAGAATTTGTCAAGTACAAAAATCTTCTCCTGCTCAATAAAGTTGAAATGCTAAGATTTGATATACAATGTATTAAATAGATTTTGATCTATTGGTCTATCTATATTATTCTGTTTGCATATTATGCACACTACAATATTGTATAATAGTATCTCTTAACAGCCTTTTCAAGTCATGTAGGTTGCATTTGCTTGTATTGATCTTGTATATATTACTGTGGTGACTCTTCTGTGATTCTGTTGTGCTTTTGCTTTGTAACTTCTCCCAACACATAACGTGAGGTGAGAGAAATTCAAGGAATTGGAGTCAGAAAAAGTCAGAGAAGGATGTGTAGATGTACGAAATTTAATATTTCAGAGATGCACTGAAATAGTAAACTAAGAAAGATGTTTGCTTAAAAAAAAAAAGAAACATTGAGTGTTTTAAAAAACATATACTCCTTATGGAAGAGAATAAAAATTATTGAATATTAAAGCCATTCTTAGAGCCCAGAAAGGATCGAGGGGCAAAGAATTAATAGTTTATTAGTGTTAGTATTAGGTTTGTGTGAAAAAGAGTGCACAATATGTTGCTTCTTATGTTATATGGCACAGCCATTACAGTTTGACCTGCTACCTCACATCACCAAGATTGTGAATAGTGTAATAAATAATCTTTCTGACATAGCTTGTCTTCTAATTTAGTACTTGCATTTTGAGTCCCTTTACTAACGTGGAAATAGAAATGTGTTCCTGTATTTAAGTGTTTTGCCTACAGTAAAATAAGTTGGTGCATCAAATAAGTATGATTTAATGCTTCACAGGCTTGTGTTATTTCTAACAGAATTATAACTCCATTTTAGTTGTAATTCCACTTGCCTTAATTGGTTATTTTGTCAGTCCACTGAGTGTGGCTGTTTAATTCAGGTTGCACTGTAGATGTGAAAAACCACAGGGGTTTACAAGTTGCAAGACGACAAGCAAAAGGTATTACATAATAACTAGTCATAGTACTGCAAACAAAATATAGTATTTCAATACTTGCACAATACTTGCTGCCTATGGTATTATTATAATACCATACCAGCCATATGTCTATGGCTGTTGGCAAATACCATTTTTTAGGTGAAAGAAGTAGGTTTTCATTTTGTGAAATGTTGTTAAAACTTCAAAGTTCTTGACTTTCTGCTGAGATGGTATGAACTGAAATGGCTGAAGAAAAATGCATTGAAAACCTGATCATACAGATTAGACAAAAATTTTGCCGTGTTGTCTCAGTCATTTATTTAATGAAAAGCAGTCCACTTGTGTGCAAAGTAACCATAAAGGAAAGAATGGGTTTTGTTTCCTTTTCTGAGGAGGAAGACCCCTGAAGGGCAGTGATGTAAAGCTAATTTGACATCAACAGTGTGTTTTTAGGGATGCGGTCACAGGTTTCACATAGGCCTCTCACAAATTAGGATGAAACTTCTCCTTTGAAGACTCTGCCTCAGTGGCAACCCTGGGAAGAGCAGCAGGATGTGTGCGTATTCAGGACTTCTCCTACTATGTCCTTCCTTAAATAGACCATACCTCTTCTCATCTGCAGTCCCACATCATCCATCTACCAAGGTAAAGTTCGCTGTGATGCTCTTTTTCCATAAAACACTGTTCACCAACATATGCCATTGCTTTTCACTCTGAGCTGTGCATTTTACCTCTGTGTATTTCTTTTTTCCCTCACTTTCCGGAGAGCCATTGCTTAGGTGTTTGGCTCATGGAAGACAACCTTGACTTCACTGTGTTTTTAAAAGGGACATGGGTGCTGTAGGATTCTGGATCACCATGTTGTGGATACCAGTGACCCTGAGGTACCTGAAGCACTATACAAAGACAGTCTAAATGATTGTATTTGTTGGGTGTTTAAAAAAATAATAATAAGTGGCCACTTATACTTGATGATTGAGTCCTAAAATATACCAGGATAAACTTTCAGTCTTGTGTTTGAGAAGCAAAAGTCAAATATAAGATTTATATTTATCTAGTAAAAAGTCAGGTTTTCAGGTTCCTGAAATCAATGACTCTTAAAATTGCTCAAACACTGAATGATATGCATGAATAATTTAAGACTGTTTTGTTAAATGTGCAAAAGTCAAGTTATCCTTGCAGTGAGACACCTTGTAAATCACCAGCAATTTACTGTGTTGCTGAAGACCACAGGCATCAATTTACAGACAAAATTAGACCTGTTACTATACACATGTGACATTTTCTTGATTTAAACTGTCATTCTGAAAAGCTGTTTACTGACAGAAAGAGTTTGGGATGAGGTTATAACGTTTACCCAAGAATTCCATACCACCGAGGTTGAGCCATATTTCTGCTCGAGTAGAGAAGAGCACGTAGACCTCCTACTGGAGCTGATGTACCTATGCATGCAAATTAGCACTTTCAAAGGAAATTATACATTATATTTTTTGACATTGGTGTGTTGCGGTGGTGTATGGTGCTGTACTGACATTTTACATCAAATAAACACAGTAATGTTTTTCCAAAATACCTTGTTTCTTCTGAGGTATGTCAGAAATTCTGACTGTAAGCACTACAGATAGCTGGCAGTATAGTGATATGCTGCGGCTTCATTGTTTTGTCTGTTCTCTGTAAGTGATGTTTATCGAAGTAGTTTCTAAGATGATCTGTTGGGTTTCAGAGCATCATGTTGCGCTAGAGGGGGGAATATTCACCATTATTTATTGTGGATTTTTTAAAAATTATCAACTAGACTGGAAGTCTTCCTAACAGCTCAGTTCCTGTTAAATTTCCCTGGCATGTAGGCATGCAGTACTTGGCCTAAGGAATATGTTTCATCACTGTCTCGACTACTTTCTCCTCAGTGTCCTGTGAGCTGTTTCAGTATAAGTGACACCTTCATTGTCATTCTCTAGTAACCTTCAGAAATAAGCATGCACTTGGACATGCACTAACGTAGTGTATTGGGTCTGGCTGAGATGGAGTTCATTTCCCATAGCACCTCTCACAGTGCTGTGGTTTGCATTGTTAGCTAGAAAGGTTTTTATAGCACGCTAGTGTTGTGTCTACTGCTGAGCAGTGCTGACTCAGCATCAGCACTGTGTCTCCAACATTCCTTCCCCAGTCAAGGGCAAGACCCTGAGAGAGGAAACTAGGTGATCCTCAGGCATTGCCACCCCTATTACTTCAGCCAAACTAGTGAAAGGTTTCAGTGAGTATGCATCTTGGGGAACACACCTTAGATACCGACAGTGGATTTGAGTTTGTTTATGTGGACTTAATAGATACTCCTGATGTATTATGACAAATAATTCAAGGTCTCATAGGTACTCTATTGGCATTAGTACCCATGTGTTTTAGTATTCACTTACAGAGCTAGCCTGGCATTCCAGTACCTTCTTCAGTTGTGCCAGGTGGAGTTGCCTTTGGAATTCTGTTTTTGTGAAGTATTTGGGGGCGGGGGGCGGGGGGGG
>JAYRBT010000082.1:115999449-116016998 GCA_036023395.1 Myiotriccus ornatus
CCCCCCCCCCCCCCCCCCCCCCCCCCCCCCCCCCCCCCCCCCCCCCCCCCCCCCCCCCCCCCCCCCCCCCCCGCAAGTGATGAGACAGGCAAAAAAGTCAAAAACAAGGAAGAAATCAGTCCTCTTTCCTCTTATGCTTGAACAGCTTTGTAGGAAGAACACGCTAAACCAATAAGGTTGTAACACAGAGAGAAGTAGATACTGGGATATTTCGTTACAAATAATTTCTTTAGAATATTCATTAGAAATTAGGGGGAGAAATAGAATGAATGGAATTTTCCTTTTGGAAATAAAAGTCTAGCTTCAGAGGGGATCTGGATTATTCATCATACTGGGCTAGGTAGGGTGTTAAAAAAATGTCAGTTAACATGTGGGGGTCTAATTGTCCCTAGCTAATATTTTAGTCACTTTCTCACTAGCAAAAAGTCTCTAGTCTCTCTAGTCTCTGATTTATTGAAAAGACACAACTTTACAGCATGCTTTCTTGCTATGACATTTTACTGATGCATCTTTGATTTATAATTCAGTTCCAGTACCCCAAATTTATACATGCATAAACACAGAAAGGCTCCTTTTCCCACTTGCTTTATTAAAATCTCTCTTCTAACTTCTGTGGGGTGGATGTGCAGTCCACATAGTTCTCTTTCCTTTGGTGGAATGTTAGTCAAGTCTGAGTTGAGACCTTGTGACAATAAGTCACAAGGATTAGACCTTGTGACAACACAGTGACCACACTGCTAATGGTCATAGAGGGTTTTGCTGTTGTTAAATCTGCTGCCTCGTGTTAGGACAGGAATTCACTTTGCTGGGTGCTAATACGAGTTATGCAGTCTCCTGGGGAATTCAGTCCTTCATTTGCGGATAAGCAAGGCAAGTGTAAATTTTGCCTAAAGTTGTCATAGAATTGTTTTTCTATTCCTTGCATTTCAAATCAGCTTGCTCCAAATTAGTATCTACTTTCATCTTTGGTTTGTCTGAATGCCAAATTTCACTCAGTTTTCCTCAAATAGGAAAGTGATGACAGTTCTTTAGTAAATTACTGTTTTTCTTTCCCTTTCTAGCTTCAAGGATTAAGAATAGAAAATGTTAGAACTTCATCAGAGGAATTAAAAAGTGATGTGGTCAGTGAATATAGATTAATGTTTGTCCATTTTTCTGGCATTATCTGAGTTACTTCATAAGCCAGATCAATGTTATGTAATCTAGTTCCAAGTGGTCTGTGAAATCTTCCATCAGCTTTTGATTTTTTCACAGTTTGTTTAAAAACTGTTTATTTAGAAGAACTTGGTTTAAAAAAGTTAATTGCAGCATTGTGGCTAAATGTATCCTAACAATACAGTTGATGATTATTTTATGTTTCTCAGTTTATACATGCACTGTGTCTGGTTTTGATCTGAGAAAGGTGCTGTCAACTTTTAGTGTGAATGTAGTACGTTTTTAAAGTAATTTGGAATCCCCAGCTTCAAAATGTGCTGTAAAAAAAACAATCCTGCAAATAAATGTTTTTTCTTTTAGTTTCATTACCATTTGAAATAAAAAAATGCCAAAACAATATAATCAAAGCAGTAATAAATCATGAGTGGAAATTTAATAATTACTGACTTGTTTGAAGATCCCTGCATTTTTGGATGTAATTAAGCAACCAAGCAACATCTCATTGTATTCTCTATCAAATAATATCTAAGTGATGTTTTACAATGGGGGCACATAATTTATAGCTTCTTGTTGCTGTCAGTTTCTGACTCTTTACCTTGTTTTAGCTTTGGGGTTTTTTAGTGAATGCAAGGAGGATTTTATTTTATCTCCTTCCATAAAAAGAGCAATAATGGAAAAAGTGACTTTATGGAAAACTCAGCTTTGTACAAACTGCTTTCTGCTATCTGTGGATTTCTGTTTGAGTATGTCAAGCAACATCTTCCTCTAGAATCTCTGAGTACTCTCAACCCTGGAATTTTATCATTATTTTTTGTATTGGAAAGTATAAGCTGCTTGGGCATCTTTCTGTCAAATATCTTTGAGAGGCATGAGTCATCTGGGGTCAATTCAGTAGGGAAAATGCTTTTTGATTAACAAAGAAGGTAAAAAATTGCTGAAAAACATGAAAAAAGCATATTTCTAATTTCAGTAGTTTGGGATTACAAGATCTCTACAAAAATGACCAAGTTTACAGCAAATTTTTAGGATATGTTTTAAGAAAAGAGTTAAGTCATTTTGTCATGTGCTGCCTTTAAGCATACTGTGGGAACTCAGGAGTTCTGCTATGAAAGTGGAAGAGAATATTATGAGTGAAAAGCAGGATGTCGTGGGAGTTGTTGACTCCAAGGGAGGGTAGACAAAAGATGCAGTTTGAATTTAGTTTGTTATTCTCTTTATCGAAACTTCCATTGCTCAGTCTATCCGATCATAATCTTTGTACACAATATAGGAGCATGTGTCTAAAATTAGGGAGAACACTATAATTTCAACATATTACTTTCTTTTTTGCAAGTGTCATATAGTACTTCTGTGTGAAGTATATTGCATAGCAAATTTAAAGAAATAATATTCGCATTTTCTACATAAATATCAAGCCTTATGTTACACTGTGGAGAGGAGAGAAAAATCAAGAAGATGCATAAGCAGAATCCCTGATTAAAGTTATGTTTCAGCTGGAAGAGGCTTGCAAAGGGTTAAGGGACCATGAGCTCAAGTTTTCAAGATACTGTTCTCTAGAGACCATTCTTGGCCATAATGTGATTCCTGACCATTAACTATCCCAAACCACGTCTTAAGAATTTTTCTCCAGAGTTAGCTTTTTTTGGGGGTATAATTCGTTAGTTTTATACAATAATGATAAATTAGAGCTTGGAGGGGTTATTTTTTTATATATATATAAAAACTTTTAATGTATACTTTTAGATTAGAATGGAATGGAATATTTTGGTTGGAAAGGACCTACAACAACACCTAGTCTAATTCCTTGACCAGTTCAGGGCTGATCAAAACTTGAAGCTTGTTGTTAATGGCATTGTTGAAAAAGCATCTTAAATACTAACTGGGTTGGGGCATCAACCACCTCTCTAGGGAGCCTGTCCCAGTGTTTGACCACACTCTCAGTAAAGTAATACTTCCTAATGTCATATTCCAACCTTCTCTGGCACAGCTTTGAACTACTAGTAATAAAACAACAACAACAAATTAAAGAAACAAAATACCCCAGAAAAAAACAAACACAAAACAAACAAAAGAAAGAGCCCTGATTAATTTTCCATCATTAAATTCACATGTATCAATGGAACAATGTGCCCTCACTTCACAGACACATCTATGTATATGAAACATAGAGGGAAAATTTACCTGAAATTTGGTCTCACTTGTATTTACTGTATCAAAAGTAGCTGTTTTGGGTATGACTCATTGAGAGTAAGAAGCTGCTAGATTGTTCATAGTCTTCATTCAAAAAAATCCATTGGTTCTACAGGGTTTTTTAGCAAGTCTTATTAAAGCAGATGTTTTTGTTACTTTTCCAGATTTTTTCCTTCTTGTTCCTGGTAACTTGAAGTTCAAGAAAGGTCATTTAATTTTATAAGACAATTGAGATTTTCTTATTTTATTCAAACCCATTTGCACATTCACACTGCCTTATAGGTTGATGTTATTGGAAGAACCTCTGCATTATTTTTGTGTTTTAGGAAGGTCTCATTTTAGACTTCTTATGGTAAGCATGGTGTGACAGATCTCCCCCTTCATGGGCAGTTGAGTATACAAATAGGTCCTATAGAGCTGGAGAGTTTTGTGCCATTCAAATGGGGGTAAAGAAAAAGGCTGTTTCTTGTTTTTACATGTTTGATTTTCTGAAAGTAAAATGCCCTCATCTCTAACAAGGCTCTAGAGAAGATCTGGAAAGGCTGGATCGATATGCCAAGCCCAGTTGTATGAGGTTCAACAAGGTAAAGTGCCAGGTTGTGCCCTGGGCTCACAACAACCCCGTGCAACACTACAGACATGGGACAGACAGGCTGGAAAGCTACCTGGCGGAAAAGGATCTGGGAGTGTTGGAGAGGGTTGTCAAGCAAACTTAAAGAACTTCTACTTTCCTGATTCACACATCTCCATTTGAATTATGGCTTTTACATTTATTGCCGTTCAAGCCAAGTGTATGTGTCTTTTATATCAGGAAGTGTTATACATAACATGTAAAGTCTCTTCTGGGGCACACTTAGGCATCAGCCCTACTACTGCTAGAGCTGGCAGAGTGAAAAATATAATTTTAATTTTCCCAAGGCCTGACCATTTCCCAGCCATCAAGATACTGACACACCTTTTCTGTACCGAAATTACAGATATGTCAAACTGTGGTCTTAGAAAGGCTGAAATTTACATACTTTTTTCAGGTCAATGATTAAAGTAATGAAAGGTGCAAGTTAGTCATTCGATAAGCACAAGATACATTTACCTGAAAGGTCAGGTAAATGAAGGAGCTGGTGCAGAAAGCTGTGAGGCTGGGCATTAATTCCAGTGAGTTTCTTGGTATCGATTACACAGATTGCGAGTGCTCATTTGTAGGCCAGAAGGCAGGCATGTCTCTTTGCAGGCCATTTGTCTCCTTTTGTTTCTTAATTAATATCACAGATTTGAAAACCTGCGGTAATGAAATTGGCCTGTTAATTAGGCCAGTCTTTAGCAATAAGGTTTTGATGTCTTAGTTTTTTTCCCAACACAATTAACTGCAGTCTTGTTAAAATTTATGCTTGTTTTTCTTTTGCAAAGTTGCCTATCATTGAAATAGTTATAATGATGTGAGGAGTAAACACATTCTCTGCTTAGTAACCATTTTAGTGTTAGATCTCAGAGAAAAACACTGATTTTAAAATTTCAGTTTTTCTCTGGATTTCTTAAACCTACTGCTTTTACACAATTATATTAATATCTTACATGTGAAAAAATGTGTTGGGTTTTTTTTCTTTATTTTGAACACCTGACTTTATTTTGAGAGACATAAAATATTGTGTTGTGATATTTTGATGCAGCTTTCCTTAGCACAGTCAGATTTCTCTGATGATTGTGTAGTGTTTTTCCAGAGCAATGGAAGAGATGCTTTATTATTTTTAAGAGTTAAAAAAAAAATTAAGACATAGCCAAAATATGGGAGAAGGGGCAAGGACACCAATGAAAGATATACCTAGACTTCTTATTGAGTGTTTTGTTAGAAAGAAGTTGTTTGGTGTAAATTAATTTTCTGGTTTGACATTTACCTTTGACTAGAAGACAAAAGTTTAATTTTTTTGTTTTCTAATAGTTTGTGACTTCATGTTAAAAAAGTAAATAATATCCTTTTGTTTGGATATTCTTTAAATTCTGAAGAAGTTATCACTAGAAATCAATGATGAAATCCTATCTGTGTTGACATCTCATTCTGTGTGCTGTATGCAGCCCTTGCAGTTCACACTCAGTGATGTAAGCTTTCATTGCCCCCTCATATTTACATCCATTAGGTCACTAAAATGAGTATTGCTTTATTTTAGCACACTTTTATTGAAGTGAATTATATTTACATCAAATAAATGAGAAGCATAAGTCAGAAAACAGGAGTGGATTTATCAGAAGGGTAAGTGATCCCTCTACAGTGTTAAGTCAGAAAATGTTTTCACATCATGAAATATTGCATGTTTTGAATCTCCCCTAGGAGAGGTGAAGGCAGACAAATGCAGTAGGTATAATTGTTCACATACACAGACAAAAGAAGCATTTTTTAAAATTACCCTCTTTTTTTCTCCTCTTTGTGTGGTATTGTGATCTTCCTTTAGGAAACACGCACAAAACTGTTACTTTAAGGTAACTGGAAGAGATAGAAATACTCGGAACAAAGGAAGCTGTTAGAAAATGCTTTTGTGAAATGTGTGAGTAATTTTTCAGAGCCTATGACCTTAGGTATATTCAAAAATAAATATTACATATACCAACTCAAGTGATGAAATAAGCTCCTTATGCTTTCCTTGAACAGCTAAAGAATACATTTCTGTACTTTGCTCACATTTTCTGAAAAACATTGTGATAAGGAAGAAAAAATGAATATATAAGCTCCCTGAAGCCTAAGATTTAAATTGTTTTAAAACTCCTATAGCAGAAATTGCACACTAATTTTAACTACCTTTCTGTTGTACATTTTACATTGCTTTTTTTCCATGCATTTAAACCTTTCTACTGTTTGTAGAACTCATAAAACTTTCAGAAAATCTCATATTTTTCTGTCAAAATAACTTTGATAATTGAAAGTTTTGTCTCCACGGCATTGTTGTTACCATTTTTAATACATTTTTACAGATTTCACAGTTTCTGTATTTGCTTCATTATTTTTCCCTCAGCGTTTTCAGAAGATTTTCTTCTCCTTTTCAGACACACTCTAAGTCTTGTGAATCAACTGGTTGTGGCCCGAGCAATGAGAGACACATCCAGTTTGTATTTCCTAGGCCAGCCAAGTGAAGCAAATATCTTAGAGCAGAAAAGAAAATAATCCACGAACAAGTAGTGTCCAATGGTTCATCCTGTTAAAGCTGCTGACTTCTCTGGATCCTAAGTATTTTTTTTATGTTCTTAAGAAAACCCCTTAATCATCTTGTCTCTTTTTTTCCTCTTTCTCTCACTTCAGTGTTGTAACTGCACAGAGACTCTTACCCAAGGTCTCTACTTTATAATTTCAGGACACAATTCCACCTAGCACAGAAGAAGAGCTAGGGTGGTTTTGAACTACTTCTCTCAGACTGAAATCTTTATTTCCAGCAAAGAACCAACAGAGCATCTTAAAAAAGAAAAAGGCAAACATCTGAATCCATTCATTTTCAGATAATCAGTTGTTCACAAACATGTGAAAGGTGCCTGTAATAGTTGTGTCATTTGTTCTTAAATTTACCTATACCAAGGGTCTATAGATAAATCTGGTAACGTTACTGCTGAGCCAGGGTGATTATATTGTTTTATAAGACAATTCAAGTGTTACATTGCTGTAAAGAAAACACTCCTTTTGTGTATTCAGAGATAACCGTAAAAAACCCTCCTGGAAAAATTGACTTTTTTTCAGTACTTTCAATACTGAAATAGGACTGTTAATTACAAGCCATATCTTTGTATGAAGTGCACCAAACACTTGACTTTAATTCTTCCACCCGATTCTTAGCCTTCTTTCTCAATAGAAATATGGAAAGTTATAGCTCATCATTTTTGGGATGAGAAATGAAAAAGAAAGAGGAATTGGCAAGTTAAGGACATAGCATAAGTGATCTTTTGATGTGTTGGAGAAATATTAAAAACACCGTTCTCTACCCTAGGGTGACACAATGTGCTGCCTACAAAACTTTTCAGCTTTGCTTGTGGGCATAGGAAATTAAGAACATAAAAATAAAACCTGGACTTTCAGAGGAAGTGAAGGATGATGTTGCTTACTGCTCATTCTGTGTCAGTACTGTTGCCTCTGGTCAAATATGATTAGAACCACTGTTGTAAAATATAGCTCAAAGTTATATTGTTTCATCTAGTACATTCTGGGTTATAGCTCTACATCTGACTTCACTTCGGGAAAGGGTAAATATGGAATATAAGAATAGTTTTTCCTACTGTGTCATCATTTTTTTCAGCATTTATCCTACAAAAATAACTGTTTCACAATAAATTGAATTAATATTTGGAGCAATTCATTGCTCCAATAAGGATGGCTCATAAAATATTATAAAAAAATGAAGTATTTATTATGACAGGCAGAGCTTTGTATGCCTGTGAGAAGCAACTCAGCAGATACGAAGAATACTTTTAGGGATAATTTAAGAATTTCAAACCAAGTAAATGGAAAACTAAAAATTTCCCAGTGAAATAGCATCTGTACCTGAAATCTGATAGTTTTGACGCAAATGTGTTGCCGTAACATCTCAAGTCTAGGCTTGTGTCTTGTGGCTTGTGGAGATCTGAGATGGCCACATCCCATGGTGAACCACGTTCTCCATTCTTTCTGAACCTCTAAGGCACTAA
This sequence comes from Myiotriccus ornatus, assembly GCA_036023395.1. Classification (NCBI taxonomy): domain Eukaryota; kingdom Metazoa; phylum Chordata; class Aves; order Passeriformes; family Tyrannidae; genus Myiotriccus; species Myiotriccus ornatus. Next base: position 116,007,448 of record JAYRBT010000082.1, read on the forward strand.
GATCTGTAGTCAGCTGCAGAGTATAGGAGGCACAAACTACGGTTGCCATTAACATCAAGACCATATTTCAGAATCCTTTCCTTTCCACTACAAATTGTTACCAGAGAGCTGATGGCTGTGTGTGTGTGTGTGACTTTATTTCTGTTTATTGAACCTAAAATGTCACTAAACAGCATATATTTTCATTTTCCAAGAGCAAACAGAGCACCCCTGCCAAAATAATTTTAACATTGAACAATGTGTTTGAACAATTATCTATGCAATTTAGTTTTTAAGTTTTCTCACCTTCAAAATATTTTTTTTAAATTTATCCAAACTGCTAGATAAAGTTAAAGTAGTAAACAGTCTGTTTATTTCAGTTCTGTTGGCAGCATCCCTACCTATATGGGACTGCTTATAGAGGTTTGACTGGGTACAGAGAATCATAACTTGCTGGAACAAAGCCCAGCCATTAGGCAGTCACTTTTAACACTGGCTGAGAACTAAAGAACTGCCTTTTAAAATGTCCTTTTTCAAATGCAGTAACTGGCACCATTCCCAGTGCTGACATTAGAAATAAAAATGTATTAAAAATGTATGTACAACATGACATCCATATAGACACACCTACATTCACTGCACTAATATAGCATTAATGTGTTAAAACTTTGTTAAGTTTATGCAAGAATAAGATGTGGTAAACATTTTAAGAGCATTTTCTGGTATGTAGTGCTGCTATACAGGAAGCAGAAGCAGCCCTCGTCCGCTGCTCCCGTCAGGTGAGGTCTGGGGTGCATTAAGTAGGTGAGAGGTGTATTGTACATACTCTTATGCCAGCTAGATAAGCTTAGTTAAGCATCAAGAAGAGACTATTTTGTGCTCTGGATGGACATAGGTGGCTACTGTAGCAAATTCTAAGTTTTCTTGTTTGTTTTTTTCTAACAAAAGATTCATCAGCTGAAAATCATCAAGCAGCAAGGGTGACTGACCCAAAGATCCCCCAAAATTTCAGTCGTTTGGTGGTTTTGTGGAGTTTTTTCCCCATCCTATATTCACAAATGGAGTGAAAATGGTGATGTGTCTGCTTTCTTTTAAGTCATCAGAGGTTAAAGCACAGAGCCATGACGTGGGAGATAGGGGGCACATGGTCTAAACTAATGCACATATGGCACTGCCTCAGTCACCAGGGCTGTCTGCAGCAAGGCAAAACTTAGGAAAGGATATTTTAAAATATTCTGTGCTTTTACACCATACAAATGCTATATAAAAACCTTCAGAGGGAGCTGGCATCTTCCTAGGACAGATACAAACCCAGATTTCTAAAGAAAAGAGTTGCTGCTGCACTGGACTGTTTGCTTTAGTGTGCTTTGAAAAAGATATATTGGAAGTCAAGCACCTTAGACATTGAGCATCCATTTAGTGTGCTGGTGCTGGTGGATTATGCTGTGGCATACCTGCACTATATGTCAGAGGAAGACACTCTTGTGTATCTCTCAGTCAGTAAGATCTGTCTCTGAGGAATCTGAGGGAGAGGGCACTTTCAGCTCTTATGAATGGAAAAGAGAGGAAAAGACTGGGGGAGATCACATCTTTCACTGGTGTTATAGATTAAATGCCACCAGTTAAATGCCTTGCAGACTCCTCTCTCAAACTGGGTTCAACAATCACTTCCTTATTTGCTGGTTCTTACGTATAATTTCAGCACTTAGTAGATATATAAGGATGCTGATTGCATTTAGTGTCTCATTTGTTAGAGGGGAGAAAGCTGAAAGGGAAGGCAGAAAGATTTCACACATCACTCCTGGATGGATGCTGTATGTAATGAATTAAAAGCACAGAAAGTAGACACTGCATGAGAAGACAGGAAGAAAACTGTTGAAGCTGGTGAAGCATGGTTTTGCCTTTTCAGTGAACAGGTATGACTTGACCTCTTCTGCTTCCTTATGAAGGCAAAATAATCTTTCACACTGGGACAGCTTTTGGGAAAAGTATCTTTCCCTTTTTTAAAAGAGGGATGCTTCATTAACATTGTTCTAACTGTGTGGGTCAATTGTCTTTTTGCCTCAAAACTGGGATGATAATGCATGTTTAATAGAATTGCCTACTGCCTGCCTTCTTCAAAAGTGGGCTTGACTCTGATGATGCCCTACCATCAGAGGTGCATTCAAGAAATGATTGACAAAGAAATATGGCTAAGGTGTAGGGAAAGGATGGGGGCAGACAATAGGCAGTTCAGAGGAAACATAACAGCAATCATAATTCTTGTGGTCACTATCAGTCTCGTTTCAGGAATTCTTGTGCTTGGAGCACAGAACCTGGTTATCAGGTCAGATGTGAAATAGATATACCACATAAGCTAATATTTTTTCCTGTAGTATCTTTTCAACAGCCTTCAAACTAGGTAATAAGCCATGCATAAAAAAATGAGTCACAATTAATAATAAATGCTATCAGAGGAAGAGGGAATTAAGAGAGAGGGAACAGAAGAATTTTCAAGTTAGTCTGGAAAACATCTTAATCTCCCAATAAACCATTTTTCTAATACACCTTTATATTGGCTTTGCTACAAGCACGGGGGAATGACCTGCAAGGAAATTTACGTGCAAGGCCGAGACCACCCCGGAAAAGACTTCTTAGTGGCATAGGATTCATGTTTTAGTGACAGTAGCTAGTATTTCATATCAACATCTATAACAAAAGACAGAAGGATTTGGGCCAGGAAGCCTTCATTCTAGCTGAGTATCTGAGAATTTTTGACAGTAATAAGAACTGTGTTAAAAAGTTGCATCATTAACAGTTATAACGCTAACACAGGTTTTAAATTTAACTTTGTCTTATGGGCTTAGCTGCTCTGGAAAATCTCTGAAGGACAGAGATAAATTTGGATTTATATTAGTTCGTGTATCTTAACACCCAGTGTGGAAGTCCTGGGTGCATAAAATATATGAATTATTTCAGTTCACTTACCACATGCTGATATCCACACCAAGAGTTAAACAAAAGTAGATAGCATGCAACAGGCTAGCTTATTTTGGAGAAAATTCACAGAAAAGGCATGTATTCCAAGAAGTCCTTCAGCTTCTGCTAAACAGATGCATTAGCTCTCTCAAGAAACATTTCTGTGTGTTTAACAATTTTGTCTTGTGATTATTAAGTAGCACAAAGTGTCAGCTCAGTTTCCCTGAGCAGCAGTTTCTCATTGAGCTACTTACTACAAACCAGCCAGAAGGAAATGTGCTTAGGCATTAGTGGATTGCTGATTAATTTTTATTATTGGGATTAGGCCTTGTTCACTTAATCTCATGGCTGCAAAGATGTGTTAATGGCAATGAATGCAGCCTGTATTCTACAACACTAAGCTTACTCAGCATCTCTTCTTAAAGAAATCTGACTTCCTGGGTATGGAATTTATCTTGATGCTATGTAAATCGGAGCCATTATGAGCATTTAAAATTGTAATTGTAATTCCTACAGACTGATTTCTGCAAATGTCTTCTTGGTTTCTAGCACCCTTTTTTACTGCAAGTCACCAAATCAAACACTGCAGCAACCTAAATCTATATAAAGACATTTTCCTTTATTCTGGGAGAGTAAAAGTTGAAGAGGAACTGCCATAGCTGAAAGCGTTCTGAGTGTTGTTCTTTCTGTTCTCCCTCCCATTCCTCCATGTCTGTCAGATCTTAGACATGGAAGACATCTGTCAAATGTAATATTCACTCCTGTGTTGAGGTTAAGATTTTCTGTTAAATGATCTATACTGGATCCCACTTCAAAGTTGTAGAGATAGAAAACTATGAGAATCTTTTAAACTTTCAATGGATTTTTTCAAGTCCCAACAGTATAAAGGCCTGAGCAACTTGGTCTGATCCAATAGCCGACCCTGCTAGAAGCAGGATGTTGGGCTAGAGAACTCCTAATGTCCCTTTCAAGCTGAAGTATTCTATGATCTTATAACTAATATCATAATTTTTCTTAAAGTCTGATTAATAAACTTTGTAAGTTGTACTTCTGTGGGTCTTTCTGTTGTCCTTCTTCAGAAATTTGGAGTAAGGGAACAGTATTAATTGCCATGTTTAGAAGGATTCCTTCTGTAAATGCAGCTGGTACCAGCTGGACTTCCGGGAGACTCAGTTGTGCAAAATTTATCATGGAGGAACAGGTCCATCTGTGATTTCAAGCTTTCTCTTCCTAGACTTCAAATGCTTCCAGGAGGGGGGAAAAAAAAAAAAAAAGAAATAGAGGCCTGCAAAATTTGTCTTATAGCAATCTGAAATTACAGAAGAATCATCTCCCAGTGGTATAGACACATCTATGTGAAGCCTTTTCTCATTTCTTTTGATTAAAGCTTCAAATCAATTTCTTGTTTTGTGGGTTGGTTTGTCTCTCGGCAATTGAGTGAAATGTGTTCTTCAGTCTCTCATTAGACCAGTCTTCACAACACTGAGAGAGCCCAGCTGCTACAGGATCAGCGGTGACTGAACAGGCAGAAATGATACAGGATGATGTGCAATAGTGTCTATTGCCTGAAGCCACCATCTATTACCCAAAAACTGTTCTTGTGCCCAGCTACTGCAGTGGTTCTACTAAAAAAAAAAAATAAAAACTTGGCTTAACTGTGGTATCAGACCTTCTTCTCAAAACCCACATGCCAGTTTAGTAAGGCCACCTTCACAGATGGATACCAAGAGCTGCTTTTGAGTCAGAGCGTGGTAGGCTGCTTGTGTGTTTTCCTCGAAATAGCATAAAGCAACTGGTCATAACCCTCGATCCTTAGAACTACAATTTGTCATTTCTAAAACAAAACCCACCTCAGTAAGGACAGTCACCTCCAAATAATGTTATTATTGGGTTCTGCTATGGCCATCAAGGGACCCAAAGGTGGCTAAGGCAGTGCTGCCCAGCTCCTCTAAGCTGCTGGTGCTGCTGTTCTGCTTCTTTGTGGTGGCACCACCTTTGCCACTGGCCAGAAAAGTTTGTGTGCCTGTGCTGGTGACATCGGTCAAGGAAATAAATACCACTGCTTTGTTTTTGAGCTGGCTCTACAAGCTTTGTGGTCCACACTGGAGCTCTAGGGTTGGTTCTGGATGCAGGTGAACACAGAGCTTTATCTTCCCCTGGAATTAATCCTTGGAGAAATTGTGACTGTTCTTTCATATCTCAGCCGGTCTATAATGGACAGGTTCCTGCACGGAAACATGTCTCTGTGGCAATCTCATCTTCCCATCTCATACCAAATCTTTTTCTTTTGCTGGATAACCTATTACCAGCATCCAGATAGATGAATAGCCTCTCTTTACCCTTTTGTTGCTGGCACAGCATGAGATGAGTTCCTGATACTAACATTGTACTCATCATTAGTCATGTGTTCCTCCTTTACTCTGATTTACTGATTGGACACAGTGGCAGAAGTTCTGCACAAACAAAGTGTATGTTTTTGCTGATGCTTTCAAAAGGAGGAAATATGCCAGATATTCCAACCAGTATTGGTCGTAATATTTTGGAACTGCTCTTGCTTCTGTAAAATGGAGATGGTAATACCCCTCCATATCCCGAGGAAGTTGTGGAGGCAAATTTGAAGTATGTCACCCTGACCAACATCCAGTACGAGTAGGTAGATTGTTTGCAGTAAAGATTATGCACTAAATAACAGATATGAAAGCGTGATTAATTAGGCAAATCTTTCTTATCAGGAACATAAATTCTTAAGGGGGGGAAAAACCCTGTGTGTACAGAATTCAGGATTATATCAAACTGCAAGTACACAAAGAGGCCAAGTGAAGACTGCATAAGCAAATTTAATTCTTGCACTTAATAAGTTTTTATGCTTGATTTTGCAAAATTCAGGTGCTTTAGATTTCCATGGAGGAGTTTGCTAGAATGACTGAGTTTGTAAATTAGGTTGCTCACTGGTGAAAGTCAGAAAGAACTACTGTCTTTAAAAATAGCACTAGTAAATAATACACTTTACTATTTTGGGGTTTATGAAGCGTTAATGAGATTTGTAGGAGCAACTGTTATTTTAAAAAATCGCAGCAATTTATTGTTCCTAATTACTCTCTTGGCACTGCATGTATTTAAGATTAATTGGAATGTCTGTACTCAGTAATGAGGTCCTGTGTAGTTTGAAGTGACTGACAACATCTTCCTTTATCTGGAAAATTACCACACTGAAAAATTTGTAAACAGGGCAGTAGCTCTTGGCAATCAAATTTTTAAGGTTTTACTTGATACAGTAGCTACTGAGTTATGATTGAAAAGATCAGACAGTTCCAATGGTTAATAATACCAAAAAAAAAAAAGTCCACAGGAATTGTCAGAAAGGTATAACTTGCACACACAGAAATGGATGTTTGACTCCTACATAGTCTGACTTAATATTCAGATTGAGACTGGTTTCTCAGTATGATATAATATCATGAATTAAACCAGCAGCATTTCTCAAAGATTTATTTTTATCACTATTATGCTACTGTAAATTTAGTTGTCTAAGGATGGATGCTGGAAAAGCAGTCCTTTCATTTCCATCTTAAAAAAACTGTGAATAAATAATAGTAGGTGTCAGTGACAGAGAGAATTGTGTTGTCGTGTGCTATAAGTATTTTTTTGAAATGTTTTGTTTGTGTGCACATGTACGTGCATGTTTGTGCATATGAATATTTCTTTGGCAGCTTGCCTATTTCTGTAATTACTTAAAAATGGGAACTTGGTGTCATTCTTTGTTGGATGCATTTATCATGGGGACAGATAAATGGGACAGATAACCCATCACTTATTATGGGCTTCTTTGTCAAAGAATGGGAAATGAATGTGGGGGGTAAAATTCATTATTACTTGAATTAGAAACCTGGTCTTCCCAGCCACAACAACATTTTTGGTGCTGGACACACGAAAAAATCCAACCACCCGGAAAATACCAATCTAGACCCCCTAACCTTGGTCACTTGTGCCTTGCATAATTGAAGCTACACTTAGTAACTCTTCCAAAAAGTAGTTGTTTTCTCTGAGCTCCAGATCTTCTTATAGACTTCACTAATTAACAAGCAGATCATTTTGCAAAGGCTAATTTTCATGTGGGGCTTGAAAAAATTAAATATCAGCCATTTATTTTGGTTATTTTTCATCACCATATATTATGCAGTCAGTCTGTAGGAATTAGAATTTTCCAATTAATCAGAATTGTCTTGAGCATTTCTTAGATGATACCTTGAATAAAACCAACAAAATTGTAACATTAATGACCAACAAATATAGTGGTTTATTATCTGCATATTTTTTATATTTTCAGTGTTTAATTTTAGAGTTTCTCTCTGCTCAACTGGTGACTAGATGAACCATTAGTACAGAAGGTACAGCAAAATCAGTAGATATGCTATGAGCAGTACTTGCTTGGAGCACTGTGTATCTGGGCATTATTGTTGATGTTTGAACTAATTTGGAATTGCATTTTAAATGGGAAAAGCATGGATATTTACACTGATGTTTAATGAGACTGAATAAGTCTTGGAGCACAATTCTATTCTATTGACTTTTCTCAGGGAGCAGGGAAGAGATGACCTTCTCACTGTTTTGGTGATTAGTTACGCATCTTCAAAGCGTTTCAAAACCTAAACTGCACATAAGGCAATGTTTGTTGGTATGCATTACTTATGAGAGGTTCTGCCCAAAAGAGATAACAGCATGCACATTCCTTTTCAGCTGCCCAATACCCCAGCGTGAGTCTGGACTTTGGCTGAAACCCTTGTTCTCATCTCTGGGGCACCTCTGGGGGAATTTGCACTTCAGGGGTTGATAGAATAAGCAGTCATTCCTTTTCCTCTAAGCCCAGAGGGTGCAAAAAAAGAGCAAAACTCCTCATATGCTTGTTTATAGCCCTGCAGATCTGCACAGAAGGGCCGTGTCTCTTTCTTGATTAACAGCACTGTTTGTTATACACCAGATGTTTCTCTTCTCCTTGCTAAAAGCACTCCGACCTTGTTTAGCAAGGAGCTCTGAAAGAGTGAGACCAGAGGTGCTTTGTGACCCTGTGCACAGTGGCTAAGCATGATCAGTGTTTTCCCTTGCTGGCAGTTCTCCTTGCAAGAGCCAGAGGAACCAGGGAGAGGGATGGCATCCAACCATGTCAGTCTTGTCACCCATTTTGCTCAGATGCTCAGAACCTGTCTACATACATGCTTCAATTTTGCATCTAGGTTTTCAGAACATTTTTTTAAATTACAGTGGCACAAATGGAGATAAGAGCTAGATGGAAATGCTACCATCCCTCATCATTTCCACTAATGCACTAAGCCAAAGATGCACCACATTTATCTTATCTATATATATTTCCTACAAGTTTTAGTGGTGACTGTTGAACGGTCCTCAGGCTTTATGCAGAAAGTGGTGAAAATGAGCTGTTAAAATTAAGAGATTAGAACAGAAACTATAAAACTCTCAGCAAAATGACATTCTAAAAAAAAAAAAAGTTTGAAATAAATGACCAAGTTTATGAATTTTTATATTAAAAAACAAAAACAAACCCAGAACAGCTGCAATTCTTGCAGATTTCATAGCTATCCTGGCTTGAAGAGATGCTGTTCTAAGGAAGTTGGGTACCTGCTGTGAAATACAGAGGAGTCAATGCAATACCCTCATAAAAGGCAACAGAGAGGCCCTAATAATCTTGGCTTCTGATGGGACCCTCATGACACCAGACCCCTATGAGTCTGGTTTACCTATCTCTAAGGCATTTTAGACCCATTCTAAAATTTTTAAATCTTGAATTCCTTAATCCTTTCAGCATCACGTAGTGGAGCTGCCCAGTAGGCAGAAATTTTGAGAGCTCAAACAACATGGTGACTTGTGAGACCAAAGGTCAGAAAACCCAAAAAGTTATTATCAGAAACCTCTGTGTGTTACCCAAATCATTATATTTCTGCAAGTAATAGCTTTTATACGAATCATTTTGTGAGATAATCCCTTAGTAGTTCCACCATGTGGTTATGCAGTGTGATGCGACTGCACATGCCTTCTTGAAGTTAAGCCTGGCAATGCTGCTGTCACTGTATTGTGATAGACCTATTATTTATTTTAATTTGTTTTTTCATATCTTTCAAAAGAATTGATTCCAGTACTATCTCAGTACTCTGTGAGGTCAAGTGTTGCTAACCCAGACTATCAGAAGTAAGGAATCAAGGCCAGAAAAATAATGAGATTTCAAAGTAAGATATTAATACTATTAATTTACCTTAGGATATCTCAGGTCTCTAGATGTCCTCTTTAATAATGTCTATATTAATAAGGAAAAAATCCTTGAATTTTGAGCAAGGTACAGTACTTAAATTGAGATTCTGCTGCAATGGTAGCATAGCATATTAATATAATAAATATAACTATATATTACATATGAATGATATAATAAGTGTTTCAACTGCTGATAAGGTCTAGGTAAGTGGTTACAGATGGGGTTAAAATAAGCAAACTTACAGAAAACAAAAGAATGGAGTTTCAAGAAGAGAGTATGTTGTGTCTACTGAATCACAAGGTACATGTCAGGTGAGTCAGGGGTGGTGTCTCATTTTGCTCTGGCAGTAGAG
>JAYRBT010000082.1:116017098-116060282 GCA_036023395.1 Myiotriccus ornatus
TATGTTGTGTCTACTGAATCACAAGGTACATGTCAGGTGAGTCAGGGGTGGTGTCTCATTTTGCTCTGGCAGTAGAGTTCTGTCCACGTGAAACACTGACAAAAGCAGGTATCAAGGAAATAGCATAATCAGCCATCGTACACTTTTACCCCACACACAGCTGCAAGGCTCCAATGGACTGTAATGCAGCTCTGAAATTAAAGGTTTACACACATTCCTGTGTCGGGATGAAGCCATCCAGGTTCAGAAGCCTTCGCTATAAGTGCCAGAGTCTGTTAGGAGAGCTGCCTGCTGAGATGTTCCAGCACAGAAGATGTTCCCAGATGAGCAATACCAACAGGTGTATTGAAGCTGCAATAAGGAAAGTTTCTGGTTTGTAGTAATGAAATAATGGGATTATTAACTTAGGTGTGAATGCTTCCAGTGAGAGACATTAGAAGGCCATTGGCAAGCTGCACTTCATCCTTAAATTTTAAAATTACTTATCAATGCCTTGGCTTGAGTATTACCTCAAGGAAATGGCCAGCTTTAAACTCAGATGAAAATCAAAGCACAAGTAGCAAAATCTCTTAAGTGGAGCTAATAATGTAGCACATCCTTTGTCCTTCATCCCCTGAGATTTAGAAAGATTTAGTGACGTTCTAGTAATAAGACTTGAAAAATGTGTTTCACACTATAAATTTTCACACTGATTTTCAAGTCCAAGCCTGTGTCAATCATTCATTTATTAATCCTTAATTCTTATTGCTTCTTTTCCAGTCTCTAATCTCTTGATTAAAATTTTATCTACTTCTTTATTTGCAGATGAATTGGTACGTTGTATTTTTGTGTATTCAAAATCATCAAAACTAGAGAAAATGAGTTTTTGAGTTAATTTTGCAAAGTAGTGAAATCTATGACTGGTTTAGACTCTTGAATGAATGTGATCTTAATCTCTTATTAGCTTCTTTAAGAGTTTCCATCTGACAATTTTCACTCTGTATGTTGACAGCTTCATTAGTACCCATCATCCAAACAAATTAGGTTGAGCCAGGTCACTTCAAAATAATGAGATTGTCTTTTTATTTTGCTGAAGTACTCCTTCTCTTTCCTGCTTATAATAGTATTTCCTACAATTTGCACCTTTTTTCATGCATAGTGATTTTGAAAACTGAAAAATTATGTTATTAATGTTATTTAAAAATATGCAGATTTGGGCATTTTATGTAAAATGATGATGCTTCATCTGTTGTTGCCTCCTTGGGGGTTCCCAGTCCATGGAAGATAATTTGAACCATGTGGAACTCAGTAGCTGAAGGCATTAGAAAAGAAAGTAATGTCACCCTTTCAAGCATTTCTTTTGAGAACTTAGAAGTGAGGAAATGAGCAAAAGATATGTTCATTACCATTATGATCTTTAAGGGAAAAAATTTCTGGGTTTATAGGCCATAAGGGGAGATAAAGCAATGTTTGTATAATATGTAGCTATTCAGATGCTTGTTTTCTTCAAGTTACTTTACATATCTTTAGCCTTGCAGGAGCACTTGCTGGAAAATTCAAATACAAATAAGATTAACTGACTGGCTGCTGTAATCTTTTGACCAATACAACACAGCAGATCCCAGAGCTGCATTTATGAAAAACAGTGAATGCCCTAATAATGTGGAGCTTTGTAGTCCAATTAATGGATGCTGTATTGCTGTTCCATGAACATCTTGTGAAAAACAAGATGTTTGCTATGTTTTGACTTAAAACTAAAAAAAGACACAAAGCAAGAATCCCCACATGACCATTCCAAGAAAAGACTCATTGTCTGCTTTGTCTCTTCCAAAGCTGCACTAACAGACAGAATAGCTTTTCTTATCTCACAGATTAGGTAAATTTTATCAGTTTAAGTCAACTTCATTCCTAGTGTCAGTGGAAAAACTAAAGCTGGATTGTCTGTAACATACAAGACTCAAACACACTGGACTTGCTGGTCTTGCCTGTGGTTGTAGTTGGTTTTGGTTCCCATGCTGAATGATACCAAAGAATGTACCATACACTTTCAGTAGATGCTCACATCACTGCACTGGTATTTTAATTTATTCTTTCTACAGGAAAGAAAGTATGAATATGTTTCTTGTTCTATTTGTATTCAAAAATGTGGATTTTTTTCAAGAAAATCTGTCTTCATTTTTTCTGTTTGCTAAAGAGTTCATTCAATGAACATTGGTGTCCATTTGAAGAAACAGAAAAAGAGATTCAGTGAAAAACCTAAATTCCTGTGCTTTTGTTGCGCTGCCTTAAACAGGTTTCACAGTGAGTTTTACATGGATCATCATAATTTTTCTGTTTATATTTCTACTGACTATGTGCATCTTGAGGCTGAAGAAAAATTAAAATGAAATTCTGACAGACAATTTTTTTTTTCCTGAAGTTTTAGTGCAATCATCTACCTTATCAGTTGAACTGTGGTGAATGAGGGACAAAGCCTGGGAAACTGGGTGTGAATGGTCACTTTTTCTGCTCTTGTGTGGCAAATATTTATGCCTGATATTATGCACAGGGACATCTCTGGAGCAGAAAAAAAACCCAGCTTCCAAGATATTTAAGGTCTTGGATAATCACAGCTGAAACTCACGACCTAGTACTTGGTTGAATCTGATGGCCATGCTTATGGCAACATGAAGTTTGATATGTCACTGGGAAATAGGTGTAAGTGCAGATTTTATTTCTTTTTTAGGGGGTTAGAAGGTACCTTAAAGATTATCTAGTTCCAAACCCTCCTGCCATGGCAGGGATGCCATTCACTAGATCAGATTGCTCAGAGCCCCGGTTTTGAAATGTTTCCAGAAATGGGGACATCCACTACCTCTCTGGGCAACTTGTGCAAGGGTTTCACCATCCTCACTCTAAAAAATTCTTCCTTGTATCTGATCCAAATCTACCCTCTTTCAGTTTAAAACCATTAGCCTGTGTCCTAATGTTATGGGCAATGCTAAAAAGGTTGTTCCCATCTTTCTTATAGACCCCCTTAAAGTACTGAAAGGCCCCAACAAAGTCTGCCTAGAGCCTTCCACACAGACCATCTTTCAGCCAAACACTTAAATGCCTGTGTAAGGACTGTGTTGCTGTTAAATCCAGCACATTCTTGAATGCCTTGATGACTGATCTCAGTGATGAAACGTGCCAAATACAGAGCAAGCAAATAATACGAAGTATTTTGCCTGAGGAGCATATCTGTTAAAGTAGTAGTCCATTATTTTGCTAGCAAAGAAGCAGTAAAAACAGTAATGTGTTGCAGCAAGCATCATCTGTTGCTCTTCCTGTGAAGATCAGTTTTCTTTGTTTTAATCTCCTCCCTGCTGAAGTACATCAGAGGTATACCTGGGCTACATGTTTTTTAGCTGAGGATCTACCACCAAATGGTTATGCATTCTAGGAAGATTATACTTGTCACTGGTGCCATAAGTAAATATTTCCAGTCTAGATCAGGACAGAGGAATGAGGATGCCTAGCACTGCATTCTGAGCTTTGCCAGTCAAGCCATACCTCTAGCTGAGGCATCTGCTGGCAGCAGTCATTTTCTTTTTCGAGATGAGCTCTTATTCCTCCTTCATTTACAGTTTTATATATGAGACCACAGACAGTGTAGCCTCGAGGTCACTGAATTTTTTCAAGTATATTGTTTCACTCCTTGTGCTCTGGCAGAAGTAGTAATTATCACATACTATTGTTCCATCATAGTAAGAGGCCTCGGAGTCATGAAATGCAGCTGAGCACAGTCAGTTTACATTAAAACTAGGTTTGAGCAATTAAAAATTGCCCAATCTTTCCTCCCTAGTTGAAAACATGCTGTAGGAGTGCTACTGAATTGTGTTAAACCAATGTATTAAAGTAACTCTAAGTGTCTCCATCTAGAATAATTTTACTGTTCACAGATACCAAGTAATTTTTATGTAAACTGCCTATTAAAACACAAGCTATTCATCACCATAGAGACTAGCTACATTCCCTGAAAAGATCAGTAATAGTTTTTTTTTAATTTTAAAGCTGAAAAGTTAGTTATAAAACCTATATTTGTTGATAATTTATGATGTTTTCTAAGAAGCATCTAGGTTTCTATGATTCTTTTTCATCTGGAATAAGTAAGTGTAGCATTAAAATGTAATGGCTAAGGTAAAAGTAGTGGGAAGTGATGGGAATTCAGGTGTAAATTAGAGTATTCTACAGGAATGCCAGAAATCCATAAATTATGTAACAAACAAGAAATGAATAACAATTGATTAAACCTTTAAAGACAGAAAGAAGGCAGTGAGATTAAATCTATGTTTGCATTCTCAACCTTGGCTTGGTCTTTCAGATACACACAGTAAACTTCTATGCAAAACATTTTGCATGTAACTGTTTACTTTTCCAGCAACACTGTTCCAGCACTCTCTTTACACCATTATCGTAGCATTTGGCTGATATGCATGATAGCACTGTATTTGGGCTCTGATACAGACGTGCATGTATATATTGATAGATATCCATGTGCATCTATCTATAAAAACATATGTACATTTACCAGTATATAATACCAGTGTATAAGAATACATCATAAAAATCTATGAACATAAGAAGAAGAAGAAAAAAAGAAATTGTTTCCCTTAATTCAGGTACCTCACATTGTACAGAGAAGCTGTTTTGTGGGTACTGTTGACAGGAGCTCAGACGTGGATGCTGCAGTGATGACAGCTATAGAAGAACAGGTCAGTCAGGAACTACAGATGACCTCTCAAACACCAGTGTTAGACATGTGGCATGTTCATGTTTTTGTAGGTTGCATAAAGCATGCCATTATACTTATAACCTCTATGAATTTTTTTTTGCTGAATTAATCAATGGACTTCGTGGGAGAAAGGGTGCTATTCTTACCAGTGACAAGGGCAATTATATGGAAAAATGTTTGAAATTGTTTATCCAAGTAACTTTTTTTTTTTTCAAGGTTCCTCCAGTTATTCTTAATTTAAGTCTGCTGCAGAACTGAAGACTAAAGAATCTAAATAATTTGAAAAATAACATGGTCAGATATTATTCAGTAGAAAATAAAACTGCAGGGTGACAACTGTGCCTGAATGGAGAACAGTGACATTTCTCCTCACAATGATAGCACATGGAGCATATCTTGTAACTGTTTAAACAAACAGTGACACTAACAGAAAAACAACTTGCTGCTAAAAAACATCAAGACCAAATATTTTAAGAACAATAACAAACAAAACACATCACAGTAATAAATGTTGTTGATGGAAACAGAATAAAAATTATAAATACATCATTCTCTTAATTCCCTTCTCAGAATAAATCAATTTAATTGGCTTCTAACGTAAGAACTACTAATATAAATATAACTAAAATAATTAAATTCAGTATGTTTAATCCTGGAGATAAAGCATACAGTCTCTGAAGACCTGACTTTTGATTGCATTAGCTTGTCTTATGTTTTTCATCAGCATAGGGGGAGACTTAGGAAGTGAATTTTCAATACAGTCCTGTTATGGTAGTAAGACAGTGAAAGGGTGCTCAGGGCTACACAGCTCCAGCACAGAGCAGGGGATCACTAAGCAGTGGCTCCAGCTGGAAGGGCTTTGCTGTAAAGGCAGAGTATCCTCTGCTGCAGGGTGCAAGGCGGGATGCTGCTGACCTCCACCTCTCAGGGCTCTGCTCCACTACAGCAAATGAAGAGACTTCAAAAGTCTGCTCCCAAGGTATATTCCTTATGCTAAGAGACTTCTGCAAAAGGAAGTCAGAAGCTCGATTACTGGCTGATGTGGTTAGTTCCAGAGGCTTCTGGTTCGGGTGGATTTCTTAGGTGAAGACGGTTGCTAAAAGGCACCAGAGAAAGAACGAGCAGTTGCATTTGAATCTGCAGAGTTGCTCTTGTTTCTCGTTTAAACAGAAAATGTCTTTTTCTTTGGGGATTTTTACATTGGAAATGCTGTGCCTGTGAGTACCCTGACTTGTGCCTGTCATCCTCTGCTGTCTTGTGGTGATGGCAGTACTTTGAGTAAATCTACCACCCAATCTCTGATGGGATGCTGAGGGCACCGGTGCTGTACTGAGTGAGTCACCAGATTAAGTAGTAGAAGACTTGGAATGCTTTGGGAGAAATGACTTCCAGATCTGGTCCCATGGGCCCAATACATACAATTTGTCCGAGAGCTGTTCTTCCCACTGGGGCTCTGCCAGAGCTCCAGCAAAGTGCTGCTGTCCCCAGACACTGTGGAAAATCTAAGGAGCTTGCACACACACCTGGCAGTCCCAACAAAGACTCCAGTAAAACACAGGAGATGCAGGCAGTGACTGCAGCAAAAGAGTATGAAAGAAAAAAATGTTCGTTCTCTGTATTGTTTTGTGTGTTCTTCCTTTTTTTTTTCCTTTTTTTTTTTTTTTGTTTTTTAAGTGATTATCAACTGCTCTCTCTTGTGAATATCAGATATTATTGAAGAAAAAAGCAAATAATCCTTCTGGATACTCACCAATGTTTATAATCATTTGATGCCAGATTTTAATGAGTGTCAGGTTTGCAGAATACATAGATTTAAATATTGGATGTTGAATATGTTTGTGCAGCATGTTGGTTGTTATTTCTCTGTGTGCACATGTATGTTTGTGTGTTTGTTCATCATTTATTGGAAAATGTTTTAAAATAAAGATTTCTGTGTCTCAGCTACACAGATGGAATTGGCTGTACAAGACCTTTCTTTTAAAATAACAATCTTTTCTCTCCATGGAAAGAAAGACCTCTTTTAGAAGAGCCTCATCTTAGTCTCTTCTTATTGTCTTAATTGAGCCTTTGAATTGCAGTCAGTAAAAGCTTACAGCAAATACAGTAACCAATCAGATGTATATTTTTAAATTAATCTACATTTGAATACCTTCCCTGATTTCCCACTAGCACCCGCAAAAGAAAAAAGAAAAAGAAATGGGGGAAGAAAAAGAACAAATGTTTGAAAAGAAAAGGAATACATTTGCAAGTTTAATTTCCCTGGGGAGAAGCGAGCTCTTCAGAGCAACTTTGATATGTTTCTTTCTTCTTTGTGTAACCTGTAGTTTAATTTTGATTCACATTTTTGCATTAACATTTGCATGATAAAAGAGGTTTCACTTTCTTTTAAAGATTGTTCCAGAAAGTCAAAATTATTCATAGGAGAAAACCATTAATAAAATGAAAATTTAAAAATTGTCTCTTTTTTCAGAAATTTATATATACAACCTGCTATAACTGCCTGTGATTTTACTGCTGTGATAAGAGTACTGTGTCTGATCATCCCTGGAGGTGTTCAGGGCCAGGTTGGCCTTGAGCAACCTGGTCTAGTGGGGTGCATCCCTGCCCATAGCAAAGGGCTTGGAACTAGAAGATCCTTAAGGTCACTTTCAACCCAAGCCTTTCTATGATTCTTTTATTCTATGATTCTGTGTTTTTCAGAGGGTTGTATGAAATACTGATGCATTGCTATTTTCCTAGTGATTCTGTGAGTCTTCATTTTTTAATGGAACTAGGTATCCCAAGGACAAAATTTTTGATCTTCAATGTTGAAGATATTTTTAACATATTTTCTCAGACCTGAGCAGATGTTTGGGCTGCTCAGCATCCCTTCTGAAGTCTTCTTTCATGACATCCATACTGCATCTGAGTTGATAGTGAAACTGGGAAAATTTCTGTGATCTTTATTTGTTAGAGCTAGAGGCCTATGGTTTCTTTGCTGCTCAGGCATGTTTTACACAGGGATTTCCTAACATGCTCTTGACCACTGAGAAAACAAAACCAGCACGACCTGGTAACGTGTACATCCATGCATCTATGGGATGAGATGTTTGCCTATCATATAGGAATTGTGTTTTGCTATCCTGTGGTATACCTGACAGGTAGAGATTTTTGAAGCTTAGTCTGGTAATTTTTGTCTTTTTACATGATGTCTGCCCCTATTCCTCCTGCTGGGTTCCTCAGCACCATCAAATGCAGTGGGAGGATTGTAAGGCAGTGTAACAAGCTGCAAAACAAAAACCCAGTTTATGTTACACCTCAGGTAGCAGGTTCACAAATTAATTTCTAGCTGTCCAAAGCTATAAATCTAATATTTACTATTTAAAACTTCTATCCATGTTGTATATTCCAGGGCATTACATAGTATCTTCAAAAAATACATACAGATTTCAGGTGTGCTGATATATCGGTGTCTTCTGCCACCAATTATCACCTGCACAACCTGCGTTTGAAGTAGCTTCAGCTTGCATGTGACCTTTTGAAGAACGTGGCTTATATCTCCAAGCCCTGCTTCTTCTGAACTGTTGGCCCATTGCATCCCTTGCCTGCCAGCATTAAGTATTATCCAGCATTATTCATCCCCGTACTGGTTCGTAGCTGCCAGCTTCTGTCCTAATTATCAATTAAAATATTGTAACAACCTATGTCACATGCTGATTAGCATCCTCACCTACCGTAATATGAATTTTATAAAGGATAATTCTCTGTGTGTTACATGTTGTTGTGGTGCAAGTAGTTTGAATCATATCTCTTTAGATGCTTATGTGGTACAAAAAACACATAGTACCAGAGTAGCTCATGGTATTTCATGAGTGGTGAGTGTAGAGACACTCTTCAGTTACTTTTCCTGTTTGGCTGAAAGAGGAATAACTTGGGTAATAGAGGCACTTTACTTGGTTATAGCTTTCTGTGAGTAGAAAGAAAAGTGAATGTGTGAGAGAGAGACAGGGAGAGGAAAATATATTTAGAGGAAAATGTGAAAATAAGTCCTGCAAATGCGGAGGCATTTGATATCCTTCTTGGTCAAGCTTGTATTCCAGTACTGGTCTTTCACTTTAGAGTTTTTAATTTTTTCCCCCTGAGTTTTAAGCTCCTCCTCAGTTTAACAATTTTAAGTGCACATCATGTCCAGCTATGGGAGGGCTTCAAATATCATAACAGATGCCTTGTTCAGGGACAGAGAGTAAAGGGTAGATAGGTTCGAAATAGCCTGAGATATCCAGTGGAGAAACTAATGTATTTACTGTCTGATGGTAGTTCTGTCATTTATTTTTTTATATTTTTCTTTACCATTTCCAGTCAAGCTTGACTGTCACACGTGCAAGGACTTTATTTTCTGTTCTCTATTTAATTGTATTGCATGGAATCCTTTTGCTAAGTACTGGGTCTGGACATTCATAAGCACTGTCTGCCTGAGATTCAAAAGCAACTCCCAAGCATGCTGGTGTTTCAACCATGTCGATGAAGATCCTGTCCTTAATGGGGGATGCTGTAAAGGAGTCACATTCTTCAAAGAACATTTTTGTCTCGGGAGATCCCTCATTTCAGTGTTTTGCTGAAAAGCAGTAACACTTCATAAGCTTTCTTTGGTCATTAAGAAAAATAAGAGAAAGGTGGGGTTTTTTATATTGAGGAATTCTTAAGTGTTTTTAATTTTAGAAATCAGTCTGTGTTGTCTTAGATACCTCTGTGCAATTTTAGATGAGCCTTTTGGCTCTTGCAGGAAAAGGTTTGATGTAGACAAAATATTGCCTGTAGGGATTCAGTCTGAGTGATACAAGCAATTTAAAGGTTATTCCCAAACTCCCGTACAGCCTCTTCAAAAGAATAAAATATACTTGGTGTTTGTCAGCAGCTAACATGAAGGAGAGCTCTCGGAGACTAGCATGAATGTACCCCATGCTGGTCTGAGACACCATGTTGCACCTTTGGATCAAGTCTTAGACACAGCTCGGAGTGAAAGGTTAACTTGCACTCCTGGTTCCCAGGTTAGCTCGAGTACAAGAATTACAAAGTTGCTTGAAGCAAGAGGTTTTCACAGCCCCTGGAAATACCGACTCCATGTATTGCCTCTCCTCAGAAAGGTCAGGGTCAGAGCTACAGATGATGTCCTTGATGGCCCTGAATTGTATCAAATGCTATTGACGTGCTGCTTTGAAAGCAGATGATGCTTATTCTGTGGCCCTTTTCTGTGTGTGTGTGTGTGGGGGGGAGAATTGTCATTGTTTAGGTGGGGTTTTTATTTGCCTGATGACTGTCAAGCCATTAAGGCTGATGATTTTGTGTTATTCTTCAGTCCATCATTTTATGCTACTATCCTGTGCCATAGCAAATCACCTTGGGTAAAGGATCTTGCTTCTTTGTCAGTAGAGTTTTTATTTCCACAGCACTGATCACAAAAGCCTTTTCCACTGTAAATTTCACACACATCCTAGGAAACACTAGGTATGTGCAAAATTTTCAGTGTTGAAAATGTGTAAAATTTTTAAAGAATTACTGAAGGAAGTAGGTTGTTGCATTAATTATTTTTCACACCTAAGTCTCTTTTCCTATTTTATTAATGGTTTTAACCTATCTGAATAGTAAAACAGAAGTTTCTTTCTTGTTCAGGAAACTGAGCAATAAAATATTTATTGCTCTTGCTTTTCTTCAATTTCTGGTTATGGGATGCTCACTGGATAGTTTTTCCATTATGTCCTTATTACTAATAGTGGTAAAAAGTCAGGATATTTTCTGTAATCATGTCATCCCACATTTTAAGATCAGAATTTACTGCCTCAATAACAGTTATAAAATAGACTGACCAGGATGTAGAAGAAGGTAATCTTAAATAGAAATCTTAGCATGTAATTTTAAATTACGATTTTTCTTGCTGCCTTTTTCTCTTTATCTACTCATTGATATATATATTGATATACATCCACACAACCAAACCCAAGGCTTAATAAGAGAATCACAAGAAACATTTCATCTTATGAAAACCAGTTTCATCTTTTGGTGTGATCTTCAGTGCTTCTAAATTAGTGTGCAGTGTAAAGCCTTTCTCCTCATTCTTTACTGTAATAAACACAATACATACATACTTTCCACAGCTTTTCAAATGTTTTAATCCCCAATTCTTTACCTGACAGATGCAATGGAAGTCAAATTGGCTGCAGTCATTCCTGATTTCTTTCTACTTTTCCAGTTTGTATTTTTAAATGTTTGTCTACTTTACCTTATAAACCTGAAGGTTTCTTTATTTTTGTAAATTCAAATATGCTTTTATTTAATTTAGTATAATTAGAAATAGGAAGACAGCTTGTAAATTTTCCTATATCAGCCACTATGTCATGATTTTTGTCTCACCTACCCTCCTCTTAAGCAAGACCTTGCTTTTTTAAAAATAAAATACTTTTCCACTGGATAGGAAAACTGTATACTATTGATACAATAAATTACAAAGAAGAAAGGTACCATGTTTATATGAATAATAAAACCATCTGGTGTCAGAACACATTAACAAAAAAGCTGTTGCAGGGCTTAAAGTGTGATGCCTCAATTTGTTAAACTCAGATTCAATTTTTGTAGGTGGTAGTTTATTTTCTAATAATGGCACTGTTGCAATTTCACACACATTCCTTTGATGTTCAGTCACTAACTAGTCTCTTGGGGGGAAAAATGCTCTTGGATAGTGCTTTTGTTTTCGTGATGCTGTGTTGGTAAGGAAGAAAAGCAAAGTAGTCCCCAGTCTGAAATAGCAGAGTTTGGGAGTTCCCAGTGCATCAGGTCACTGTGAAGAGGAGGTAAATAAATAAAAATTTTGTTTTAGATAGAATTCCAAGTCCAGATGGGATGGAAGCAAAACACAAGGAAACTTAGAGTAAAAAGTACTGTAGTGACATCTTTGATATTAAATATTTCTTCTTGAAGTTATTTTTTGGTGGTTTTATTTTATTATCTTACAAATAAACCTATCCCGCTTCCCATGAAAACAGACTAAAGCATTCAAAGGATGCAAAGCTTTTCTGCTACAGATATTTTGACAAAGAACTTGTATTTGGCCACAATAAATTTGTTAAAACATTAGAAGCAAAGTATATTGCTTGGCTATAAAAGAACAGCAAGTTAACCAGGGAGATTAAGGGACTGTTCGATTGATGCGTCCATTTCAGATCGTGAGCAAATGAAAGTGCTGAGAGTGAGATTTTCCTTCATTTTGTTCATTTAGCAGGTGGATGATTGGGTTAATTTGACTTAATGATGCATTACAGCACACATTTTCTTTCCTGCATTCATGAGCAGCTTCTCTATATGAAGAGGATATCGTGGTATGGTCTGCTTGACAAAATGGGGAGCAGTGCCCTCCCAAAGCCATCACACACAATTTTCTCAGTGTTTAGTGCTTTCTGATCAAAAAAATTCAACAGTACATTTGCGTTTTGTCGTGTAGAGGTAGAATTTTTCTGGTTGAATAAGTGAAAGTCGTTATGCTCAGATGAATTTGAGCAAAAGCCTTTGTGCTTCTGCTGTTTGCAAATGCTCCTGTCTATCCATAGGGTCGGATTGGAAAATGTCAGTTCAAGGCAGCAAGGGCCTATTGCATAAGTTAGTTAACATCTGGATAAGGCTTTTTAAATGACTGAAAATACCAGTTATGTAGCAGCGTGGAAATGTGTTCATGTTAATTGTTTCCAAGGTGTTGATCGTTCTCATCCAGCTTGGGAAAGCAACTGATTAGTCCCACTCAAACTGATTTGATTATATTTGAGCACTTTGTCTGCTCTTCACAGTTATTGTAAGTAAAAGTGGTAATTTAATTTATTTTTATAAAGCTATTTATGATGACCATTTCCAGACCTGATGTTTGAATTATCTGAATTTGAATTATTTCTAGCAAGTTCCAGTTAAATGATTGAGACACAAATACTTGTAAGTAAATAAGTTGTAAAATAATTTATTGCAAAAAAATGTTAAATCCTCTTAAGTGAAAAGGGAAGGTTATGGCTGTTCTGCTAATCTTCCAGTTTGGGCTTTTTTTGTTAGATTTTTTTTTGAGAAAAGATCATGAAACATTAAGCAGTACAGAGAATTTTTAAGTACTTGATGGGAAGAGAATCATGTTCAGAAGAATTTTGTTAATTATTTTATAAATAATTTTTTTTTTAAGCGCATTTCCAGTATTAACCATAGACTGAACTGTATTGGTGAGGTTTGGACAAGTTCTGTGACTCTGTGATTGAATGAATGAATGAATGAATGAATGAATGAATGAATGAATGAGAGGGGGAAGAAGGGCGAAGACACAACTGCACAATCTCTCCTGCATAAGGTGCAACCAGTGGACCTCTAATATTTCTGGTTCTTATGTCTGTATAAGTTCTGCCTTTGCTATGACTCTGCCTCTCAGGTTTGAAAGGAAAACTTTCCTCATAAAACCTGCTTTGCACACCTCTGAAACAATATCTGAGCTGCCTTTGTGAAAAAATGATGATTTTGTCATATTGTTTCTCTCCATGTTTATTCCAACCCACTGTGAAAAAGTGTTTCTGCATATCCTTAACTTTTCAGAATAAATAGTCATGGAATGGGCTCATGGTCTTTAGGTACTGTACACGAACAAGCCTAAGGACTGATTGTTATAAAAGGAACACTTCAGCATTGCTTTTCCAAAATTTTCAAGGTGATCTAGCTGTGCTTTAAACTGTAAAAAATATTCATTGGACAGAGCAGATAGATAAGCAGGTAGTTCTCATTCTTCATGTGCCTGTGTCAAGTTCCAAAGTTATAAGCCCTCTAAACAGGCTGTCTGGAATAAAAAGGGGTGAAAACTCTGAGCAATTGATGGGATTAAGCTGAGCAACCTGCAACATTAAGAAAGTCTCCAAGCCTCTCCCACTTCTATGGAGAAAATACTGATAATTCAAGAAACAAAAGGGAAAAAAAGTGCAAACTGGTTTTTTCCTATATTTTAGTGACATGATACTTTGACATCATTTATTATTTGTTTCTGTATACATATGCTTGCTCACTAAGTCAGTCAGTCATTAAATTGGTCATTGTAATATCTTGTTAGTAAAGCAGCCAATAATTCCCGATAGCCGTGAAATACAAAGAGATTGTGGTGAGTATCTTGATATCCTTGAACTGAACCAAGATACGGTGTTGACCTTCTGTGCCTTTTCATAGATCTTGAACTCTTGTTGTTCCCTGCAGCAATTAGCTAGTCAGCTTTAAAATAACTAACTTGACAACAGAAAATATCGCTATAACAGCAGCACAATGCTGAAATTTAATGAATCTTGCTGTGATCATCCTTCCCTGAGTATGATGCACCACAGGGCAAAGTGGTGTAATTAGAGTCATAGAATCACAGAATGCTTTGGGTTGGAAGGGACCTTAAAGATCATCTAGTTACACCTCCCTGGCTGTAGGCAGAGACACGTTCCACTAGACAAGGTTGCTCAAAGCCTCATCCGCCCTGGACTTGAACACATCCAGGGATGGAGCATCTAGAACTTCTCTGGAGAACCTGATCCAGTGTCTCACCACGCTCACTGTAAAGGATTCTGTCCTAATAGCAAATCTAAACCTACCCTCTTTCAGTTTAAAGCCATTGACCCTTGTTCTGTCACTACATTGTTGCTACTTTGAATCTTAGCACAAGATAAAGCCTACAGATGTTTGCCTTCCACTGTGTTCACTTGTTCTACTTGTCTGTGAGCTCTGTTAACTGGAAGACACACTGACATTGTACAAGACCCAGGTTTCAAAATGATCATTATGTTGCTCCATTTTCATGAATAGCTATATTACAGTAAATGCACTGATTAGATACACATTAACATGTGTATATTTGCTTGCCTTGCTTTTAAATAAAATCCCTTCAAAGCATGCAGAGCTAGTTTATTCCATTACCTCTTAGTACATGAACTCAAAGGCCATAGGTGGCCACAGATCATAGCTTTAGAAGTTGCTTTCCTATGCTTATAAATAAATCTCCACATCCTTCACAGGGGGTGTGTAACTCATTTGTATAAAAATTCTGAATGTTTTCTGTAAAACTGATCTTTCACAGGACAAAATGTACGTGTTACACCCTGCTATTTCTAAGACTACATAGATTTAATATAAAATTATATTCTCCAGTTCTCTCTGGCATTAATTTAAGCAACATTTTGAACTTTAAGTGAGGAAACTGCAGGGAAATGATGTGAGGTTGGCTTGACTTGTTTGTTGGGTTTTTTTCCTAGCTCATCTTATGAATAAAAAAAAAAAAAAAAGCATTATACATCCAGGTGGTGGACCAGAAACCAAGACTGCCTGCCTGTATTCATTTAGTTTGCTGTCAGTCCTTCTTAACCCTGTTTTCTTTATTGTAATCTCTGTTCAGATGAGAAAGTCTTAGTATGTCCTGCAGTGCAGTGCTTACCCTAGTGTCTCTACTACAGAAATAAATATTGCAAGAATAGCAAATAAATTAACTTGAAGCACAGTGAGAAATAGAAATATTTCCAAGAAGTGCTTAAGTGTCCAGAGAGTTGATATTGTGCTTTCACTGTCATCTTTCATTTGACTGCTTAGAACAATTATTATTTTGCATCCATTTGGTTGCTACAGTGGTATGGAAAGAGCTGTGCTATGATGGATGGAGCTGTCTTAAATCCCACAGAGCTGGATATTTAGGTGTTGGGCCAGTGGATTACATTTGCTAACAGCTGTACTGTGGGAAGTCAGAGCTGCCTTCACCTCCCCTTTTCAAACTAATAAAGCAAAGTATAGGAGGGAAACCTATATAGATTTGGAAGCAATTTATGAGGCACTTTTCATTCCTGTATAGGCTAAGCATGTCAGACAGATGATTTCACAAAGATTCTGTTCTCGGAGATTTTCACTCAAAAATGAATAGTGCCCTTCTAAACTAAATACAGGTTGAAAATGAATCCATGACAGTACCGCATATTAGATGAAACATAGAGACTAAACCTTAAGATTCTGAATACTTTAATGGAATGAGAAAAGCAGTGTCATGAAAGGACAAAACAATAATACTTTCTGGTTTATGGATTCTTTCCTAGTTCTTCCTTCTAAATCATGTCAGTTTGACATTTCAAATTAAAACACTAGGTGCTTTACTTTTAGATAACTTGTCTCAGTCTCTCCTTGTTTCTGCATTCAAGGGAAGATGCAGTTGCATATTCTGTAGGTCTTCTGAGTGATATATTTTAACTTTATTTGAAATGTTATGAGTCCTTCTTCCATAATGAAAAGCATGAAGATGTCTGTTTCTATATTTGTTTCCAGAGCCCATTGCCTTCAGGAAATTCATATATCCAGAAAAACACTTTTTTTTTTTTTTTAATACATAAATCACTAAAATCATTATTTGTAACATAAAATTGAATAATTAGAATAGTTCCTTTTGCTGATTTGATAAACTTTGCAACCTGGGATATGTGTAATATGTGCATTTTCAAAGCAGTTTTATTCATAGTGAGAATGGAAAGTTAACATTGGGCTATTTGAGGAAGGTTCCGAGGAAGTGATCTGATTTTTAGAGGCACTGAGCACCTTCAGTTTGAATGTATTCCAGGGAGTTTCCCTCATGTCTTCTCTAGATCCTAGATTTTGGCTTCCGATCCTAATTAATACTAATCAAATGGGCACACAAAACTGGCTGGTGTCAGTGGCATTTTCCTCTCCTCCCTCTCCTTTTTCCCCTGATCAGTGAATAAAACTCCTAACCTTCATTTTGCTTGGCCTAAAGACTCCAGTCTGCTGGTCTCCTCAGTCCGTACTGCCAGTCTCCCTCGGGCAACCCGGTAAATCTTTGTATCTGCTCCAGCTTGTGAGCATGGGTGGTCTGAGCTGAACATAAGTGACCTGACCAGTGCTCTGTGTTAGAACCTCCCTATTTCTTCGGGAATTCTCCCCAGTGGATCATAGTTGCCTTTTGCTTTCTACACTAGGAGTTCTGAGTCATTCCAAAATATGCTAGCACGTCTGGTCCTGCCTAAACTTGGCCATTTTCAAGTCATTTTATGCCATGCGTATTTTGGCAATCAAAGTGAAAGAGTTTGGGAGGATTGGATTTCATCTGTTACTGAAAGTTCTGTTCATTTACACCATTTATTACTGTGCTTCTGTTTTTTTGAAGATACATTCTACTTCTGGTGTGTCCCAAAGCAAATTTTTACTAGGTTGTGACTACTATTTTGTGCCACAGCATATATATACAGCTATTTATAGTGTGACACTACTTATCATAATTTTTGATATCCCTGCTAAGCTTCTATATTATATTATTTTTTAGCAACAGAATAAAATTGTCCATAAAAAAAAGTTGATAGAAAGAGTGTCTTTGTACTTCATGAGGACTGAAACAGAAGTAAACTCTTGCAACCTTCTCAGGTCTGACCCATACATGATAAGAAGGAAGGTGATGGAATTTCTTGGCATCCTATTTCAGTGTTGTGTGCCATAGCACACACTCCAGCAGTAACAGACTCCTCTTCTGACTGTCACTATGAAATGTTCTTAATCAATAACAATTTTATACACAACTGATAGGATTTTGCTAAATCAAATATCTTCCTGGGAATCATCTTCCTCTGATAAGCATGAAATCCAGGCCAGGCTTATGTGGGATACTATTCAAAGTGAAGATCTTTCTATCTAAAATTTGAAATGTATATGTATTTCAGCTAAAAAAAATAAACAGACAAACAAAACCCTTTAGTCTCTAAGTCACCTGTGAGAAACCATTTGCTGAAATATGCATATGATCATATAAATGTGTTCTGCATGGGTAAAAGTGCCCAGAGGTAATTGAGACGCATCTCTAGTTGATGACAGCCTAAAATCAGAGCTTTAAACCACATTTGCATTAAATCACATGCAGCCAACACAGCCTAGATTGGAAAAAGGAGTACAAGCACTAGACCTCAAAATATACAATAAAGATATTATTTTGTCTGAAAGAGGAGTTTATTGGTTTTGAAAATCTTAGTTTAAGAGAGAATCTTATTTCCCTTGGATCCAATTCATCTCTGTTCACTGAATAAGAAACAAGAATTGGGTCTCTGAAACAATTGCTGCTGTGGTAGCCACAAATTATGCTGTGGTGCTGCTAATTCCTTGTGGAACCCAGTGCATTTGCAGCCTCCTTTTTTTATTGATTCTTTCTGTGAGTCTGCACTGAGCCCTACAATAGAGATACAGATTTTCCAATGTAATTTCTAGCAAAATTATTATTATTATTGCTGTTGTTATTATTATGTTACTTCTGAAGATGCAATATTTCCAGAAGAAACTGAAATAATTATGGTTTTCATCTATAGGTAATGACCTGTTTTCTTCAATTATTTTTTGTGAGGTTTAAAGCAACTATCTGTAGCCAAGCAAATCCTAGTGTTCTTTCTGCCTTTATTTTGATTGACTTTGGTTTCTGTACACTTTCATCTATTATCTGATGTGCCCTTCTCCCATCTTTGGTTCTCCGGAAGCAATGCGATTCTTGGCCACAGAGTTACATATTAAAACACAATTAAATTTCAGATTACAGAGGAAAAGTCCAAATAATTCAATTTATAAATGGTTATCAACTTGACCTCCATATTGTAGCCCTCAGGTCTTCATTAGCCAGTATTTGTACCACAAAATCCCCCCTCTATGTGTATCTATGTGTATCTATGTGTATCTGTATGCATGCAGATGAAATAGGTTCTTTTCTACCCATTTTTAACATGCAAATTGTATTTCTATATGCAAGTGCTTTTCCTTTTTCCTTTTTCCTTTCTTTTTTTTTTTTTTTTTAATGTGTGTGTGTTGTTATTTTATTTTAATTAGCTATCTTAGAAGCTTGGTTTTCTTAGTTTTTCTTTTCTTAGTTTTTCCTAAGATTCTGCGACACTACAAAAACGCATTTCACAGCTTAGTTTCTGTTTCACTCCTCCTTCCTATCCAGTGGTGTGTAAATCCTCTCAAGGACTGCAAACTACTACTGTCTTCCCACCTGCACTGAGTAAATACACGGAGGAAGGGAAACGCTCTTTAAGAAGGACTGACATTTTACTTAGAAATTACATTATATAATAAATTTATTACACTTATCTAGCCTTTGTTTTCTGATCTGTTATATTACCTCTTCGCTTTCTGTACTGCATAACACAGATAGCTTTAAATAATTATTTTCCACATATTTCTATCTATGGTATATGATTCTCTATTTTTTAAAGAGATTCTCTATTTTACTCTAGAATCCTTCCTCTTCAAGGACACTTCTTTTTGTCTGAGACACTTACCCCTCAATTTCTTTCCCATCCCTTTGTGCTGCTTCTTCGACTGTGAAGTCTTCGCACCTTTTTTCTTCCTCTCCCTTCCTATTTGCTTTTTACTCCTATGCTAGCAGAGACAATGTAAAGGAAACTGTTAGAAATTATCACCATCCTCCAGAAGGTGACAGTGAATGATGTCTCCTCACTTCCTTTGGTTTTGATGTGGCTCCTCACAGTGTTTTGGGTAGTCTCTGCTCTAAATGTCAGTGAGAAAATGAAGAGCTGTCCTCCACATCCATCACATGAGAGATGTGCTCTGTCAGCCTCAACCAGCCATGCCACTAATTGGACACCAGCTCTGAGATACAAGAGAGTAGTAGGAAAGGAAACCAAATTGTTTGGGAATTTTTTGGTTTGGTTTTTTTTTTGGTTTTGGGTTTTTGGTTTTTTTACAACTGTAGATAGTGTGGAATGGGACGAAGGGTGATGATTTAATCTTGAAGGTATTTGGGCTTATTAACTGGTGGGTCATACTGTGAAAGATCTCCAGTGACAATTACCTGGAGCTACAAGAAAGGCTTGGGGAGCTGAATGGTCATTTTATTGCCACAACTTCAGGACGGAAAAGAATCGGCAGCCTTTTTGGTTATTCCCAAAAGTATATCCTCTGGCTTTGCCAGCTTACTGCTTCACGTTTTATATGACACTAGTTTACAGAAACAGGAAATAAATTATTGAAGTTAATCCAGGTTGATTTGATGTTTCTAAATGCAGAATATTTAGCATAATTTTTTATTTTTTTTTTAGATTTTGTGATTGTTTTTTCTACTTTGACCAGAGGAAATTCTTGGGTACCAATTTTTCACTAAAACAAAAGAAAAATTTCATTTTTGAATGATAGGCATTTTTATATTTCTTTAGCATAGTTATGTGTGTGTAATAATTTTAACATGTGGATTGTCATTTAGATTTGA
Source organism: Myiotriccus ornatus (assembly GCA_036023395.1). Lineage (NCBI taxonomy): Eukaryota > Metazoa > Chordata > Aves > Passeriformes > Tyrannidae > Myiotriccus > Myiotriccus ornatus. The sequence continues at coordinate 116,037,102 of JAYRBT010000082.1, forward strand.
GCTTTCTGATCCCTGGCATAGACCCCTGCCACTGTAACTAATAGAACAGCATCTAGAAAAAGTGGTTTGACATCTTGGTGCACCAGAACTAGAGTGGGAGAAAGATTTTACCCATGGGTTTTGCAGGGGAAAAAGAGGACTCCATTTGCAGGTAAAGAGGTGAACGTGCTTTGGGAAGCCCACAGCTCTGGGGAGGTGAAGTATTTGCCGCTTTCTACTGTGTCCCCCCCCAACCTGTCTGTGTCTCTTCTCCCTCCTCCATTTTGTCATCTTCTCCTCACTTGTGAGTCCCTCTCCACCATGCAGGAGCCCTGTCCTCTACCTGATTTGCATCCCCTTAATATCTCTGTCTTTTCATTCTTCCTTCGGTGTGGCATTTCTATCCAGAGTAACAGTCTCAGTCTCCCTCTAATGACCTTTTTTTACCTTTTCACCTTCTCTCCCTTATATAGTATCCTTCTAAGCTATTCCCAGCTTCCCAGCTGCACATAAATCCATTTCCTATGCTGCTATTTGAGACATCTAGTTTGACATCTTACCTGAACTTTATTGCTGGTAACAAACTCTCTCTTCCAGATCATTAGTGAACGCATGAAATGTTACAGAGACAAATTACATTACATGCACTCTGCAAGAAAGGTTTTACATTTTCTTATGTGCTTCGCAGCTGTTGAAGATCTGGAAGAAAGAAAATTAAATACAATTTTACAGTGTCACAGCAAAGAAGGTAGCACTAAAGGTTTAAATTTGGATCAGTCTGCTAACGATTCCACTTCAATCTTGTTTCCAAAACTCTTAGGAAGCGACCTCTATTTAAAATTTTTTGAGCATGGGCAAATAAAGGCATGCACAAAACACCATGGAAGAGTCTGCAGCACAGTGAGTTAATGAAAAGACAGAACAGAGGAGAAGCTAATGTGCTCACAAATGAATTTTAAGTACCTTTTTGCTAATGGCTCATCTCAGTAATATAATTTTGTGAAGAGGTGAACAAGTATTGGAGAACATGGAAAAGTGATTCTGTGCTTGGCAGGATGTATGGTTATGAAGGTCAGTATAGCTTCAAGGTGGACTTTTTTAATCAGTGAGCATGGGACATAAGGAAGATTTTTTTATGATCAGGAGTTCTTTCCCAGGATTATCTGTAATGATGTCTCTCCCCTGCTCACTTCTCTCTGCCTTGGTATCTCTTTTTGTTTGTTTGTTTTGTCCTTTGTCTTTTTTTTGTGTACTTGTTTCCTACTGCTACCTTCTAGTGCGCTCTAATGACCTTGTCTTCAGCTCTAGCCCTCATTCTGCCCCATCCCATCAGTCTTCCACTATCTTGGTCCATTTTCCTCTGCTTTCGTATTATTTCTCATTTATTTCTCATCATTTCTAATTTGATTCTGTTACTATGTAGAGTCAGAACACAAAGGAGGAGAATAGAAGTAGACATTGCTGTTCTTCCTCTTCACCATTATTTTTCTCCTTCTCCTCACTTTCCCACTTAGCTGTACTTTTAAAACAGCTTTAGCTTTCTCAACTGGAGTTACTATAAATATGGCTTTGCACACTTAGCCTCAAACCTTAGTGATGTCTGTATGTTATTCCATCTCTTAAGATGCAGAGAAGATATTTTTGCAGGATTTGCAGGAAAGGCGAGGAGACAAACAGTATAATATTCCCAAATTGCTTAATTCAGTTCCTATGAAAGGGAGCTGGAATGGCTTCATGCTGTTCCTGAAAGAAAACAGTTGTCTGAATGAGTCAGTGAAACAGTTTCAGATTTTGGCTACCTCGTCAGCAGCCCTGAGTGGCTACAAGAGGGGAGTGAAAATGATCCCTCTGTTATGGCAAGCAAAGGGTGGTATTTCAGGAGGGGTCAGAGCTACTGGGACCATGACATTTGGCAGGTATAAATATACATAAATGAGATAAGGCACAGATGCCCCAAATCTCTCCCAGCTGAGGTTTACTCTGTGAGCCTGCCAGGAGCCCAGCTGGAAGATCATAATATATACAATAAAATAAAATAGATTGCTCTTGGCTTTATAATTCTTCATCTCTGTTTCAGAGATGGGAGGCATGAGAGGGAGAGAGCTTTGATCCTTTCTTTGCCAGTATGAACCCAGAGTCAGACAGTTTTTCCCAAAGAACTGTAGGAAAAGAAAAATGTACAAAAATGTACTGGAAAAAATGTTGACTGTGTTAGCAGTCACAATGAAAGATGCTCTGATAACACAGTCTAAAAAAACTCCCAACAAATCCACAAAAAAAAAGAAATGTGCTCTAGAGGAACAGCATGTACATGGCATTGTAAAACTCCTAATTTTGATTTTCAATGAAAGCACAAGATGAAGGGATCTGGATACAAGGCAACTTCTTGAAGTAGATCTATACATTCAATGACATCAGGGCCGTGATGAAATCAGAATAACTAAGTTATATTTTTGCTGAGTTTGGTCTTTTGTACTGCGGGTATTATATTTTTACGAAGCTCTGGAAAGAGTTTTGTGGATAGATATGGGTTGCAAGGGAATCATGTGGACCTTTTTGAATTAAAAATCAAGTGTGTCCATTGTTAGTTAGAAAGTTAATTTGGAAATTATTTTTTATTTATTTTTTAGTTTGGTTTTGGCTTCTTCTTTAAGTTAGGAGACATCAGAGTCACAGAGAGGGAATCTGAATGGCTTAGAACCACACCTTCTTCAGCTGTCTGCCGAATTTTTCAGTGTTTCAGAATGTTTTCAGTGTTTCAGTATAACTCCTAATTACAAGGAGTTATTTAGTCATGGAAGAAATTATAAAGATTTGGGTAGCTAGAAACTAAGACCTAGTTTGAGGTACTCAAAAAGAACTTTGCATTCCCTTCCCGTATGTGATTCTGTCTGTGCAGAATCGGTATATTTCTCTCTCACAATGTTCTTAGGTGCTCGAAATGGTATCAAAAGTCATAGCTTTGCCAATGACACCTGAATCTGGTGTCACTCACTACACATAACTCCTATTTCATAGCAACAACAGCACAATGGGAGTAAATCTTTCTGGGAGAGGAAATTATTTGCTCTTTGGCCTTACATATGACATCAACACTGGTGTGGTGTCCTAATTATGCAGCCCACTGCCTGTCAGCTCTTATTTTTCTATACAATGATGTAACATCTTCCTAATTATACTGTAAAAACTGATGACACAGTATCCTTAGCAGTCCATAATTATCCTTTCTTTTTTTTCCCCTCTATATTCTAAAAGTCACCATTTTCATGAGATCTAAAACCTGCAAGTTGCTTGATAATTAGTCACTAAAAACGGGACTTTTTCAAATCTGTCCAACTGATGTTCTGCAGAAATGGTCAATTCCTTAGGATGTATAAAACATTTCTCACAGAATTATAAAACATGTTTTTTTCATGTTTACAGATTCATTGAAAAAAATTAGATAAGGAAAATTCTCCCGAGTGCTGTAAATTAGAGCCATAATTTCTCTGAAATTTAGTTCAGCAGTTACTTATTGCAATAACCATTTAGAAAGTAATTTACATAAATATCATCTTTGCCAGTGTTGATTATATGAAGATGATGCTGGCAGCTTCAAAATATACCTGATTACTTGAAGATGGCATTTTCCATCACTTTGTCGATCTCAGAACACAAGTCTGCTGGCAAATCTTTGCAACTAGTGTGTGCATTCAGTCGTTTGTCATCCAAAAGGAGTTACACCATTATTTATACGGAGATAAAGGACATACCAGTCGGTGTTTGATGTCAGAGCTGCTTTTTCTCTATTTCAAAATTCCTGCTGGTACTGCAAAAGTTATTTGTTAAGAACAGGTATTGTATTTTGTGGTTAGGCAAAATACATCCACACAGAAAGAGACAGTATTGTTTATGGATTTTGTACAAAGTTAAGTTTGGTAACAGGCAATGGAGGGCGGGTTTTCCAAAGTTTTTTTTAAATGTAGCTAGAAGATCAAATTCTAATCCTGACTATAGTCATAGACAAGCTCTGGTTCATCTGCCTCAAGGTAATATATAAGAAAGAGGTAATATATAAGTGCACAATAGATATTTTCATATTTTATTCATGAACATATTGAAGGATTTAGTTTTCATAGGGGTGCTATGAAAACTAGCTCAATTTGGGCTTTTTTTACCAAACGCAACATGGTCAACCCAGATACTTTCTGCCAGGAAAAGCCAGCAAATTAAAGACTGTGGAACACATCAAACTGTTATGAACCTAGAATTATTTTTGTTTGTTTTATTTCAAAAAAATTATTTGGAAAACTGTTAAGATTTTGATATTTTTTAATAAATCACAGGAGGAAGCAACCACATTTATTTTGATTTTGTCCTTAGCCTGGACTCCAATGTGGTAGAGAAATCAAATACACTATTTCTCTGACCACATATGTCACTTAATCTCAAGCAATTTCATAGCTATTGCATTTCAATTTCATACCCTTAAGCTGGATTCGATATACTACACCAACCCTACATCATATCTTTCTTTTCATGTATGCGTGAGAACTTTTTTTCTTAACTTTCTTGAAACTCTCATCTTTGCAAAAATAATTCAGTTATGTTAGTATAATTAATTTTCTTAACACTTTTTCTTCCATGGCAGCCTTTTATATGAGGACAAATATTGGTCATAGCCTTATTATCTTAGGAAAATGTGACTTTTTACTACAAGAGAGCAGCCATTCTGCCAGATTCATGTCTATATCTTTCCATATGCAGATAAGGGTGGATGCTGTTCAGAGAAACCATAAATTTTGTTTGATTTGGTTTCACAGATATTTCTGACTATTTCTGAATACAGTAAAGATGATGTTTGACTATTGGATAACCTAAATTTGCTAAGCCAGTTTACTTTCAAATTACATATATGAAAAGGATTACATCTCATTAGAGAAAAATAATATTGATTTCCTTATTTGTTCTGCAAATTTGACTAAAAATTTTAAGCTATAAGTGATGAACAGTTACTTGAAAAAATGTGGTCAATTATTGAATAATCTATTTTCATGCTATTTTTAAAGGAGTGTTTGAGATTTTTTCTATCGCATATTTATTCTCTGTAGCACATTCTTTGAAGTCAAACTCCTCTCTGGACTTGGGTGAACTGTCATTGATATTGCTTAGCATTATCTGCTGCCCTCTGTTCACTGAGAAAATTGCTGACTCTTAGACTTGGAGTATTGTTTGGGTTTGTACTTTCATATTTAACACAATTCTGCAAATGGCAGTAAGTGCAGAATTCAGGCACTCTACTTGCAAGAGTAACTGCAGCTATTAAAATAGACACACAAAATATTGGCTGCTGGAATTTTCTATTTTTTTCACTTTTATGGAGATTAGTGGTGTGATTTCTGTGCCTGAAAGCTGTACAAAAAGGAAATGTAGGAAGCAACTTCCTTAAAGCATTAAGACTGCTTTCTGGAAAAAAATGGAAAGCAATATCTTTGCAGATTTGGTTTAAAACCTACCTTTAGTAGGCCTACAAAATTTTATTCAGAAAAGAAGGTAAGCAATAAATCTAGTTTATTATAAAGCAAGGAGCAGAAAGGATTATGCACCCCTGAGGAAAGGTTCATTTCAGTTTGCTAAATGCAGCATAAGTTACTTGCTACAAAATGCCAAGTCATTCTAGAAGTACACTGATTTTTTTACTCCTATCTACTTAGGGACCATAGGTTACATTCCCATTTTGTAGTTTGGAAGGAATCAAAAAATTATGAAATGGTTATTTAGAGATACTGATAAATTGTAAGTACACAAAAAATTGTATTTCATTTTCCTACATGTGGTACAAATATAAATATATGTAAGTTATGAAGAAAGTATTCTTCCAGAAAATCCTTCTGGAGACCACAGAGATTCCAGGTTAAAAATGTCTTATACACCAGGAGAAGTATATATGAAAGGCAACAGAGATGATGTTAGTTCAATGGAAGAGTCTGAAAGCAACTGGAGTTTAATGCTGGACCAGCTCTAAATTGAAAACTGGAGATGTTTTGGACACCTCCACAGAAGGACAGCAATGCCACAATACCACATAATTTAGGGTCTGTAAGACCTCTTTGTTCTTTCTGTGTGAAGGTGGATTATAAAACTTCTCTTACAGGAGAGGCTTGAAGAACATGACATTTCCATGGTTTTTTCAGCATTTACTCTCCCAGTAAACATGTTATTCAGTTTACTAGGTTAACAAATTAACCCAGCCTTCAGTACTTGTTACTATTGAGAACAGCATGGATGGAGGACTTGCAACCTTGTGAGTCTGCCCAGAAAGTTACCCTTGCCATGTTCCTAAACATAGAATCATAGAATCAATCCTAAGTTCAACCCTTGATCCAACACCACCATGGTTACTAGACCATGGAACCAAGTGCCACATCCAGTCTGATCTTAAAAACCTCCAGGGACAGTGAATCCACCACCTCCCTGGGCAACCCATTCCAGTGTCTGATCACTCTCTCTGTAAAAACTTTTTTCCTGTTATCCAACCTAAACCTCCCCTGACAGAGCTTAAGACCTTGCCCTCTTACCCTACTGCTGGTTGCCTGGGAGAAGAGACTGAAGCCCACCAGGCTACATCCACTGGCTCTCTTCTTAGGACCCCATTAGGCTCTTGTAAAGTATCCAAATCCAGTTTATGTACATATCGTCCTGTTTTGGAATATCAGGTACCTAAAATGTTTAAGCCTGTCCAGCAGCTCTACTGGGCCCTTGGAAAAGCTTTTTCAGTTCCTTAATAATTTTATTTCGCTTCTCCTTTATTCTCTACTTGTCAACATCTTTCAAGATTCAAAGAGCTCGTAACAGCATTATTTATAGCTGGAAATTGGATTAGTTTTTCACACTAAAATAAAAATATAGAAATGCCAACTTGGATTGAACTGGTTTATTAAAGGAATATATTATTATTAATAATTACTAATATAATTTATTGGTATAATTACTGCATTTAAAGAAAGCCAAGCTGTTGCCCGCATCTTAAATGACTATATTTCAACTTTTCAGCATGTTCTTTTAAAAATATGAAGTAGTCACCTTATTATACATCATCTTCCAGGATTTGAAAGCAACTTATACATATAAATGGGTTTAGCCTCATCAGTACTTCTAAGTTATGGGAAAAAATGACATTTATTAAGTAAATGCATCTAGCACAGATCCTGTCTACTGGATTTAAAGGCTTGATTTACATTTCAAAACACTTTGGAGGATTAATCATCTCAAACTAGTCTAGATTGATTATGTGGGCTCCTTCCACCCTCAACAGAAAGAGGGAGAGATATTCTCCAGAGGCCTGTCACACTACTTTTAAATACCCATTTGTAGGAACAACCAACCTTTAGAGGTACATCTCTCTTTCCAGGAGGGATAGACAATCAGGTGAAATAGGTACTTAACTTTTAGACACCTTAGACCTACTGAAGGTAGGTGAGATTGATCTCTTCTCCTGAGAGTCTATTCATTAGTTTCCTTTTAATACCTTGTAAGAAAGCTCCTACTGTGTGCCACTGAAATACTTTAGATAAGTGGTGAATGGGCTGCATGGCTCTACAAATTGGATTCCTCTAATAAGTAGTAAGAATTAGTAAAATTAAACATAAGCTTTAACTAATGAACTGATAAAGACAAAATTCTCTTTTTATCTCTCTTGCCTCTAAGATGCTTAAGATCCTTTCTTTGTAATTCTCCTTGCTATTAATTGACTCAGAATTTGTTATCCTTCATAAAAATCTTCTTCTATTTTCTTTATATAAAGAAAAAAAAAGGGGAAAATGATGGAAACCTTTGTCAGCTCATCCTTACACTTAAATATTAATTTAAATCTTTAAAATTGGCTATTTGTTTGATATATAGTAATTGGAAAGCCAAAGTTTCAGTCAGATGGTGGGGCTGTTCCCTAGCAGTAATGCTATTTATTTCTTGCTTGTTGTCACTAAATTCGGTACCATGGTGGAAACCTTCTATTTGGAGAAGGCTCAGTTATTATAGGAGCTGATCACTTTTATGACAAGTTGTATAAGGAGCAGTTCACACTTTACTGCCAGGTCATCCATTCAAATAGCTCTTTCTGTTCTACCCAATAATAACTCTTGTCCCTGGCTCCAATATCAAAATTCAGTCTTCAACAGTTAACAAATAATCTTTTAGTGTCCCAGTCTATATCATCAGCAATCAGTTTTCCTTCAGCAGAATTAAGGGATGTTGGTTTTTTTCCATCTTCTTAATCTTCAAACCAATGGTACCTGCTTTTTCCTTGGGTTATTTTTTCTCTTTGTTTTAGTTTTTTCTCTTTTGCTTTCTTGTTGAGAATGGGATTTATGTGCATTTATGGTTACATAGATATTCAAGTGTCTTCTGAAAGATTTTAAGGAAATTAAAGTGAAACCCATGAAAAATATGATGTATCTGCTGACTAATGAACCATGTAGAGCACAGAACTAGCATATGAGAAAGATCTCAAACATATAAAAAAAAAATGTCCAACACTGTATGAGATGATGAGGCTTTACCAGGGACAAAAGGTACATGACTCAAGACACAGCCCTTGGGCTGTCTTGAATAACCTTATCAGCACACGTGAGCCTGTGAATGAATGTATAAAATTGAATCTGATGTTTGTAATACAGAAAAAATATTCAAAGCATCAATGTCAAGGACTGTATTTTTTGTGTCTTGATCTTAACTATCACTTCTGTATTAAAATTAAGGACAGAAACATGAAAAACATCTAAAAATATTTCAGAACTGAGACAACAAAAGAAAGCATCCTAATTGTGTTAAAGCTCTGTCTGTGACAGGGATACATTTCTACACCTTCTCTGCTCCTGGTATTGCCACAGGAATATTGGGAATTGGAAAGGGACCTACCTGTGGCCTTTATAGAGTATATTGTTCTTTTTCTCACTAGCTAGGTGTTTGTTTTTTTTAAGGATAAGTAGCTGACACAATATTTCAAATCAAGTCAAGGAAAGCAGCCTCTCCACTGTTAAGTGTGGCTGTTCTCACTGCATCTCCAGTGAGACCCACTGTCTGAAATGTAGACTGTCGTGCCATGGCAGATGTGAAATCTGGGAAAACTTCCAGAGAAATCACTATAAAATGAGGTTCTGACATCAGCTGCTGTGTTTACCCTTTTTTCTCTCTTGAACTATCATTAGCAACACTGAAGTCAACATTGGATGATGGACTAAGAAGATAAACAACTGATAGAAGAGCACTGAGGCAAACACTGTGTTTTCCAGTACACTTTAACCCTTCCTTGGAAAACTGTGGCCATTCTTAAAGAATAAAAGAGCTATTTCACTGCTACGTCACAATTTTACTCTGGACCAACAAGCCACATACTAGAAAACTGGAAATTTAGTTTTTTCCTGTGACATCTGAGAAGTGATGCAGTGGGAATAATTATGTGGTTGCTGCTAGTACTGATGGTATCTCTCTGCCTGGCTGTTACTGCTCATCTATTTTACATTGCCTTGTGCTTCTGGGAAAAAAATCATGCCTAAATTGAGGAGGAAGATGTTAATGATTACATTGCCTTCAGCACTTTGTGACGTCCTACTGATTTTCCTGTCAGTACGGATGGTGTCGTGCTACTTTTAGATAATTCTGAAGAACTGGAGGAACAAGCAGGCAGAGGGTGGGACAGATGCCATTCCTCATTGCACTTCTTTGAAAACATCTTTAAAGAAAGTCTAAATAATCCTGCTTTACATAAGTGATTGAGGATTTCCTTCAAGGAGACTCGTGTCATAAACCTACCTCATCTGTTTGCAACACTAAGAGTTTATAAAAACCAAACCCTGAGAAGTGCATTATGTACAAGAGATTCCATTAAGAAGGGTTATTTTAGCTGGTGGAATAGGGAGCTACATAAAATTGATCTGAATTTGCCTGACATCAAGATTTGGCAAAAGTGTAAGCCTTAATTGGAGCTACTTTCCCCCTTTCTTAGACAGCCAAAATGAACATTAAAACTGAACCTTAGAAATTGCAGGGATGTAATGACCTTGGATTAATTAATCAACATTAGCATGATTTCAGACTTAGCATTTTATACAGTTTACAAAATCAAATACTGAAATAGGATAAATATTTGCAATATTTACCATTCCATAATTTCAACTAGTTTTACTGTAAAAATTAGTGAAAATACTTCTCTGAATCCACCCTTGTATCCTGAAAGTTGAAAGCAAAAAAATAGGAGCAAAGACTTCTCTGTACATGGCAGGGATTAAATATTAAGAAGATAATATTATCATCATTTTATTTTTCAGGTCAGACACCTGGAATTATTAGCAGCAATAGACAACACTGTAAAATATGATGGCAGTAGTTATCTGACTGATAGTCTAATGTGCAACATTAAACCTCATCACAGGAGATTTTTAAACTTTCAATAATTACTCTATTAATGGCAATGGCATTAATGCCTAGAATGCTGCAGCTGCAGCAACTCTAATGACTCAACTGATACTGTCAGTATTTATAACTGTTGGTGTTTCTTATTCTTTTACTATTGGCTTTCCCAAGCTGGTGGAATCCCAGTGCCTAACCTCTGTTTTTCCCTGACTACTACATTCCCAAGACCAAATTCCTTAGTAAGCTAAATGCTCTTTTCTCAGTTCATTTCAGTGGAGGGACATCAATGCATTTCATCGCCCATTTTCTCTAGCAGAAAATCCAATCAACCAGGGGGAGGGAAAGAAAGAGAGAGAACCTTATTTTTCCCCCTGTAGAACTGGTTTTGAATTATGTTTTCTCTGCCTTTGTTGTTTATGTAATATGGAAGGGCTTGTAACTATTCATAACTTTAAAAAAGAGCCAAGTGTTCCAGATGAGTTTGCATATATTATAAAAGGACATACTGTTCCACACTGCCACAGTCTCATGTCGTGTTCTGGAACGGTAATTCCCATGGATATATATTTTGCTCGTATATTGGACCATGGTAGGAAATAAATTCTCTGATTTATTTACAGAAGAATATGTTTTTAAATAGTGTTATTTTTAGTAGTTAATTGTTGTTTTCACTTATTCTTTACTTCTTCAGGCATTAAAAAAACACAGAAAAAAGGTTCTAGACTTTGGCAAAATTTAGAGGAGCAAAAATTGTGATAGGAATACCAGTCCTGCATGGCAGCTGAGTTAGGGATGAGTAGGGTCTGGAAGACAAGGACAAAGTTTCAACACAAGGTGCAGAAAATTTAAGCAGAGACAGAAGAAGTAACGCAGCTGAAATGAAACTTTAATTGCAGCGGAATCAACAGACAAGCACATGTTGGGTTCAGTAAAACAGCATTTCACCAAATGTGATTCATGTAATTTTTGCAGCTGTTTTCTATACAGATCAAAATATGCAAAATAGAATATATTATGAAAATAGAACAATAAAGAATAAATTATTCATATCTGCTGAATTAACAGCTACAGAAAGACATAAATCTAAAAAAAATGTAATGACACAGAAGACCCAGATGGTTCCTTTAGGATAATACATGTGGCTTTATGTAAAAGTAATTGTCAGGAACTGAAAGAAATCATACTGAAAGTGAGTATTACAAGAGTTAAACTGTGAACTCTCTTTTGATGACTTCCCTGCTTTAAACTGGTCAGGGGAGAACGTTTGCTGTTATGTAAAACTCAGTAAGATCAGACTTAAGCACTTCCATTTTCTTGTGTGCATTCTCTCTTTTCTCATTCCTCAGTTCCTCCTGGTCATGATAGTCCATCAATCTGGGGTTTTTTAGACTTTACCTTATGCCTCCCCAGCCCATAACTTCTTGTTTTTCCTCCTAGGCTGGACTTCTGTTACTTTTCCCATCTGTCTTTAAGCATAAAAAAGGGAAATAGGAACTATCAAACACTCTTGATTGGGAATACATACAAAAGAGCTGAGACCTGAGGAGCTCCTTTGCCTTTTTTCAATACACCTTATCTCACTGTTTTTGGTCATCCAATGCTCTTCTCTACCCATAAAATTCAATGACAACATGTTTTATGGCTGCTTGTTCTCATTGCAACAACCAAGACTGGCCAGTGAAGTGTTCTTCCTCTCATGGTCTTTGATCACTCAGAAGCAGTTTCTAGGATTTTAAACCTCTCACCTGATGCAAGCTGCACGTTTTGTTTCAACTTAGCTTGCTCCTTCAGGATCTTCGATCTCTAGGATCTCCTTCTACCCCTAGACATCCTGCCTGAATGCAGCAGGCAGGAAAGTGTCAGTCTGTACCTCTGCATTCCAGTGGAGCAATTTTTTTTTCTTGAATTCTCCTTTTAATGGCATCATAATGTATTTTTATGATTTGATAACAATTTACAAGTTCTGATGGCCATTCTCTCAAAAATCAATTAAATTCATTGCCTGACAACGTTCAACGGTCACATTGTTGAAACCCTTGTAAATATGCACTGTAAGTGGTTGTACGAGCAGCAGAAGTAATTATGCCTCTTTCTATGCTTGTGCTTTGACATCAGTCTCTCTTGTGGTTTCTCTCTTATCAGAAAAAGACAAACTTTCCTTAGGGTCCTTCTTCTCTTTCTACTTTCTTATTTTAATGAAATCTCCTAAAGTTAATCTACATGGGACCTTTCTTCATTTGCAAAGGTGTTAAAATGCCCCAAGGGGATGGAGAAAGAGCCACTGATATGTGCTGAGATGCCAGGAGTGTTCTTTCTTTAGGAAGCCAAACATAAACCAGATAGGATGAGGCTAAAAAGCATACCTGATTTTTTCTACACCTGTGACTATTGGCCACTTAAGATAGATAGGTCCAACGTTTCTCACAAGGAATGTTCTACAAATGCTCAGTTGACCTGAAACGCAGGTCTACACAATGTGCGTTTGATGCCGATTTGCTCAGTAGAGCATTTTGTCTGCGTTCATTTGTTTAGTGTTTGCAGAAACTTGATGTGTCAGTATCAGAATTTAGTAGATGTGGTGAAGCTGTTAGGTATAGATCAAACAGGCTTTCTCATTTCCTTAAAAGTGGCGACAAGCACCATATGCAAAAGAATTCTTTAGTGGACTTTGTGTCACACCTTCAGTGAATGGCCAGTTGTAATTTACTCTGCAATATACTCTTACAGTTTACCAGGCCAAACAGCAAGTTAGAGGATAAATTTTAGTTTAATTAAATCATTGAAATGGTATAGACTAGACAGGGGTCTTTATTGTTCTTTTTGTTACAAAACTTCCTCATCCTGTTATGCTTTATTTTCCATACTGCAGTGCAATAAGAAAGATGGTTAAAATGCCTTTATAACATTATTATTGTTTCTGTGTTGGTGGAAGTTATGCCAATTTAATTACATCAGTCTAGCTAAAATAGTACCACTCTGTGACCAGGCTTTGACTCTGACAATATGTGTTTTAGTTCTGTAGGATTTACTGATGCTGTGTTAATAGAAATTTTTTGGTTTGTTTGGATTTTGGTTATTTTTTTTCTTTTCATTCATAAGTGAGCATAATTCACACAAGTAAAGTTCTTAGAGATGAAAAGAACCTTAGAGTCCAAAGAATCATCTGTGACAGCATTTAAAATGAGCATAAGCAAATTTCATTGTTTAGAGCTGTTTTCTCCTTTTTCCTTTATGAACGGGACTCTGAAGAATTCATTCAACAGACATAATCCTTATGTAAAGTTTTTCAGGTTTTATGGTTTTTATTTTGGGGAAACAAATTGTTTACTTTCTTAGAAATTAGACGTTTTATAGAAATCCAGCTTGTTCAGAGAAAAACCTTGAGATATATGGTCTTTTAATTACTGAGTTTAGTACTTTTACTTTGGAAGTGCATTTTAAGATGAAAAATTGCCTAATTTTGAATGCATTTAAAATTCAACAGAACATGAACATTCAGAAGATTTTTGTTTGGGTGGGGTTTATTTTCCATTCATTAGGATATTTTAATTTTCCATGTTCGGGTCATAAGGCTTTACTGTATAATATTAATTTTCTTGTTGGAAAAATTCAGAAATAACAGCTACAGTTTTTGAAAGGTACTTTTAATAAGTACCAAGGTCAGATTTCTGTATTTGTTTACCTTGTTTCCCAGCTAAGTACTCCCTCTTCACAATATTCTGTCTGCTATGCAAAAACATACCTGGTTACAATATATGAATGACTTAATGCCCTCCTTGTGTTTGCATGAGTAGTTGTATTTTTTAAAAAGAAAATATCAAGTTGACAAAATCTATTTTGATTCCAGGCAGGACATTTCAGTGGAGGGCGGTGACGGTGTATCTGCTTTTAGGTGTGCATGTCAACATGCCTCTGTAGCTATCCTGTCATTTCAGATGCTCTTGTTTTAGTGCTGTGTGCTTCCCTGTCCCACAGTTATGTTGAAAGGGATCTAATTCGAAGCTGTCTGAAGTTCCTGAGTATCCTAAGTACCAGTGTCTGCTTGACCATATCACTACTATGAACTCACATTTAAAACCAAGCATGTGGATATTAAGACTTCCAGTGTTATGGATGTGAAGACATGAGAGTTATATAGAAGTATGAAGAGAGACTGGCATTTGGTGAGATTTTTCCCATCATGTTTCCTGATCCCTAGCCCTGTTGGGCAACATCCAAATACACCATGCTGAGGCAGCATTCCCAGGCAGGGATGATTTTCTGTTCTTCCCCATAGATGCTTTCACCTGAGCTGGTGCTGCTTTGATGTCCACAGGCATGCAGCCTGTTCCCAGACAGCAAGCCATTAAAACTGACCCATCACCTCTCATCCAGCCAGCCCTTAGCAGTGCTGTAAGAAGCAAAACTATTGCACAGCCTGTGGCTTGGAGAGCAGGTGATCAGTGAAAGAGCAGAAGTGGGGAAGACTGCCAGGTCCAGGGAGCAATAAAAGGCAGGAAACTTTGTCCCATCCTACTTAATATCCCCACATTTTAAAATTTCCCTGCTTTATCATGTCTGCTATCTCCCCCAGACATACTTAGTACTGAATTTGTCTTTATCTTTGCTATTTAGCACTGTCATGGAACTTAGTTGCTCCTGCCAGCAACGAAGCACCACACAGCTACTTTAGCTGTCCCAGCTGTGTCCCCTTCCAGCTCCAGCCCCCAGCCTGCTAGCTGGTGGGATGGGGTGAGGAGCAGAAAAGAACTTGACTTGCACTGCTCCGCAATAACGAAAACTTCCTGTGTTATCGTCACTATTTTCAGCACAAATCCAAAACAAAGCCCCATACCAGCTACTCTGAAGAAAATTAACTTTACCCAATTCAAAACCAGCACAAGCACACAGACATTAGCTGGCTACATGTGAGGAATAAATTAAATGTAAATATCTACCATCTTCACGTTCCTCTTCCTCACCCAGAGGCTGGAAAGGGCCTTTAAAAATGTATTCTTAAACCGAAAATATTTGCACCTGAAATTCTAACATCCACTACAGTTACCTGTGGACTATTTTCATAGGCTTAACTGGAGTTTTATAGCAAAATATGCCACTTTTGTTCAAGAAAACCTTCCTCTACGCCTCAGCGTGCTACAGAACTCTTTATGGGACATGCTATACTGAAAAGAAATTCTGTATTATGTCCAGGAAGTATACAATTAGGCTGGTAAGTATACAACCACATGTCCGTTTTGTATATATATATACAACCTTCTTGTCCTTTTCCTCAGATGTTTCTTACTGCTTTTCTTACTTGCCCTAGCCCAGCAAATATATGTAGATCCCTTATGTCAATGGGATGCTTGTTAAAATTAAGCAATGCACACACATGCTTTCCAAATCAACTCAGTAGCTTTCTAGGCTTTTCAGGCTTTCAGCTGCCTTTTGGAGTAACACTGACATCCTTATATCACTGTTTTTTAAACCATTTTTAAAAATAGAAAAATTTACAAAGCGAAAATGTTAGCGATATTAGTAATTGCTATTATTTATTGTAAAGATTAATGATTTCCAAAGTGTATTGAACTTTGTAAATACTTACCAACTTGCAGAAAAATGCCTCATTGACAATATTTTGATTTTTTTTCCCTCAAGCAAATTGAAAAGTCTCTTTTATATATATATATGATGAAACTCTTTAAGTAGTAGTCTTGATTTGTTTTCAGTAAATACATAACTGATGTAAATATTACTTGTCCTTTTACAGTTGTGTTCTGCTGTCATTCCCAGCTCTATCAGTCTATCTATAAATCATTTATCATTCTTCCCTTTGTCTGTTAATATTATTTCAAATTTGAGAGTAAAATGAAACTATCATTTCAAATATCAATATGCTCTTACATCTTTGAGGTGGTCTCATTTTTTTCTTATTTATTAGAGCAGAATGTATTAAAAATTGCTTGATGAAGGATTGCAGACAAGTCTGTGATTTTAAAGAGTGTATTGATAGGCTTTTCTATGATTTTATTAATCTCCTAAACTGACCAGATTTATATAACATCTGTTAACAGGACCATTAAGTAATCTACCTAGACTTGACATTATTAGCAGAGCCTTTTATAGTCACCTCATGAATTAAAAATACATTTCTGGGGATCATATTCAACCACATTGATGTGAGAAATTTCTTCAGAATTAAAAAAAAATAAAATTAGACTTAGCATCTCACTGATTTCCTTTGGCATGGCAAACATGAAATCATCTAAAAGTTACTGAACATTGTCAGATCCTTTTTATGAATCTCATTAAAAGAATTTAAAAAGTTTGATTATGATAAGTGCCAACTTACCATAGAGAGGGTATGTGAAAGAAAAAGAGATCCTTGTTGCTGAAATAGTTCTCTGAAAATGTCAAAATCACTGGAGAAAACAAATCAAAACCTCTTTTATGTGAAAATCTGTGAGAATTGTTGGGGTTTGTAGGTGGATTAGGCTGCAAATTAAATTAAATTAAATTAAGGCCAGGGCACAATACATTGATGAAGGAGGTTGGAAAGGCTGCCTTTTTTGACCACAGTTGGTGCTTGTTCTTAGGAAAGCACTGTTGAGTCATTAAATGTATAGAAAAATATAAATATGTAAATATATAGAAGTCAGGTATACATAAACAAAATACAACATATTTATATATTTATATAAATGCATGAAATGTTTTAAGGAACCTAAAATGTGGACTAATGCCTGTAGTCAAAGTGAAATGAATGATTTATTTAATCATATTAACTGAGTTCAGCTACAGCAGATTCTCTTTTCTATTGTCATTGGTACTTAACTTCTAGGAAAGGGAGGATTTTAAATTTAATCATCTGAACTTAAAGTTTCTATAGGGACTGTATTTTCTGTTTAAAAATTAGTTATCAAATTCATTTTGAGACTGTCGTTGCTCCAGCAGAATGCAAACGAAGCCTGTGATAAAAGAATTGATCTGCTAAAAGGATTGCTTTGCTAAAGCCAAGGTCATTGGCAAACAGCACCACAAAACTTGAGGGAATGGCAAAAACGTGATGACCTGATATCACAGACAAGAAATATAGAAAAGAAAGTGTCATGAGCAAGTGTATGTTTCTGAAAGCATCTTGTGCTTCATTGAAATGAAAGCAGTAAGAACACAGACCCTTAGCAGTTCAATACACTTCTAATGCTTATTGTTTCATGTCTCCTTTTTTATTCTGAGTCTTCAGAAGGGCTTCAGCAGTGTAGACATTCACTTCTTGGCAATCTGTTAGTGGCAGAGAGTCTTATTCAATGAGCTGTATAGGAGTTCACTCAAAAAATGTAGTGAATTAGCATATCTTTCTGGTTGCCCTTTGCACACACTCTAAAATGAAAATTTGGATCTCCTGACAAAAGCTCCATGAAATCATGCAGTTTGATTTATGTATCAATAAAATTAGGTATTCATTATTACCTCTTCTAAGCTTTTAGGGTTCACTTGGGTCATTCTTCTTGATCAGACAAAGACAGTTGGTCCTTTCCTATACCCTCGTGGATCCATGATTATCCAAGATGGGGGACTATGGGACATAATGTCGGAACTTGTGATACTGAACTTGTGATACTGAACTCTCCCATCTAGATTCCAGGAGCCCAGCTTTAAGAAAGAGCAGCAAGTAATGGAAATTACAGCACAGACTGGAAGTGCCTAGTAGTAGGGTTCATGATTTTTTAAGCTTTCCTCTTCAGCTCACTTTCTTGTAACAAGACCAACTTCATGTAATTTCATGTCCCTGGGAATGGAGGCTTTAGCAAAAATGCTAAACATAACCAGATTTGCCATAAAACAAGGGTTGGCAATATCATGAACTACTGCTTTGTTTCAAGCAAGCAAAGCAGAGAACACAACAGCAGTTGCTTAAACTGAATCATTAATCTTTAAAATTCTTCCTGTGCGCAGGTAGGAGCCTTCTAGCTAGTCTCAATAGAAGGAGTTATTTTTTTTTGTCAGAAATTTCAACGTTCAAGTGCGTTTTCAAAAGTCTTTTTATGGTGCTTTTTAATGTCATCAGAATCTGGGACAGACCCTTAAATTCAGGACCCATTCTCTCATTTATTTCCAACATAGCATTTGTCTCCTTATGTAGCAAGAGATGTTATGGTATTCTCATAGTTGGGACAGAGGGACACCAGAAATTGAGGAAAATATTAAAATTAACTTACTATTGTTACGACATTATATTCTTGATCGTGCCTTTATCCCCATGCTTTGTCTTTGTTCTTAACCACTGTGAACAAATTATGGTTATTTGGATAATAAAAAAGTTAAATCCTGTTTTGGCTAGAGGCTACATTGCATCTGCTCCTCATAAGGGATTATGTGAGCTTTTGGCATAAAATGTGTCTCCTATTTGCATGCATTTCCTAGTAACATTAGAACGAAAACCCCAAGAAAGGGTCAGTTTTGCAAGGTTTTTAACATTAGCATAACCATGGTACTAAAGTCAGAGGGCTATAAAAGGATTAATAACTTTAGTATGATCAAGCCAGTTAGGTCCATTATAACTGTAGAAATCCAGCCTCCACCAACATTGCAAGAGTCTTCTCATTTTCCCTAAACCAGTGTATTTGTTGAATGCTTACAGGCTGTAAACATGGTGAGGTACTCAAGCACACAAGTCTGATCCTTTCTGCTTTAATAATAAAAATATTACAAAATAGTGGGAAGAGTTTTCCGTAGTTGTTTGAGACGGCTTATGTATGAGGGAAGGTATGTTGGCATCAAATTTCAATTTAGTGATATTTCAAATGTATGCATGACTCTATAGGGATGTCACCTTAAAAGCAGTAGAAAAGAAAAAAAAATTGGTTAAAATTTTTTTTGCTCAGACTTGAAATTGCTTTATGTTATAAACTCCTTTTTCAAATGCTCAGTTTATAAACCTTTAGGACAGAATTTTTCATATCCCATAATTGTAGTGTTTTCCCATTGTTGTATACTAAGACTTTTCAAGCTTTTTTAACCTTTCGTGGTTCTCTGCCCTGAGAATTTTTCTTACAGCATTTGTGCTGCTGGCTGTATATGGCCTGCCAATGATGTTTCTAACTCTTTACTATTACGGTTACATTTCAGTCTCATCTCCTTTCTTCATTTCAGTCAAAATCAGATACAGCTTGAGTGAGGGACACACAAGTCTGCACAAACTCTTGGTTTGTACAAACCCTTGTCATATTCCCAGTCTTCAAAACTCAAAGCAGTGCTCACAGTTTGGCATCACTCCAAATCTGTGTTGTTTCATACCTCTGGATCATCAAGAGGGAATAGCTGAGAGCAATTTTCAAACTAAGTGCTCAACTTAATCACATGTCAAAGACTCCACTGGAGCAAAATAGCTTTTCTGGGCCATCATGAATTCTTTGTATTCATGTTGATCTTCCTAGGGCAAGTGATAAGTAAGGCTCATATTGATCCAATCACCCTGTCTCATGCTGGTTTTTCCTTGGGGCTTGGAACTTTTTTCTGTCATACCATGTGACTTCTCTGGATCGTTTCTCAGGCAGAGAAAGTGTCACAAAAGGGAGGTAGACCAGATTAAGATGTAACATGTGGAGCTGGGATTTGAGCACAGATCTGAATATTGCCGAAGATCAGATCTCATCTTTATGGGCAACAAGTCTCAGAAAATAGCCCTTTGCTTTTTTTTATGATTTGCTTTTGTGACTAATCCTGACACTGCATGAAGAAGATAGCAAGATCCTTCTCTTGTTGACTTCTTGCCTTCTGGCTTCTTAAAGATATTCCACTCTATTCCACTTTGCTAGCAAGTTTGGTAAATCTAATTAATATTCTGTATTTTCCAAGACAAGTTACAGATCCCTGAGCATATGATAAATTAAACAATGCAGGGAAACTATTTCTATCGTTTAGGTAGATCATCTTCCTGCTTTTGCAAATAAATTTCCAGAAGTTTATTTTGTTCGCTTTTTAAAAATAAGATAAAATCTGATGACATTATCTATACCCAAAGGAATAAAAGTAGCAAGAGAAATAGAAATAGAAGTCAGTACTGCTTAATTTGTACTTTTTTTTTTCTTCACATTATACATGTTGAGGGTGGCCTGTAGCCAAATGAATAACAAATGCTGTAGTGTAGATAGACTGAGAAGACAATAGAGTAAATCAATGTAACTTTCCAACAGTAATTATGCTTGATACGGAAATCTTTTCCTGTAGTCATGATCTGATGTCATGATTACAGGATTTGCTCTGCTTGTAAACCTCTAATCTTAGTAAGTGGGAACCATGAACCTCTAATTCCACCACCCAAAATTACTTTGCCTCTGTACCTCTCAGTCACTCTCAGGCCATGATGCTGGGGTTGCCTCTACATGGCCTGTGTCTGAAGATCCTATTACTGCAAGTTTTCTCTTTAAGTGCTAATTAATTTAGGTATATTTTGGTTTAGCGTACATTGGGTTTGCTACCACAGGAGTGAATTTGCTGTCTAGTCTGACATCCAGTTCAGACAGCTGAATAGTCCTAATAGAGTCAGCCTACAAGTTTCAATTTAAGAATGCTCTTCGCATCATTTGTTCACCACAGTGCTCATGATGAGGTCAAGATATTGACTGAATTATATCTTGAGCAGCCTGGAATCAGCATAGTTCATTGTTTTATCCCATTTGCAGGAATGCCACAGTTATTGAGTGGGCTACCTTTGACCTCTAGCTCATGGGGTAAGTAAAAGCCATCTGTGTAACACTGAGGCAAGAGTTTAAATTAAAAATAAACAGGAAAAAAAAAAGAGTTAAGAGTCAATATTCAAAAATAATCGTCCCAATCAAGGCAATATGGGAGCTAGTGACACAAATTTCTAAGTTTGGAAGTGGGGAATGGCCATGGACTTCTTCAGTATTATCTGCCCAGACCTTGAAAACCTGTTCATTTAGAAGTAGTGAGAGGAGATGGAATGTATGACTTGCTTTCTTGTGAAGGAAAAAAGTGCTTTTCCTCGATCCTACTCAAAACACTTACAGTTTTTTTACAATTTTCCTAAGACTGTATTTTTCAGATACTAACAGGGAATGAAAGAAATATAAAATAGCATGTTATGAAGCAGAAACATACAGTGAAAAAAAAAATTCTGCAGTGGTAATCATGTCACAACATAGTATCTGTTTGGTATATAAAGTAATCTTGGTGCACTGGGTTTTTTTCCCTGGAGCTTTAATGTCTTTTTTTTTTTTCTTTAAAACTGTTTATTTCAGTTAGTCCTTATTTCTCATTAATTTTTTATTTTGCTGTTGTTGACACTGTGCATAAAGTATACACAAATAAATGGAACATCAGCCTTGCTGTTGCTTTTTAGTTTTATAATAAACTGTGTTATGCTATGATCTCTTAAAATTTATCCGTATTCATCACCTAAGAATTGAAGGAGAAAATCACAGAATTATTTGGGTCAGAAGGGACCTTCAAAGATTACCCAGACAGCCTCCCCACTATGGGTGGGGACATCATTTACCAGATCAGGTTGCTCAAAGCCCTGCCCAATAGGAAATGTCCACTTGAAACCAAATGTAGAAAATAAGCAGATATAATGAAATTAAACATTATCTCCAAGCACTTAGGAACAGTATTAGTGGGACTTACAGGGATTACATCTCACCTAAGAGAAAGTACCTGCCACAGCAATGATTTCCAATAATGGTCGAAATTAATGCTTGGGCTGACAGCCAACACAAATCCTATACATAGTTTAAAAGCTTAAATAGACAGTTAAGTGGGACTCTGCCTTAGTAGAAGTGTGATTACAGAGCTCATCCCATACTCAGGAGTGAACTTTGCACAGATTGGACTGTTGCTTTAGTGCTGGCTGAATAAAGGAAGGAATAGGAAACAAGGCTTCCCTTTCCCTCTATCACCCCCCTAAGTCCCACATGATTTTCCAGGACGTCCTGTTATCTGTGTTCTGCCCCCTCTTTGTTTATGGCATCTGTCTGAGAGGTTAGCAGCTGAGGAGGTATAATTTGCCTGTGGATGCATGGAGATAAAGCCAAGATATATGCTCAGAAGACAGCGATTTTCCATCCATGGTTGAAATTTCAACTGTTAAATGAATCCCAACTGGATTAGTCAGAAAGGCTACTTGGTTTCTTTTGTACAGAGTTTGAAACTGAGTCTCTTGCTGTGAAGCAGCAGCATTTTTTTTAATAAATACACAGTTTACATTACATCACCTGCAGAAGATTAAATATTTTGCACATTTGCTTCATGTTTGCTTGTGACATTGGAAGATAACAGATGATTATTGAAAAACTTCAAGCACCTGAATGTATTTTCTTAACTTAAACATAGACTGAAAATGAGCCACTTGGGCAGTAGCTTTTCCACCATTCTCAGGGTTTCCAAGCTGTGAATTCACAAATACTGAAACACTCTCAGAAGTTTACTGATTTTAAAACCTGTACACCCTGTCAAAGAGTCTTGAATTTTCTACTTGTTTGTAAATTACTATAAAGATACAGGTTAATTTCTTTAACACCTGGTGCATTTGACTCACTTTATGCATTAAGAATCTCCAAGTAATTAGAGAGGAGTATGTTTCAGCTGCCAAAAAAAAAATTTTTTTGATTTTTTTTTTTGTCAGACTTTCTTTTATTGATTGGCAGCTTAACATTTATCAGCTAGAACAGTTTATAAGTGCCATTTTGTGAATTGATATTTTAGAGGTCAAGCTAATGCACCAAGTAGTTTTGTTTGCATTTCTAAAACTGATCTTTGCTTGGCCATCATCTCCTTTTACCTGCTTTCACAGCTCAGAACGTAATATACACA
>JAYRBT010000082.1:116070049-116161817 GCA_036023395.1 Myiotriccus ornatus
CCCTGACCAGGAATCGAACCCGGGTCTCGGCGGTGACAGCGCCGCGCCTTAACCACTAGACCACCAGGGGCTCCCTACTGCAAAAGACAGATGAAACATATGCCTGGTTTTCATCACCACCACAATCATCATCATCATCATCACAACAAAAAACCCAAAAACAGCCAACAACACTTGTCTGTGAATAGACAGTTAAGGTGAGCTGTTGGCTTCTCACAGGTTTATTAGTAAGTTTAGTATGATCACCAAATTATTGAAAATCAGAACTTTTTCAGCCTGAGCAATGTTACAGAGGAGTTGTCAGTCTCTGGAGCAGACTGCTAAAGAGAGAGAGGCTAAAGAGTCTTGTGCAAACCTATCGCTTTTTAAATTACATCCAGGGCTTTGTAGTGGTTGTGCCATTGTATCATAATCTACTCCTTGTGCAATTCCTCCACTGTTTATAGTATTGGTTCAGCCCACTTCACCTTTGCCAGTAAACAAACCTTCAGTGTTAAAAAAATAAAGAGAGGTAAATAGTAAGAGACTGATCTGCACCAACATTCTAGAAATGGCCTTGTCCTTTCTTTTTAGATTTACTTAGACCTCATTATTCATGGTACTGCATAGGTAGTAAAATACACAAGTATATTTGTCTAATTACCAATCTCCATCAATAAAGCAACTATGTGAAACAAGATGAAGATAAATCTGTGGTTTTCTATCTCAGTTGTCAGTCCAAGGGTATTTGCTTTTTCAAGCAGCTCATTTAACAGGAACTGAAACCACTGATAATATAGCTGTTTGCATGCTCATTTGTTCATTAACTGTTATGTGGATTTGTGAAAAAGAGGTAGGCAACTTCTGCAGCAGAGCTGGCTAAAGGTGAGGGTGTAGCGGACAACAGTTCAAGCACTAGCAACATAGTAGTGCCTTCGCCTTGTCAGTTAATCTATATGAGAACTTAATTGTTTTAGACATTTTGGGGTATATGATATAGAGTTGTTTTCCATTTTACGTGAAAATTACTGTGACAATGTTTTTATTATACAAAAATGTTAATGAAATTCTGGGCGGGTATTCTGAAAGATTTTTATTTACACAAAAATATTTTATAGTAAAAATAAAACTCGATTTGTAATTTGAATTTTTATGGACCTCATTAATATTTCAGTGCAAACTATGATGAAACATTGGAGATAAAGGGAGATCTGAAAAATATTTAGGTTTTTTTCCTCTTTCAACTTCTTCCCATAATTACCAATTTCATATCAGAAACAGTGTAGTAGACTATAAGTATGCAATTTAGTTAATATAATTCTCAGGCAGACACTTTCATTCAGTGTCGTTTCCAGTGTTCTCAAATTAACCTGACCTAGCACTGAGTGGAGAACTGTAGCTGCACAGTGCACAGTAAACCTGGTGGTCACAAATTCCAGTACAAGGCAGCATCCCTGCAAATAAGCAGGAGAGGTGGTGGAAGAGGTAAAGACAGGTTAAAGTGCCTCAGCAAACCTGTGTGCCTACATGCTGTCTTTAGAGGTGGGCAGAATGCTGAATGCTGCACGAGGTGGTTAGAAAGCAGAAGAGAATAAAGTGGAAAGTGTAACAAAGATTATCAATAAAAACCTTTTTTTTTTTAGAGAATCCAGAAATCAAGTATTTTTCATCAAGAAAAATGGAAGCAGTATTTGCTTTGAATTTTAGGGATACTTTATTGATGCTATTGCTGGAAGCCTTTAACAGTTTGACAGACTATTGGGACACCAAAGATCCTGGAAATTCAGAAAGCTGGAACACATTGCTCCCCAGTTGTCTTCAAGTCTCTCAGGACACTCCCAAGCTTTCAGCAGCCTCTGTGGCAGTCAGTGCATGATAGTTTACTCAGAAGGTGGAATCAAATTTGCGCCTTTCTGCCAAGCTGCAATTCAGTACAAAGAGCTTTGCTGCGTTGCCAGCAGTGTGCTGCATCATGTCTGCTCCAGCTGCAAAGTTGATAAACTAGCCAAGGAAATTAGCTCCTTCTCTAGATTGAGTTCACATGGTGATTGATAGCTCTGGCCAGATAGGCTTGACTTTGCTGCATTTTTTTTTTTTTTTATTTCCAAAAACCACATTTCTCTAATTGATTTTTACATGCAGATGTGCTTTTAAGTAATGAAAAGGTATTTTACTAGGAGGGTTTGATTCCTTAGTCTGCACATGTAGTGTAAAGGACACAGCCAAACCAGAGGTGAGCCTTCCTGAGGTGAGCCTTGCTGAGCCTAACACCAATAGATCTGTGCTCACTCATACTCGTCAGGATGATTCTTTCTGCATATTGTAGTTGATGCCCATGTGCCCAGACTTTCTTATATGGGGGAAAAATATTCACTGATTAAAACCCATCTCTGTGTGAGCTTCAACTGACAGGACATTTTTCTTTTAATCATGTACTGAATCCACAGCCTAGCTCTTCCATTCAAATTTGTTGCCTGAATGTGACCTGACTACAGAAAGAATTCTTTTTTTTTTCCTCTCAGCTGTGGTCCCTGATGATTTGCAGTACTTTCTGTTTTGTCCTAGGGAAATAGGGGAATCCAGGAGCAGGGATTTCGCTAAACAAGTAGTGAAACAGCTCATACTTCTTAAGCTTTGAGAGAATGATTTGATTTTCACCAAGGAAGGAATTCAAGGTGCATCTATGCTTCTCTTAGAACTACTCACAAAAACAGACAAGCTTTTCTAGGAAAATATATTTTGATATACGAAGATTGCAGTGCAGAGTAAGTTTTAAAAGCCCTACGTTCTGTAAATGCTGCCTTCGTAGATTTTGTATCTAAACTTTCTGTCCCAAATTCTCTAATAAATCTGCTAATTTTTTGATTGTTCTGTGTTAACTATCTAGTAATTTAGAAACTGCTGAAAAATGTAAGCGCTTCCCTTATATTTTTCAAAGTAGAGAGGGGAATCCCACCAGCAGGTGTGAGGTCCAGCACAGGATGTACTTTCCTGGCACCTGCATAGGTGACAAGTTTAAAAACAGGGCATGGTGGAGCTTTTAAGGGGCAGTTCCTTCTTTTGCCATAAACACTCACTTAGCTCCTATCAGCTCTCCCATGAAAGGTGATGGGCATGGAAACAGTCCATTTCATGCAGAATCCTCTGACACATTGTGTAGGCAAAGACACTGAGCTTCTGCTACTTCAGTGCCTGCCAGAGGACATGGCTGCCACAACACTCCTCATTCACGGATTAGGTGTATGTGTAGCTCTGCGGGGGAGGAAGGAAAACATGCAGGGATTATAGCCCAGGAAGCTCATTCACACAAGGTACCAGAGAGCAGAGTTTGGATGACACTGCCATATAACAAGAGAGACTAGTAAAAAGTTCATATATGAGTGGAATCAAGATGAATGTTGATAAGTACCTAAGAAGTGATGCTTTAAAATATCACAGTAGTAATTTACATAGAGTTACCTGATGAAGTTGCCTTCTTTCCAGTTTGAATTTTTCAGTGATTGTCAGGGTTGCCTAATACACTCGCTTTTTAATATACTTTTATAGAACAAAGAAGTGAGTCTCACTTCATGGAAAGAAATCCAACAAGCACAGATGAGAAGGACTGGGTTTGAAGTTGAGACTAGGATTAAGTATCTATAAGGACTTTTGTGTTCTCAGAAGGTTCAGAATAGATTCAGTGAAATTGATGCTTGAGACATTTCTTTGCAGTGGTTTGATTATGATCTGTTTAGGTAAGGTTGCTAGTGGTCTTGAAAGGGAGACTGATGTGAATTACTTTCAGTTTGGAAGTTTCTATCTGGTATCAGTAACTATTATGAAAGAACAAGATAATCTTAAAGTAGAAGCCTGGAAAGCAAATTTAATTTCTTCTCTTCCATGTAGAAGGCTTCAGTTGAAACAATTATTCACATGGAAGGGCAAAAATTATGAGTAGTTGTGCTGCTTCGTAATTCTGATGTTAGTCTGAAAATGATAATTGAATAAATCAAGTGTGGCAGAAGACATCTACTAGATCTGTCTGAATCTATGATATAAGTAAAGATCTTTCAAGAAACCATTCCTTGTGATATGGAACTTTCCTAGCTTAATTTTCCATTACCTTCTATGTAAATTAATGTTATGTAGATTAATTGATAATCATTGTGAATGACAGTAAAAAGTGGTAGGAAATTAAACAGCCTCTTAAAAGAACATAATCATTTCCATTTTTACCTGTGATTTCTTTAATTTATTTTTATATTTTTTGTTAATTTATAATGCACCTGATATCTTCACACACATACATGCATAATATAAAAATATTATATTTTAATAGTAAATTAAAATATGAGGATCAGCATAGAAAACTAAAGTTACAGTCTGGTCACTTAAACCGGACATCTTGAGTATTTATTTAAGTAATACACTGATTTCCAGAAAAAATTTTCAAGAATGAACTCCGATGGGTGCCTGAAACATCCTCTTCCTTGCCTGGAGGCTTTTCTTGTAAATGTCATCTTGGTAGCTCTTATCACTACCAGCCAGGGATTGACAAGTTCCCCCTCCCTGGATACTGAATTTTTACTTGGGCAAGCAGGAGTGAACTCCTGGAAAGACCCCTCTTTTCCCTTTCCTTGACAAAAACCAAACTATAAAGGAAAAAGAAAATTTTCATTTCTTCATTTGTATTTTTAGAGCAGGCTCATTTGCAGACCTCAGCTGCAGGTCATTTAAACACATTTCAGTCTTCAATAATGAAAGTCTTATTATCTGTTCCATCATGTTGTTCACTGGTAAGGTGGACCATATCCGCCTCATGCTACCAAGCTTTAACTATTGATACAACACAATAACTTATCAATATGCAATCTGGGACAGGTCCTTCCAACTGGAAAGCTTAATAGATATAATTTTTTATTTAGTGACTTTCTTGAGAAATCTTCCTGGTGCAAAATTCTTTTTTGCATTAACTTTTTTATTTTCTTGTGCAAGTCCTACATAATGATGTAAAGATGGGACTTTAATCAAGCTTTGTTGTACCAGAGTTTGTCTGCTTTTCCTAACAATGAAAATTTTTCTAATACAAGTTAGAATATTAATATAAAATTATATTGATACAGTAAAATGTGTAGTTATCTTAATATAGGATATATAATTAATATATTCTATAATTAATAATTAATTACAATTAATATAGTAATAAAATTAATAATAGTAATAACATAACTCTCTCTAGCAATCTTACTTAACTACAATATGATCCAAGTTACTAGCCTCCAAGGAAAAAAAACACAAAATACTTCAGAATATTTTTAATCTGCTCATTTTTCCACAGTCAGCTAAAACGGATTATGAAAGTCCTAGAAGACTAAAACAGTTTGCCATTCCCCTCAATGCTCTGCTTTCTGTATCGGTTATAGTTATTCAGCCAACAAGGCCAGGAAACGACTTTGTCCATCATCCTCTATTATCCGCTGGGTGTGAACATTACCATCATGTTTTTCATAGAATCATAAATTATCCTGAGTTGGAAAGGACCCACAAGGGTCACTGAGTCCAGCTACTGGCCCTGCACGGGACCTCCCCAAGAATCACATCATGCACCTGAAAGCATTGTCCAAATGCTTCTGGAACTCTGGCAGGCTTGGGACTGTGACCACTTCCCTGGGGAGCCCATTCCAGTGTCCACCCATGCTCTGGGTGAAGAATCTTTCCTTAATATACAACCTAAACCTTCCCTGACACAACTTCAGGCAGTTCCCTTGGATCCTGTCACTGGTTAGCAGAGAGAAGAGATCAGTGCCTGCCGCTCCGCTTCCCCTCTTGAGGAAGCTGTAGATCTAGCAATTTTCTTCTTCTCCAGGCTGAACAAACCAAGAAATCTCAGCCACTCCTCATACAGCTTCCCATCTGGGCTGTTCACCATTTTCTTAACTCTTCTTTGGATGATCTCTAATAGCTTTATAACTTTCTTATACTGTGCCACCCTAAACTGCACACAGTACTCAAGGTGAGTCTGCACCAGTGCAGAGGAGAGCAGGACAGTCACCTGCCTCGACTGGCTGATGATGCTTTTCCTGATGGACCCCAAGACACAGCTGGTCCTCCTGGCTTCCAGGGAACCCTGCTGTCTCATATTCCTCTTGCCATCAACCAGGACCCTCAGGTTTCTTTTCATGTCGCTATTCTCCAGCCTCTCACTCCCCAGTCTGCAAGTACATCCAAGGTTGCCTACATCCAAAGTGCTGAATCTGGCACTTCAAACTTCATATGGTTGGTGATTGCCCAAGCCCCTGATTTGTTTAGGTCTCTCTGCAAGGCCGCTCTGCCTTCAAGGAAGTAAACAGCCCCTCCCAATTTAGTGTCATCAGCAAACTTACTTAGTATACTTTAAAGTCCTGCATCCAAGCTGTTTATGAAGAGGTTGAAGAGAAGTGGGCCTAAGATCTGTATTGGTCATAGCTATTCTGACCCTGCAGAACCTCACTGTTGACAGGCTGCCAGTCTGATGTAACTGCATTTACCATAACCGTTTGCGCCCGACTCGTGAGCCAGTCTCTCGTCTACTGAAT
Organism: Myiotriccus ornatus; assembly: GCA_036023395.1. NCBI lineage: Eukaryota > Metazoa > Chordata > Aves > Passeriformes > Tyrannidae > Myiotriccus > Myiotriccus ornatus. The sequence goes on from JAYRBT010000082.1 coordinate 116,076,583, forward strand.
GATGTGTTTATTTAGCAGTATGCTGGATATTTTGTCCAGAAAGATACCATGAAAGACAGTGTCAAAAGCCTTGCTGAAATCTGAAAAGGCCATGTTGCCCACCATGGTGGAAACAGCATAGGTCAGGGATTATGCCCAGGAGCCTGGGCAGACAAGCCCACCCTGTTTGCCAGGAGAGCCCCACATTAACAGGAATTCATGCTTCACCTCTAGGAATTCCTGAGGAAATGTACTCCATTTTACAGGAACATAACTGCTTTGTACCATGTCCATTATTTCATACAAACACTCTGGAGCTCCTATACCAAACATGGGGGGTGTCAAATTTACTTTTGTAATAGAGTGCCTGAAAGAGTCAGCTGTTTGCTTTTGGCTTTAAGCCATTCAGAAATTCTTCTTACTTCACTAATTTGTGAATTTTGTCCACAGACAATGGGGACGGGACTCCACAGACCTTTAGACAAAAAGGATAAATAACATGGAAATCTCTCAAGTGCTTGTTTTTTCATGATGTGAGATTGGCAGATTCTCATACCTCTGGGCTAAGAATATTTTAAAGGCACTGTTTTTTCTCCTTTGGTCTGTTAATTTCAGTCTAGAGGTGCTACTTGAAAATAGCTGATACGGGATTTTTCTTTTTCATAGGGGAGTCATGCATTTTTATTAAAATATTGTAAACTAACACCACTAAAACACACCACCATTTTCACCAGAAATAATTACAGTGAAATAAATGGAAATGTACAGTTATAAAGCTGATGCAAGTGAAAAATAAGTCCCTAGGTTCTCACTGATAAAGAATTTGTACAGTAAACAATTAATAAGGAGGAGATTGCCTACAGTTTCCAGGATTCTCGCATATTTCCTAGCAGCTTTATTGAACATAGGGCACCCATTGCAATAAATAGACACTCAATTCTATGTAGCATTTTACAGAGGGAATGAAAGGTGTATTCCCTCTGGTGAGAAGGAATGCATACACACATTTACTATGTAGGATCCCTGATTTCATGAAAGACCTAAGGAATATCACCATGCTATATTTATTTCTAACTACATATCTAACTGCGTATCAAGTTGTATGAGGGATTAATGTCATCTAGAAAAAGGGCTATATTCACTTAAAGCTCTCCTGACTGGAATATATTTTGCTGTTTGAAATGCTCTGAATAGAAATGACATTGAAAAGTTCTTGATCTATAAACCCTTAAAAACCAGCTATTTCACTTTCATATTAATATTCTTGACCTCTTTCTGGAGGGTGAAAGTCTTTCAGCAGTAGATATCAGCATAGGGGCTGTATCTTTTGATGTCTCTTTGATAGCCTGAACAGAAATTATAAGACTTAAAGGATGGGATGGAGAAACCTGGCAGATGAAGTGACACTGGTCTTCTCTGCTCCCTGTCACCTGAAAAAGTTTTATCACTGAATGAGGGAACTTTACAATTTCTTTTCTCATTTGAGCAAGCCACTGCAGGCACCACAGCAGGCCACAAAGCCTGCAGGTGGGTTATAAGGAAACCGGGGAAAGACTACCTGCTCTCAGCCCCATTTTTCAGGCTCGGGGACCAAAAAAGGCAAAAATGTCCTGCAGCTGGGAGTCTGACCTTGCTTTTGTTGACACCTGCATTGCAGACTGAGTGACAATGACTGTCACATGCATCAGAAACAATTATATTCCCCTGGTTGCTCCTGCTTCAGCACCAACACCTGCTCCACAGATTAGGAACCCCCTGATCTACATAGGAAGAATTTTTGAACATGGTGGAGATTGATGACTCCCAGCCAGCCAGAAATTGAAGCACTTTATCATGTAAAATAAGGGAAAGAGACAGAGTAAATAGAAATATCCTCAAAAGAGTTAGAAACTTTGTAACTCACCCTCATTCAGATGAGCTGGACTGTTGGGGAAGGTTGTGCAGAAATTTTTCAGAGAATAAAGTATGAGCTTTGATTTGGCTTTTGCTTGAGCAAAATTAAATATGCAAACAAAGCAAGTGGGATGTAGGATTATCTGTACGGCTTTGAAGTGGCAGTTGGAGTGCAGCCATTCTTATGATCCAACATATTCAAAACAATAGAGATAAAAGTAATGCTTTACATGGAACATCATCTGTGCCTTTAGCATATGCAAAGACTTTGCCTTGAAAAGTTTTGCACATTTCCATGGTGAATTAGCCCCCTTTTATTTTTTTTTTTTGTCAGATTTCCTTTCATTTGAGGAAACAGACGCTCTTGAGAATGAAAGTGCATCTGCACAGTACAGACTCCCTTTCCCATTGCTTTCATCTCTTATTTTTCAGTTTCTAATTTGTGGCTGAAATCAGCATTTCTGTCCCTATCTCAGATTATGATTTTCTGATAAAAGAGAACTTTCAACAACAAATAAACTGAATAGTGGGGAATAACCAGAACAAATACAAAATGACAAGACACATTTAGGGCTGAGCCTGACTGTTTACACCTGTCAGAAACAGCAGACCTTGCCAATTGCCCCAGTTATGAATATGTTAAATTGAAATTTACATCCTGCACCTGAGCCAAATTCATTCTCAACATAAAATAGAGTGATAAAAAGAAAATACAGGATTTCTGAATCTAGAATTAAGTTATTTTTTGGGGTTTGCTCTACTTGGTGATAGAATTCCCTATCAGGAGCAAAAATATAGGATGTACATATATAATATATTGATTTGTCCTTACAGAATACATTTATGTTAATATAAACTATACAGTATATAGTTTTGTCCTTGAAGAATACATGCACTTCTAATCTGTAAGATGCCAGATCCCTGGACAATTACAGCTCTACATTGCAAGCTCAAATTCTAGGAGCTTCAAGGAGCTCAAGTAGAAATTTGAAAAAGAAGAACATGTTTTGTAATTGTATTCTGTCAGACAGACAATATAAACACAGAAGCTGGGCTGGTTTACATCATAATGCATTTGGTTATTCACTACACAATGGACTGAATAATCCTATAAATATTTATGAGCAAACCACAGAGGATTTGCTCTTTCTTCCAGCATGTGGAGATTTTATAATGTGCACCATGTTAGTTCAAAGTAAAACCTAATGTTTTGGTTGCTACTTAGTACATCTAACAGCGTGGCTCTGCATCACGTATGTCTATTCTCTAGAGAGTTACTCACAGACAGTACTTTGGGAGGAACTAGTCTGTGACCACCTAGTTCTAAAAGCCAATACTTGCAGCATATGTTGAGGTTAGAGAGGATGTAAGGTAGGAGCTGCTTTGCACTTTGACCTGAGGCAGCATCAGTTGGGCTCTGCGGATTAGAAGTTTTTAAATTAGTAGTTCATACTGAATAATAATCCTAGTGAAAAGGAAAGGAGACAAATTAAAAGTAAGATAAATTAAAAAAGAAAAAAAAAGGCATGAGAATCAAATAGGACTTTATTGGTTGAATTTTTACAGATACAGTGGCTTTAAGAGTGTTAGCTGACAGCTGACAATCAGTGAGTCTTAAGGTCTGCAAATTGCCCTGTTCCTGTAGGGGTCATTCATTTAGTTTCTGATACTGTCATATGAACAAGTCTATGCTCAAGTAAAATTTATTAGTAGTATCTTTAAACTGCGAGTAATGTTCATGCTTCCCTCATTGACCTTGCCATGATTCACCTTTATTCATAGAATAGACTGTAACTTACTCTCTTTGTAGAGCAAGACATTTGCTCCCTTCCCACTTTTACCTGTCATCTTTGGGACTATTTTTTATGTCAGTTGTTCTGAACCGAGGGCTAAGTCACTGATGTTCCCATTTGGCATTTCTCTTCTGCTTATCAATCGTGTCACTTATGTTCCACTCTGAAGAGTGGACAGAGGCAAATATCATTAGCTCCAGTTTCTGCTGAAACCATGGGAACAGGTTAGCATTTGGTGGATAACCTTGTTACAGTTCCTGCAATATTATCCTTAGTACTGATAGTGTGCATTTATATCATTTATATTTGTGTTTCATTTCTGATGAGAGTTGGCTTTTACAACACATCTCTCAGCCATCCGAGCTTGCTGTGCCGTGGTTCATATCAGGGAGACATTTCCAAGTACATGTGCTGGATTCCCCCAGCATGAAACTGAACTGGAAGAGTAGCTCCTGGAGGACACATGAGGCATGAGAGCCTGAAACAGTCAGTCAGCTAACGGGATCAGACCACAGTCAGTCTAAAAGTTTAAGCCAAACCAAAACAGAAGAACCTGATATATGTGTAGCTTGGGTATGAGGTTCTTGGGTCCACCTGTTTGACTGTACAGTTCTGTGTCTGTTGGTCTGCACTGCTTGCTAGTCATTAAGGCTGTCATTAAGGCTGCCTAGCCTTACAAAGTATTTTCCACGATCGTATACTTCTACCAAATTTGAAACATTCTGCCTAAAAGTTTTGCTAGTATGCTAGCACTTGAAGTTAACTTAGTTCAACTACTAAAACTTTTCTGATAACGAGACTAAAATAAAATGTTTCACCCTACCAATTAGAAAAATCAAGGAGATCCTTATTGTAGAGAAGGAGTTGGAAGTCTGCAGGGAGGAAGAGATGAAGGAGAATCCTCAGTATTTCTGCTCTCTGACTACACAGAAATCTGGTGGAGTCCTGTTTCACATATTTTTCTTAAACATGTCATGTTACTTCTATTATTAATATTATTATTATTATTATTATTATTATTATTATTATTATTATTATTGGATTAAATTGGATATTAGAAACAAAATCTTCATTGCAAGGGTGGTCAAGTATTGGAACATGCTTCCTGGGGAAGTGGTGGAAATACTGTCCATAGAAGTGCATGAAAAAAACATGTAGATGTGGTGCTTAGGGAAATGGTTTAGTTGTGGACCTGGCAGTGCTAGGGCAGTGCTTGCACTCGATGATTTTAAAGGTCTTTTCCAACCTTAATGATTCTAAGATTCTATATTAATTCAGAGCTGGCTTCATCCCTCAGAGTTGTCTTGCACTGGCCCCCATAGGGGAGTTGCAAAAGCCTAGCAAATTGGTCACTTAGAGCAGCTCCTCCAGGAGTGATCAAAAGGCATTGCCCCATCTTTTGCTGATGACAGTGAGGAGGCAAAATAAGCTATGACTCCTATGGAAAGCAGAAAAGTGAAAAATGTATGAAGAGGCTTCTAACATGAGGTATGCTCTTCAGAGAAGACATATAAGCTGACTCTAAGCGGCACATTTACAAAGTGTATGAAAGAACAGTTTCTCTATTTCTTGTACATATTTTGATCCATCCCTCAGAGTTAGTGTTAAGCACCTTTCCATATCACTACCTGAACTGTCGTGCATGCCTAATCTAGCCTGACATTTCTGGGTTAAGTGTTAGCTACAGTTAGTGTGTCTGAACTCAAGTGAAAGAGCATTACTAATTAAGTACCAATTTTGAAATACCCCAATTCTCTTAACTATTCTTCTATGCATTTATGTAGACAGTAATTGACACTGGGCTATCTCATACCTGTTCATATTAAGATTAATTGTTATTTACTCTTTCTCAAGGAAAAAAAAAGCATGCAAAGGCTAAGAAGAATTGCTAGTTGCTGCTGCTCAGGTGACACGTACTGTAAAATCTGGGGCAAATTAGACTATCATTCTTTTTTTTTCCCTTTGTAGTGTCTTTGGTAACTTTTCTCTCATCCGTCTTATACTAAAAAGAATATTTGAGATCTTCAGAAGGTGATGAGCACCTCCCAGATCCAACACTTTGATGTAGCTGTGTTGGCTGGGCGATTCTGTTTGTACTTGTCCAGGTAAGCACAGTGCTGGTGCTTAACAAACAGAAACCCCCTGATCTGCCCATAAGTGAAATAAGACAGTGATGGAAGAAGGGTGCACTGTAGCAGTGGCCAGGTTCCCAGAATGCACCACACGATACTCTAAGGTATTTTTTCCCATTCTTTGCTATTTTCATTTCTGTGGTGAGCAGTTGCTTGGACACTGTGCTTAGACTTTCTCCAGTGATATGTACCTGCAAATAAGTAGTTTGTTTAAGAGAGAGTGGGTCACTGCTCTCAGCACTTTGTTTGCCTGACAATGGGATACTGTCACGCAGGCACAAGACATGGTCAGTGTTAATCGGAGACTTGACAGATCTCCTGGATAATTTAGTGACACCCCTCCCCCCCTCTTGGTTTAGATACTGCGACAAATTTATTTTAAAAGTTATAATCCTGAATAAGCAAGAACACACTGCACCTGACTGTCTTTTACTAATTGACATTTTGATTTTCTCTGAACATTCGTTCACTCAAGTTTTAGTAGTGTCTTGTCTGTGAGTTTTGATTTACAGCAAGCCAAAGCAAGACACGTGGTGTGAAGCAGACAGAACACTGATGCCTGTCGTACAAGCATGTACTCTGCTTTTTAACTACCAGGCAAAGATTTAAATTAGCAAGGAGCCTTCAAAGAAAACATCAATCTCAGTAAGCAATAAAAAGACCTACTGTCATTAACACAATTTCAGCTGAGTAGATGTGCTCAAAACAAAACAGAAGATTTTTAAACTGGACAATTACAAAGCATCAAAGGAATGCATAGACATGGTAGAAATTACTCAGGGTTTTTTGTTAGGAAGTACATCACAAAGAGAGAGGACAACAGTACTCAGCTAGAGAAGAGAATTTTCTGATTCTTTCCCACCATTAATATCTGTGATTGTGCAATCATAGGCTGGGTCTGTTAAATTGGAAAGAATATTTAGGAGGGCCAACCACTAGCAGCAATAATTGCAAATAGGTTTTTGCCACATTCATTTACAGAACTTATGTGAATAGACTGTGATTTTTGTGCTTTTATGACAGAAAGTTATTCAGAAAATCTTCCACACAAATAAATTTTAGGTAGTCAGTTGCCTGTACAACTTTTTGATTGTACGAATTATAATCATTAGCCAGACATGGGTTATTCGGTCATGTGCTTTAAGCCCAGTTCTCTAGTTATATGAATATGACTGTAATAGAAAAGAGGGCTATTAAGATTAAGTGCTGAAACCCTTGATTGTCTCAGGGAGTAAAAAAGGAGTATTTCTTATGGGGATGAAGATGTGTCAGAACTTCAGATTTCTTGTGGGTGAACTTGGATTTATTTTCATTGGTGGGTTTTCTTTCATAAGTAATTACTGTGTATGGGTACAGTATGCCATCTTCATGACCATTATACTTGCTTAAAAACTCCCAAGTTTGCCCTTCTTGTTAGCAAGCCTTTGTGCCTCCGAGGTTAGAGGAGTCTTAAAACAGTGATAGGGCCTCTAGGAGACTTCATACTGTCTAAAACTTGTCTGAGGAGCTATCAAATCGTTGGAGTCCCCAAAGATTTGTGCCCAATCAGCACACTGTGATATCAATATCATTGTATCAAAGGCTTAAAGTGTTGATTTGTGAGCACTTTAGCATCAGCACGATTCTAATTGTCTTTTGTCTGCCACCCTCCTACCATCAATTTATCAAAATGGGACTAGTATTAAAAAATATAGAAATACCTAGAACTCTTTCTTCCCTAAGCAGGCAACACAAACCATTGCTCAGCACTTGTCTTCTCAGCTTCTGCATAGGATTTATTGTTTTGATCCTTCCATTTCTCCATGCCCAGTGTGAGGGCACTTCATGGGCTTCCAAAGATAACATTCAAGGAAAAAAGGACTACTTATGGCAATAGACAGAAAAGAAAAAGTAGCAAAGGAAGGGATTGTCTTGTGGCCACACATAAGGACTCTACTTTGAGCTAACGTGAAGTATTAAAAGATTTTTTTGATCTTTTTTGTTCTGTGATCTGCATGCCCTGCATCTTGGTTTGCCCTGTGCTGTCTTTGCATCCAGCACAGAGCCCGTCCTGCCAGGCACCACCATGCAGCTCTCCTCATCCTGCTGCCATTTCTTGTACCAGCTCTGGAGTTCATAGTAACAACTACCCCTGCCTATCTTTCCTGTTGCCTTTCAGCAAAGAGCTCTTTGGTGTCTTTTCTGAAAGACACCTCCAAAGAAACAACTTCGAGACATGCAGAAGGAATTATTTGCTTTGCTTTGAACCTTTTCAAACTGGTATCAACCAACCCACCAGTAGGTCATGGAGACATACAGGCAGTTATTAGCACCCACCTTATCTAACCTACAGCCACGAGGAATTCCATAGTTCTTTCCTCCCAGTATCATACACCACACACACATTTTACTTTTAGCCTCCTAACATACTTTATGCATTTCACAAATTTGAAATATGTGAAACTATTGCTCAAGCTCCCAGGATTCTGCAAAGCCTTCAGAATATGTATTTGTGCAACATCTAAGAAAAAGCAATGATTGGACATTGACTTATTATCTTATTTGTATCTTTTTCCCATGAGAAAGCAGTCTATGTGGTTAATTTACTGCATAGCTGCTAAGGATAACAGGTAAGTAAACAACTGACCTGGACAAATGGCCATGAAAACAAAAAACTGCTCTCAGTTTACCCTTTTCTAGTCTGCAATGTTTGCACGTATCGCTCAGTACCACATATGTTTGCTAAAAAAAAAATAATTCCTACTGCTTACAGTGCTGACTTTAGTGCACGTAACATTTGTTTAATAAGACATTCCTGAATACATGAAAAAAGTTCCATGGTATTTCAAAATATCACCAGGTCTCTCTTTTTCACTGAGGCAAGATCAAGTGATGTTTGCCATCTTTTGTAGTTGTTCTTACAATCTTTTCTGCAAAGTTTGGCCATGCCAGCATTTCCAGTCTTTCTAGCCAACAATTCTCGAAACCAGAAATATTTTCCAACCTAGATATTCTTTACTAAAAATGAAGGGCATTTTCCCCCTCCTTTTTTCATACGGCGAACAAGGGGAAAAAATATTACATATCTCTCTAGATTTTTTTTCACCTATTTGACAACTACTATCATACATCCTGCAGATTACCATAGTATTTTATTTTCTAGATTGGCTGTTATTCATTCTTCCAGTTATAAGTTTCTGTCACTATTGCCAAGCCTGTGATCATGGTTATTGTGCTCTGGATTCTCTCCAATATTTCTTGCGGTGTGGTGCCTAACAGAAAACATGGTAGCTGAGGTAGACTTTAACCACTCATGTCATCCTAACTCACACTAAATTTGCAAAAACTTCACCTACTATATGGTGAGTTGAGTTGAGTCTCATTTATATCATATATAAAATGACCTTCCCTCTTCATGGGTTGCTTCTGCTCTCGTTGTGTGACCGCAGAGCCGCTCTGAGCCTGGCCATCTTCTGGATTGCCAGTCTAGCCTTTAGTCACATCTCTCTGCTGGCACGAGTGAAGTTTATCCACAGGAGCCTACAAAGGCTGTACAAAACACAGGAATCAGAAATCAGACCAATGCTGTAGCTGGTAAGAACAAGCAAGGTTCCAGATACATGATTCCTCCTTCATGTCTGGAAGCTGATCTGATAACAGGTGTTATCTCTCCATACGTATTTTGCTAATGAGCGAATCACTAAAAGTCACTTTCTCCATTCAGAGACTCCTTAATACAAAGGAAACATTGTGCAGCAATCATAGGAAATGCCCTTTCCCCATATTCTACATACCAGTCAAAGGAAAAATGATTTTTCAATTACTTTTGCTGTAAATGAAATATGCAAAAGGTTAGATTTTCTCTTGAAGAGGTCACCCTGGGAATGGGAATAGAAGCAGTTGTGAGCCAGTAAGAGATATGTTAATACTACCACCTTAGTCATCCCTCAGTAAATATTTGCGTGAAATGTGTTACGCACCAGTCTAATGAAGCCTCAAATTACGCTGTGGATTATAAGCAGGAATATTCCTTCTTCAGGCAGACAGTGGTTTGCCTCGCACCTCATGCCCTTGCTCCGTGAGGACATGCTTTGCCAGTTGAGTAGGACCTGACCGCAGAGGGAGCTCATTAGCATCCATAAAGTAACTGTACAGTGAACACATCACCAGATGTGCAGAGAGGCAACACGATCTCTCCTGTGTGTGTGTCTTTTGTGGGATTTTCTTCACCAGCAAGGCACTGCCACTGTCATCTCTTCCCAGCACTAGGCTTTGCAGCTAGTACTGTGTTAATAACTGGTTTAGTCCTGTGACCTCTCTCTGGCATTGACATGCACTTGTCACACGGTATGTCAGCGTGCTCACAGTATTAGTCGCAGATCAATGTCTTCTCTGGCTCACTGCTGAGTTACAGGTAGCTGCAAGACAGGTAGAAATTAAAGGAAAAGCCAGGTAACAGTAGGGTTAATAATGAACAAAGGCAGGATGTGAGTCAGAGGCATCGGACTCACAGATGAGTTTCATGCAAGCTGTCAGTCTGATTTGAAGTAATTGAGGTCCCCTTTGAAGACGAGTGCTTGAGAGAAATATCAGATGAAATGGAAAGCTCTGAGCAGCTTCCAGGCTGCTGAAAATTTGCAGCAGGTTCCAGCAGCCTTGCAAAGCAACAACAGAGGGCTGTGAGCAAGTTAAGGAAATCAAGTCAAGCTAGCAATTTCTGATATGAAAGTCAAGCATACTGTCAGGGCTGCAGCAGCATTGGTCAGTCAAGCATAAAACCGTTCTGATCTTATTGTCTGGAGGACTAGCTGTCTTCCTACAGGGCCTCTTTGAGCCAAGGAGTGCTAGCTTTTCCTCGGTTACCTGCAGTCCTATGGCCCATGTCCTCTTGATGAAGCTGTTACTGAAAGGGAAATGAAAGTGTGGGCATAGCTGGTGGAGCCTTTGATATTTTGTGTTAGGATGAGGCATTGCAACGGCACTAAGTGTGTAGGGTGGCAGGCAATTAAAATCCACTTCCTTCAGAAAATGTGAACAAGCCTCCCAACTTCTGCTTTTGCAGTCGAGCTTGCTCACCTTTATAACACCATGCTAATAAGTGCTTCACAGGCTTGAGCACAGAACACCTTGTATAATTTAATAAGCACCATAAAAACATCTAATTGAGCACCCCCATGCTTCAAATGAACCTGTGGACCAGTGTCTGAGGAAGACCTGCAGGTTGAAATGAGGCTGAGAAGTGATCCCAGTTTGAACTTTTCTCATTATATTGGTGCTATCTGGAAGTGTGATTCACATTCATGCAGACACTTTTCTTCCATTTATGGTCTTTTCTGCCTTATTGCCTTTTGGTAAAATGCTTTTACAAGCAGAAAAAATGAGAGGGCCACTGGACCTTGCTGACCTGTATCTTAGCTTTGTTATTTTGAAGTTACTCGCAGGGCTATACGACCTGTATGTGAATTGCATGTTGATATATATCTTCAGGAAAGAAGAAGCAATAATGAAGGCTTTCACAAGACACTAATTTCATTGCAACTTTACATTAATAAATATTGTCCTCCTTGGAAAAACAAATTTTGTAGGAATATTTTTGCAGATGTTATAAACTGCCCCCCTTTCTCAGGCTTTATTTCAATGCTTAATCCAGTTGGCTTCATGGAGCAACTGTGGTCTACTCCCAAAATACTGAAAGAAAAAATTAAATTATTAACCCAAATGGTTTATATAAATGAGAACATATGTTCTCAACAATTCTAGTATTTCCTTCTGTCTATGCTTTGATTTTGTGATTGAATTATACAGATATGAGCTCTTAGAACAGCAATACATACAAAATATTATTATAATTATAAAATTAAAATTATATAAATATTATACATGGTAAAGATATATTCATAAATTTATAAATTTATAAGTTATATAAATACAATTACTTAGGAATTCTAGGCTTGTGGAAAGTTATTTACAAGTGGGAAGATTATTTTCCTAAAATCATTTCAAACTGTGCTTTGCTACAACAGTAAATAATCACACTTTAATTATTTGTTTTGCTCGAGGGCATAATGTGGCTTTGTTGGCAAACTCTTCCTCCTACTTTTAGCTAAACTACCAGGTTTTAGAATTATTATGACGTGTAGTTCGCTTGTAGAGTGGACTGTAAAATGGAGTAAAAACTTAGATTTATAACAGTTTTTGTGTAATCTTATTTTGAAAACAGTCTTTACTCAACTGATTAATATGCTGTTTAAATGATAAATAGTTTAAAGTTTACTACATTTTGTTAGCTTAATTTTGGGTGAGGACTTTTTCAAGAATCAGTTTGGAAAATTACTTTGGGGAAAAAAATATATGTTAAAAAGGCATTTCCCTACATAAAATAAATTAGCAGAATTTTTTATTGTGCATAATTCTGTTTGGATAATCACCAGATGTGTTTGAAAATAGATACACCATACAGCAGCAGCATCAAGCAACATCTGCTGCTAAATGTGGAAATGTCATAAACCTGTGATATGCATGCTTAAAAAAAAAAAAAAAAAGTATTGTTTTGGTCAGTTTGATAAAAAGACCTATTACTTCCACCTAAAAAATATAAGAAATGAGCAAAGGAAATTCTGAGGTCCAGCCTCTGACCTTAACATCAAGAGATGTTTTGACAGTGCATTCCAAATGGGCTTGAACTGCATCCTGGTTCAGCTGTGCGCTCTCCCCATTACCCCACAACTGGCACAAGGCTTGACCTGCCTGCTTGGCATCTCTTCCCACCACTATTCCCTATGCTTCCACTTGCTGTCACGTATATTACTACACTCACTTTCCATTCTAGCCATCCTTTCCGAAGGTCAGCCACCATTCCCTGCTCGCTTCAGGTCTCTTCAGAAGGTAAAGGACTGTAAGCATGAGGTTATTAAGAGAGAAAACAGGCAAGCTCTGTAAGTTTCTCATAACACAAATCCTTAAGAGAAGCTCAGTGGGCTCATAGGTGAGTCCAATCAAAGCCTTGTGGAGGAACTTAAAAGGTTGCTGCCCAAAATAAAACTGACAAAGGTATTGTCTGCAGGATGTTTTTTGTGAAGAGCCTGACTAAAACACCATGTACCACAGGGATAAAGGTACCCCTAAGTGTTGAACATCTCTGCATTCTCAAAAACACTGCTCTTATTTCTATAAAACATCTTTTTCTGTGAGATCATTCATGTAATTCTCACAAACTTCTTTTTTCCAAGTTGAATATCCTTGTTGGAATCAAAGCAATCAAAAATATCAAATTCAAAATGTAATTGCCTTGAAAATCTACAAGAATTTGATTTAGAAAAAACTTTTAACTAACCCTTGCTTCAGGCTTTTTTAGAGGTAGGTCTCTGATCAGCTAATTACTTTGGCTCAAAACTCAGTATCACTGACAAAATCTCCAGAAGAAGTCTAGGATAAAATTAAATACCTGCTGTTTTCATCAGAAATGCTCACTTACTTTTTGAAGATATTGAGCAGTTTATTTTCTTATATTTATCCAAGAACAGATATTTATATGTGATACTGCACACACAATATTTGCCATTAAAATTAAGTTCTGTATATGCTAGATCTTAATCAAACTCTCTGGGGGTTTTTTGGGGGGGAGGAGCAATTTTTCTAACTGTCCAACTTTGCCTAGTTGACATTGTTTTTAATACTAAAAAGAAACAACAATGAAGAATAAGGGAATATCTACAAATGTGTTAAGCCAATGAACCCAAGGCACTGCTCTCCGGTCTAACACCTGGTTAAAACCATCTTGACATTTTGTTCTGGTCACAGCTGTAAATTGTAGCGAATCTCTCACCTTTAGCAAAGAAAGATGCTCGGGGAAACCAAAGAAGTCACTATTTCACTGTTCTTAAGAAAGAGTCATCAGAGGAAACCGTAACTGTCTGGAAATACTAGGCAACCCTAATTTCTCTGCATGACTTCACTGCTTTTCAGATGATGAGTGGTGAATATGAGCAATTTTTCGCCCTGTGTCTTGCCCCAAGTGGAGGCTGGGTTGGCTCTGCTCTCCTGCCCCCTTTCTATCATCGCTCTGTTTTCTTACAAGTGAAGGTAGAAATCAACATGCAAAAATAACATTTCCTCTGCTCAATAAACCTAGAGGATCAGAGAAATCTCTTTCAAAACATACAACCAGTTCTAAATTATGGTTATATTTCCCATTGTTTAACATATGGGAAAACATCTGATTCTCATTCCATCTCAGTATTACAAATATTTTCTGATTCTTTTATCTTTTAAAAGTATTTTTCTTACTTATAGAATATATTTCCCTATGAAATATTCTGATATCCTCTCCAAATCAACACTCTGTCGAGTGGAAAGGTTGCTACAGCTGTAAGAGGTGCAAACATGACCACTTGCTCAGAGCACACTGAAGTGTAGAAAGGCTAAAGAAATACTATTCACTATAGGAATATCTTCGAACAAAATTCTAGTTTTTCCTACTTCAATTTTTAAATATACCCATAAATATTTTAATTTCAGCACTTCATCTAAACAGTGCATAATGACCAGCATCTCCAAATGAATATTAAAGGAATCTAGTGGTTTATCTGCCAAATAACCAACTTGTTAACAAGGTGGTTTTTTTTCTTATTACGTAACTTTATTTTAAAGTTGTCAAGGAGAAATTCTTGTTGTTTTGAAAAACTAAGACATTTTAAGTAAATCATACATTCAGGTATAGAGATGTAAATTCAGGAGCTCAGTGTTATATTTCCATTTTTAGAGTCTTGGTGGGCATTTTTCCTGATTTTCATCTTTCTATGTGTGAAAACTCCATTTCTTACGTGCATATATTTCTTTATTTTCCTCAGAGGTTCTCTCTGTTGGCAGTTTCTCATACTAAGATGGAAGATTCTAGATATGGCTTTATCAGTGCTGTGTAGAAAGGGGCTCTTGGTGTCCTAGCCCACACTGATTATGGGTATCCAGCTCAAAATCATACTGACATCTTTTGTTTCCCAGCACATATTCACATCCAATTTATAACCTGTACCTCCCTCTCTCCCAGCATTATTGTTTTCCAGCTATTTCCATTGTAGAAGGTATGGTTTTTATTGTTATTTTCAGAATGTGCTGACATGCTTTTTTTTGCCACTTCGCTCTCAAGCTCCTGATTCTGCTCACAGTGTCACCCTATTCCTTGTTATCCTATTTTGTCTGTAGCTATTCCTAGTTTAGCATAATGTTCATAATTTGGAAAACTACGTGTCTGTTTTAATACACCAACAGCAAATTAATCTGATCTTTCCTCTGAACAAAACATTAGCTGCTGAGTGGATTGGGTGGTTGCTAATCCAGGGAGTTCTCTGAGCCTTACTCACAATTTACTGCCTGTATTTGGACCAACAGAGTAAAACTAAAATTATGACTTCACTTAAGAATAGCATATTTCTTTTTATAGATAGGTCTAGGGTTTGGAGCTTGAGTAATTGAACTTCTGAGCATGTAAAAATATTCTTTTTTTTAACCTTCTAGGGCTGTTTATTGGGGTGAAGCAAGGTCAATTTACTTATGGTGCAACTAATTTATGGAATTGTGTCACACACATAGATTCATTCTGCTGCTACCTGGCAAAAGGGAATTAAATAATTAGCTAATGCACATATACATTTATTTTAATAATGTATTTATTACATGCATTCACCTTGCAGTACGTATTTTAATTCAAATAGAGTCAAACATATTTGGAATAGAAGTTTTTCATTTGAACTATATATTAATGATATTGTGATGCACAAAAAGCTATAAATAATCTTGTCGGCAGTTGTAACATGTTGTTCAAATATTAATGAAATCGTATTAATTTAATTCCTAACCTTGCTCAATTAATCTTAAATGGAATAATACTAACAGTCTCCCAAGGATAAAGCCTGCAGAGATACTGCCAATAGATTAAATGGAGTACATGCCATTTGTTTAACTGCATAACTGAAAGCTCCCTCTGCACCAGAGAGAATAAAAGTCCAATTTTCTGCCACTAAAAGACATTTTCTCTTCACAGAGAGCTGAAGGATCTAGTAGTCTCTATTCATCACACTGCTGCAAGACTTCATTATTATCTATTTTCTGAGAAATCCCAGGTAACAGTAAAAGGCTTAGGCTGTGTTAGAAAGGCAATGAGAAATATTGCTTAAGGAATTAACATACATTTTTAATGAGCGTGGCCTTGCTGCACTCCTGTGTATGTCCTGTGACAGATTACTCATTCCAGTCTTAGGGAGCATGCTTTGTCCTTCCAGACAAAGTTTTGTTGCTATAAATAGATGTAAGTTCATTTTTGAAATAAGAGGTACCAAGAAGACTGAAAAAAATAGGATGATTTGTTGTTCTGATAAAACACAAAGAAAAAATAAAGCCATAGCCATATCTCAGTTTTAGATAAGAGTGGAAGAGAACAGAGGAATTTAGAACTGTTATAAGGGGAGAAATAAGAAGATTAGTTTGTGTGCAAGAATACTGATATGAACATAAAAGGAGGGAAAGGGAAGCTAATCAAAACCAACTTTAATATTTTATATCAAAGTAACCGAGATAATACAGTTGAAAAAAAGAATATGAAAGTATCTTCTATAGAAGAGGTGAAGTTTTACTTTTGGAAGTGTCAACGTTCCTGAAAACAGGGAGGGGGAAGAGAGAGAAAGAGGAGGAGGAGAGGCTGGTGGGGGGAAGAGAGAGAGTAAATGACATGGTCAGGGAATCACACCATGGATGAAGAGATATGTTTGAGAGCTGTGACTGTGGACAGCATATAAAAGACTTTAGGAGCTGATGGGGATGAACAATGAAAGGAAAACATACGGGGACAAGGAGAGACCACGAGAACACCAAGTAGAAAAGCAAGGAGGTAACAGTATGGGTAACACTGAGGCAATGAAGTTGGCACAAAGATGTAGCTGATGTCGTGATCACAGGGTCTGAGGTGTAAGAAGCTATAGAGGGTGGAGCAGAGAGAATGGAGCTAACACATTTTTTTTAGAGGAAATGAAATAGCTAGCCTTATGAGAGAAACAAGAACTAGTATGGGACACAGAAAAGAATATGTGATGTTCATGTCTTTCAACCTTGATGCATCTTCTCCCTAAACTATAGAGAAAAGTAGTAGGATTGCAGCAGTAGGATATGCAGAGTCTGTTTGACAAGGATAGGGCTAAAAAGTTGTCGTAGCCTGTGTAGGCAAAATGGAATGCCCATTTTATTGTAGCCAGCAATGTCTATGCTGTTTCTCTTGATAGCCCCTCTTTAATTTTCTTGAATTTTAGTTGAGTAACAAGCTAAATGTCTTTGTTTCTCCACAATATACATGCAAAGAGTTACCACTGCTTTTATCTTGTACTTGTTCACCCTGAGAAGTCTTGGTTCAGGAATGAATTTGGTTTTAAATACTATTTTCAGAGTAAGGAGGTCTCTTGTATCTGAAGAATACTGTTTTATGTCCCCTTTAGCAATACAGCACCCTGGCAACTGTCTTTCAGATGTTTAGACAGAAAATGCATGCTAGAGCTCCCTCAGAAGTTAAGTAATCCAGGACTGCAGAGAAAGAGCCAAAGAAGATGATGCTTTCTTTTGTAATCACTGGGAGTATGTCAGTCATGTTCAGTCTCAGGCTGTATTGAAATAAATCTGATGACTCTGTCTGTGAAAACAATGGAAGGTGTGAGATGGGATTGAGGGCTGAAGACTCAGTCCTAGAAATCTTGTCTCATGTAAATAATCCTTAATAATATGTTCATAGACTTGAATTATATGGTTCTAGTTACCAAATGCTCATGGGAGATAAAAACAAAACGAGGGCTAGAAGCCAAAAGCTTAAAATTGTTTCTGGGCTGCTAAATTTACTAGAACATATAGGGACATTAGACCAGCCTGTAGACCTGAAGCTGATTCATGATGAGTGCTGGTTTTTTTATACTTAATATGCTTTCATTTTTCATGTGGATTTTTAAATGGAAAGCTCACAATGAAGGAGTTCTTTAGGACTATCAAAGGACATACTGAATGCAAAACTACTGAATACAGAGTTATAACTGTCTCATTGGAAATGGTCAGTTAGAATTCAGAAACATTTTGTTTAACCAGACTCCATGGTAATGGCAATCTTTATCCACTGATGTAAATTATTAGCAAATTTAAAAACCCTCGAGAAAAATTGACAGGCTAAACTCTTACTAAAAGCCTAAGATATGGATTCCAGAGGTAGGCATAGGACAGCTGCAAAATGAGTTAAGACACCATAAATAGAAAATGAGGACACAGAAAAATGGAAATCACTTTGTCTTTTCAGCGGGTCATTTTGAATCCCTTTCTTTTCTCTCATTACTTGATAGAGGCTGTACAAAACCAGGCTCATTTTTATTACGTACCTATTTAAAGGACATGATTTTGAAAGATCAGTTTGTATTTTTATCTGTGTGCTTTCATGCACGTTTAATTGGGATATTTTTTTTCCTACTTATAAAATTATATGTTCAGAATTAAAACAGGATTGATTTTATTTTCAACACAAGATTTGCTTATTCAATTCAAATGTGGTCAGTCAATATAAATGTATTTTAGCACAACAAAAGCAAAAAGCAGAGACATGGAGAATCATATAAATGCATACATTAGGAGGATGAGGAGCTGACAGAAAAATTCTCTAAAATTAGTTGTTTGTTTTACTTCTATTCCCCTCTAGATGTATTATTCTGTTCATACTAAATAGTAACTTGAGAAGAAATATATTCGTAAAGTAAATTTGAAGGAAAATAAATCTGAAATAGGTGCCTGAAAATTGCAAAGCCATTATCATATTGAGAGCCATGACTATGGTAAATGGTCCAACAGTCACAGCTGAAGAAATAAGAAGATTGGAGCTATTTAAACAAGAATTAGATGACACTGTGAGGGAGAGAAGGATGTTGAAGTCCATTGCTAACAGATGAAGCAAACATTCCAATTATTAATTGTTTCTGTTCAGCCCTTCTCCTTTAGCATATCAAGATAATTACACACTAAGTTGTTTGATTAGAAAAAAGGGAGAATAGATAAAGTTCAGAGTTTGAATGAACACTTGAAAATGTTCAGTGGACTTCCTAACATTTCACACTTTCTGCTTACCGTAACAATGGATATAACATGCTACACCTTTTACTGATTTCAGGAACCTTTGTATTACCTTTCCAGTGGAAGAGGGTACTAGAGTCTCCCTGTAATATGTATTATACATCTGCAAAGTAAACACAGGAAATTACAAGGTAGGGTGGTGATGGCTCAGGACAATTCAGTAATGCACACTGGAAATACAGCTCTTCTAATTACACCTGGTCAGACCTTCACTCTCTGGACGTCCCCCAGAACAAAAAAGATGAATTGCAGTATGTTCCTGCTTGTGCCACTGTTAATGGTTTCATTTCAAAGCAATCACTAATTATTAATTAGAATTAAAAGTCAGGAATAACAGTTTTGTGCAGCATAGTTCACTCATACAAACGGAGAACACATGGCAGCAACCATACCTGAGTGTAAGCATCAAGACCTAATGAAATTCTAGGCAAATATTTTTATTGTAAATCAGTGATTAAAAATACTGGGCTGGATTATTCGAAATAAGAGTGGATATTGTGAAAGGTTTCCACTTCTTTTGTAATTATATAGTAGAAATTAATCTTTTTTTATTATATTCACACATTATGGATAATAGCCAAATTTTAATCTTTTCAGAAGTCAGATGGATGTGAGGATACAGAGCAGTCCAAATCAAGGTATCTTTACGTACTAAAAATGACATTTTTGCAAAAAATCTTTATATATGCTCATTGTTCTATATTTCTCATATAGTGCTCTCACTATCTCCTTTTTTAGTTAACTATGAGGAGAATGGGATCTCCTTGTTCTAAAATGTCAGTCTTTTATTACATTCTGGTGTCCATCTTTCCTTTCATGAAAAATACATAACGCTGTGACTCTTTGTGCACTCATTTATTTATGGGGCAGGGAAGCTTGTAGTCCCCAGGCCATAACAGCTCACTCTTTGATTCTCCACTTGGTGCATTTCTAGAGCACCAGTCAGGTTTTACTGATGTTGTTGGTTTTTTTTGTTTTGTTTTTTTTAAGCAATGAACCTGAAGGAGAGAGGTTAAAGGGAAGGAAAGAGACATTCCGCTTGTCTTCTCTTCCATATCCTCTTTCCATTTTTCTTTGGCCAGCTTTCACTGCTAAAAGTCTATCCAGTGACTCCTCACCTCTTTTCCAAGAACACTGGTTTTTCAAGAATAGAGTACTTTGTACTCTTATGCTCTACTCTGTCTTTTATTGTGCTTTGGCTTCTGAGACTTATTTCTAAATGTTCTTGCAATACATTGCTGTTAATGGTCACTGACCTGCATTTCCTGTGTGCGTTATGGAATATAAAACTGAATGAAGCCTTAGCAGAATGCAACCTGTAATAGTCTGTTATGGTTGTAGAAGTTTTTTTTTTTTCCTTTTAAAAGAAAACTTGAAGTGGTAAGTGCAAATTTGTATGGCATTTTCACAGCCATAAATATCTTGTCCCATTGACTTGCAGTGGGGTAATTCAATCTCAGAACATTTTTATGGTCAGTTTTCATTTCACTTCTGTATATTTTCAAGATTTTTGCTTGGCTGTGTAAAGAAGTGCTAGCATTCAATTAAAAAATACTGCATGTCTATCAAAAGGGACTGAATATTGCTTCTAGCTATCAAGGTATCAAAGAGACATTTATCTGTGATTTTTCGAGATCAGTCCAGATTGCTGGCTTTCGAGACCACTGCAAGTAAATCTGTAAGTAAGATAGTTAATGAAAATAGCAATTATCCTTTACTATGTCTTTCAGGAGTATATGGCAAACCAACCCCTTTTCTAAAGCACCAATTCTGCATTAATGTGAGTTCTTTTATTGTGTGCCAGGCAATACATTTTATCCTCCTGTCAAATATAGTGTCTTTGCTGTTGAAAGAACTGCACATAATACTACATCTCAGAAGAAAAGAGCTACCTCAAAAGGAGACTATGGTCTTAATTCTCACTTCACACATACATTGCTGTATTTTTGCTGCTGTTAGCTGAGCAGCCCTTGATTTATGCTAAGCAAGATTAAAACCAAGCCCTATATATCAAAAGTTTGCTTTATATATATTTTTATTATTTATACAGAAATGAAAACCCAAAGAATTCAATTGCTGTCCTCCTTTCATCTGTGATAGAGGGAATTTTCTTCCTAGCAGCTCGTTTTGCTGTGTTTTGCTGATGGTTTAGTTGTTGCTTAAGCGGTGCTTACCCTAAGTCAAGGGCTTTTCATGCTCTGCCACTGAGCAGGTGCACAAGAAGCCGTGAGGAAGCACAGCCAGGACAGCTGACCTGAAAGGGCCAAAGGGACGTTCCATACCTTAGAATGTCATACTCAGCATATACAATGGGCAATTTGGCCAGGAGTCACCAATTGCTGCTTTGGGACTAGTTGGGCGTTGGCCAGCGGGTGGTGAGCGACTGTATTTGGCATCACTTCTTTCTCTTAGGTTTTATTCTGCTCTCTACTTCTCATTACTATCATTAGTATTATTAGTATTATATTTTGCTTCAGTTCTTAACATGTGCTTATCTCAACCTATGAGGTTTACCTTTTTTTCCCCATTCTTCTACCCACTGGGAAAGATCGAGGAGTGAGTGAGAGGCTGCATGGTACTTAGTTTCTGACTAGAGTTAAACCACATCAATTACTTAGATATAAAGCTTGTTTTGGCCAAACTAGGGGTGCATATAATTAGCACCCCAATGTAATTTGTTTTCTTTGTAGGCAGATATTAATTTCCTTTCCTAAGACCATGTTTGTCTTATTTTCTCTAAATCTGAAATATAGATAACATATATTTTAGCATATATACATTAAACTGACATTATGTCAATTAAAATAGAAAAATGCAAGTGACTTATTTCATAGGCTAGCTAATTAACATACTCATCTGTTGTGTGTTACTGAATTCTGATTTTATAGATAACTCATATCTCCATCTGTCCTGTCTATTTTATTGTATTTGTTTTGGGATAAAGTGTAGTAGATATATTTACTAGCTCTAAGACTATCCATGCATTTACAACCGTTTAAAGAATAAAGCTGATTTTTTTTCATGGAACTTGAGAAATCTGGAGCTTTCTTTCATTTACTATTAACAACAGAAGAATATGTAAATGAATGAGGGAATAAAGTAGTGTCGATTTGCAAAGATGAGATATAAAGAAGCTGATATAAAAGGTCTTTTATCTGGTGTAATGCAGCACTTCTGAAACAAATTGAGCCTTTTAGTCATCATATGGCATTTTTAGAGCTCTGTTATTGTTCTTATATCCTAGACCTCTGCTCTAACCAATGAAATTTCCCCTCACATTGTGCCTTATTTACTTCATTATGTACCATTCACATTTTCCATTTGACCACTGATTCTGATTGGAAGGAAGAAAATTATTCTTCTTCTAAGAACAAATGAGGATGTTAGTGGAGATGAGCTGTAAAACTAAGCAGCTGTCTCCTGCTTTTCTTTACTGATGAAAAAATGTCCAAACTGCTTTTATCCTGTAGATAAAACTAGAAGCAAAGTGTGCTACCTTGCAGAGAGGTACCATATCCATTCTAAGCATAAAGCATGTGAGATACTAAATTGTTGTAGCAGAGTCATGATCCCTGGAGGTATTTACCAGTTGTATAGATGTGGCACTTAGGGACATGATTTATTGGTGGACTTGGCAGTGCTGGGTTAGTGGTCGGACTCAATAAGCTTAAAGGTCTTTTCCAACATAAATGATTCCATGATTCCATAAGTCTAAACATAAATCTACTGAATTAAAAGTAGTCACAATAGATATCATTATATAAATATATTATAAAATGTACATTTATTTGGAGAGTTAAAGAAGATGGAGGACAAATAGTGCCTTATCTGGGGAACTCTGAAGTGAATGTGACTGTGTCCTTCTGCTTGGAAATAGACTCTCAATCAAATCTATAAAGACACGACTTAAGAAAGCATTTTCATTTTCTGAATAAGTGTTGGGAAATTAACACAATCACTTATTTCCAGGGAAAATTTCGCACTAATTCAAAGTCATGATGAAAGAGCATCATAGGAAAATGTCATTTTAATCCATTCTCTAATGAAGAAAAAGAGAGAAAGACAGAAAGGTAAAAGCCTAAAAGTTGAAGACTGTTTGAGATCATAGGTCATTTATTTGAAGGGAAAGCTCTGTTAAGTTAAAGAGAGTTATAATCTACCCTTTACATAAGGACTTCCAGAGTCTCTGTGTGCCTTCTGCAAGTTATCAACTCCAAGTAAAGGTATTTAAGTTTTATATGCCACCGGTCAACCTGTCAACAGAGTAATAAGGAATTTGAAAAGAAGTGAGGGAGAAAATTGTTCCATTTCATTGGTTAATATGCTATGGATTTGGGGGAAAGAAAAAAAAAGAAAAGAGAAAAAGAGTCGAGCATCAAAGTCCATCCAAAGCTTCAATTCAGTGGATGTTTCCCTTGAAGAAACAGTGTGATAGGGTCATGACTAACAAAACACACAAGAAGTGAAAATCCAAGACGAGTGCTCTGCATGGCTGATCACTGCTTGTACAGTGCAGAGGGAGACACTCACCTTTCACACGCCAGGGCTTTCCAGGTGGAAGTAGTCTTTCTGGTCACAGCACCACCGATCTGCTTTCAGAGTGCAAAAGTCAGTTTTGGAGTGTTCTGACCCAGCATGCATCAACTCCCTGTCTTTACTGATGAAAGTACTTGTGTTGACATGCTTTAAATATTTTTCTTTGCTGTTTATTAATTTAAAGATTTTTCTTCAGCTGTTTCAAAACCTCAGAAATCTTGAAAGATTATATATTAGGAAAAATTTCTTCACCGAAAGGATTGTCAAACATTGGAACAAGCTGTCCAGGGATGTGGTTGAGTCACCATCCCTGGAGATATTTAACAGATGTGTAGCTGTGGTGCTTAGGACATGGTTTAGCGGTGGACTTGGAAGTGCTAGGTGAATGGTTGGACTTGATGGTCTTAGAGGTCTTTTCTAACCTAAATGACTGTGTGTTTCTACCATCAATCTTACAGTCTGTGTGCATAAACAGTGCTAGTACCAAAGGTGAGAGAAGAGCAGCAGATTTTGCCACAGGCAGACAGGAGATACCAAGGAGAATTCAGGGTAAGAAATCCACCTTGCTGATGATGGAAGTGCCTGAGCAACTTCAGGATCCATTCCTAAAAGCTCTAGGTACTGAAAAGCAAAATGGTTTGCTATTTTCCATATAAATGAAGACAACCAAAGTCTTTAAATCCATCCTCTTTCTCCTTTCTCAGATTAAAAAACCAGAAGGAATTAACAAGGAAAGGCAAGGAAGACAGTCGTTAAGATGGGAAATTATTTTTAGACATCACTGTTGTTAGCAAAATGAGAAGGAGGAATCAGAAAGAAGTTAAGACTGTGAGTGAAATCCTGGCCCTGGTGCAATAAAACCTAAAATTCCCACTGGTATTTAAATAGGAAGAGATTTTTTTTTTTCCTTTGGGTACAGATTTTACCACATATACAAAATACATTCTGCAATACCATTGAAAAAACAAAAATGCTGAGAGTTTAAGTGATAACAGTAGCTTAGATTAAATACTAACAGCACATACTGAAAAAGAAATAGCACATCAGTCTCCAATAAATTTCCAGGTAACATTTCTTTTCAACAGCAACAATAACCCTAATAATAAATAAAGGGAGAGAAGATCTTCACTCAGTACATCTCTCTGCTCCCAGGAGCACAGCAATCAGTACAGAACACTTATTCTACTCACTTCCAAATTAGTTCTGCCTTCTCATGGGGTTTCTTGTGTTATTCCCATACCCCAAAGTGCTCTTTCCTTTTTGTGCATGTTCCTTGGCTGTTAGTCTTCTTTTCGCAGCCAACTTCACTGAGGCCACACAAAGTCTGAAAGCCAGCTTTGGCACCGTATCAGCTCTAGAGGCTTCTTAGCAGGGCAGGCAATGTCTGTTTCAAGGACTTTAGACTCTATGAATTACATATAAAGCCTCTTAAATATATAATTATTTGCTGATTTTGCCCACCATGTCTGAAGTATTTATCAACATCTGTCAAAAACTCTGGACAAAGGTAAGTTTCCAATCTAAATTAATTTTGAAATACAACAGTTCAAAATAATATGGGAAAGTGCCCTAGACTCCCTCAGACTATTCGACCTTCTGTATTCCCAAACATGAAGCTTGAAGACTTTGTTTTGGATTTCCATGGCTAAGTTTGCATGTGAAATACCATATTGTTTAGCTGTGTTGCAGTGAAGCTGTGAGGACTGAAAATATGAAAACAGGCTTTATTAAAAGAAAACAGCTTCAGTCTTTAAAGACTGAGACTAATTCCTCCACACAAGCACACTATTTAGTGATTTTCTGAAGACCCAATCGCTAATTCTATAAACACTATATGAGATAATCCTTAGGGAAAAAAAACCCAACCATAATGGACAAGAATAGTGTTAAAAAGCAGAGTGATTGGGATACAAAAAAAAAAAAGTTTCATTGGAAGCCTGGGAATTTCAAAGGAAACTCTAGATTGCCTAGTACTGTGTTTTGAAGTTTCAGCACTATTCAACCATTTGCAAGTGCTGTGTAAAAGCAGTTATTTTTACATTCTCCTCCATTATACTGTGAATCATCCTCAGATCATCTTTCCTTGAGTAAGGAGTGTGGAAACCAGAGAATTAATAGAAGGATATAGGGTCTGAAAGGCAGAAGAATTCCTCGGCAGAAGAATAGCACGGCTGACTAAATAGTCAATGAATAAGCAGCTTGGGGAGACTTTTTCTGTTACTGTGAATTATGACTGAGTTTGTAAATGCAGACACAGCCACTAGTGCATCTGCACGTTAGCATTTGTGAAGTGATTTGTTCTATAAATGCAGTATTGATTTCTTAAAAGAACATAGCATACACCTTCAGAAAATTTTCCCTATGTGAAGACACTTTGGCTTTTTGCTTTTCTGTCCCTTGCAAAGGGTTCCACAATCTAAAATGGACTCCCTGGCTACAGAATTTATTACAGTATAGTTCTGTTTTTCTCTTACCCTTTAATTTGACCTTTCTAGATGTAGCCTAATAATTTTCTGTCCTATAAAGTTAATTAAGAATTGAACATTTCCACCTGTTAATGCAGACTGTTAATGCGGTAAAGTGCAGTTGTTCTTTTGATAGAACATATTAATAATGTCACTAATTGAGACAATAATTGCCATGACATAGGTTCCCTCATTTCGCTCTGGATGACTTTTACCTAGGGGAGGATTAGGCTGTAACCTGACATAGAAGTTGTAACCTCTAGTAATGAGAGAACATGTTATAATCACCCTGTGAGGCTGGGGATACCCACAGCAGAAATAATGAGCAGTGGGCAGGAGAGCTTTGGTGGGGCTGTAGCATCTGTATGCTGTTATTAGGGACTTTGATACAATGATATAATTATTCTGGCCAATATTACATGTGTGGGGCATCCTTATTCCCATGCATTCTTGTGGAGAAGCACAGTGTTGCAGTGGCTCAGCTTCCTGCACTGAGGGAACTTTTCTCTGGGGAGCCAGGGGTAGGCGGGTGGTGTGGATCTCTCTCTTGAAAGCCATAGAAATGCTGCTAAGAGCCCCTGAGTGCAACTTGTTCTTAGACTGGGTTTTCAGGACTTCTAGGGGCTATCTGAGAGGGACAGATGTTTACAAAGACTCAGGTGGTGGAATGACACGAGCCTAAGAAAGAGGTGCACTCTTTCATAGTTCTGCTGACATGGTAGGTGAAACATAGACAGCATAGTGGGATGATTTAGCAAATCTGGGCAAAGAAGCCAAATTTCTTTTATGACAGAACAGCTTCTTATTTGCCATATCACAGTACCACTCAGAAACACCACTTGAAGTGTGTTTATTGGTCATGACATAAAATTGTCTTCAACTTCACTTTGAAAAATTCAGTGTAAAGTCCTATCAGAAGTATTGTAAAGGTAAGAAAAACAGGTAAGGATGGGTTAGAGACCTGGAAGTTTTGTCTGTCCTGCTTATGTCAACATGAGATTTAGGGTGTTGGCTAGCATGTGACATGGGATCAGGATTAGGCTTCTCTTATTCTACCAGGCTATAATTCAACTCAAATACTAACTTTTTTAAATATAATGTTAAGGCCTTTTTGTGCCTTTATCACAAAAGTTCTAAAATGCGTTCACGAGTTATCGTTATTTGAATACTAAATCTCATAAATTGAGTCTTAGAGGTTTCTTTAAGAGCCAAATTCTAGGTAACAGTTTCACAGTTTTATCCACTACTGAAAAACAATACAGGATTCTAAGTGTATGAGCTTTTTCATACATTTACCGCCAGGTAGAGGGTTATCTGGGAAAAGCCATGCAGAAGTCAAACCTAGATGTAGACTCTGCTGACTTTCTCTTTTCAGCCTGCTCCAGGAAAAACCATAAGATTTGGAATTAAACACCTCAAATGTGTTTTGCCTAAAATCCAGTGGGGGGAGGAGGGGGAAGAAGAGAACATCAATTAAGTCATAGCTTCATTTAAATTGCTTTAAATGTCATATTGAAATTCTTCATCCAGCATTTCCAACAGTACATACAAAGTCCTGATAGATCCTGGGTACTTAGGATAGGGGAAAGTGAATAAAAGTTATTCCTTCAACTGGTCAATAATTTCCAGATTAAATTAGGGATGTTTAGTTTCACAGTTACTACTATACTTAACTTTTTAGTCCTGTCGGACACCATGCAGTCCTTATTCTATTCCACAGCACAGTTAGTCTACATATTCCCTCTTTGTAAATCCAACAGCTTGATTTCACGTAGATTTTTCAGTATAACAGAATCAAGTTCAGAGGGCCTTATAATGCCCTCAGGTATGTGGCAGAGGAACTTCAAGTGAGAACCTCATACCCTTATGGAGAAAAGACTACCATTAAGTCCACACTGAACTTTGAAAACTGAGACAAGGTTTAAGTTGTTTGCTGATGGAAACATAGCTGATGGGTCTTGATCTTATTCTTGTGTGACACCTGATGGAGGGAGGTGATAATTTAATAGTTATACTTCCATATGCTTCCTCACTGAGAGGGTGGTAAGGCACTGGCACAGGTTGCCCAGAGAAGCTGCGGATGCCCCATCCCTGCAAGTGTTCAAGGCCAGGTTGGACAGGGCTTGGAGCAACCTGGTCTAGTGGAAGGAGTCCTTGCCCAAGCCAGGCATGGTGGAACTAGATGACCTTTAAGGACACTTCCAATCCAAACCCAAATCATGATTCTATCATTCTATAACCATTAAACTAATATTTCAGTATGTAGCTTATGTACCTCGTATAAGGAGCTTTATAGCAATGTGCTTATAGAAGTAAGCACAGTTTTTTACATTTCTGTGAAAGGAAGGGAATGGCAAAGTATCCACTGTAGACTCATTCTTGTTTGAACAGCTTCTGTCCTTAGCAAAACAGGGACAGACATTTGTTGTATTCTGTCACTAGTCGAATGTTAGAGATAATGATTACTGTGGTCTTTGTCTAAAGATAAGTGTTGGTCAAACTGTTAAAATAAATATTTGCTAAACCTTTATATATGTGCCTTTCTTTTCAAGATTTGAAGTCTCAGCCAGGATTCTTCATCAACGTAGGGAAAATCAAAAGCACAGCTTCCTGTGTTGGAAGCACATTATTCTTGGCTACAGTTGCTTTGCTTTAATGTGCTGTTACTTTCTGCCTGAATTCAGTGCACTCAAGCATTCTCTGGATGCTCGTAACTGCTGCTGCCTATTATTCAGAGATCTTCATTAATCTCTTCATGATTGTTCCTAAGGATTTTTTCTTCCTGAGAATCCAGGCTGTTCAAAGCCCACTGGTGTGTTAGAAGTCTGATTAAACTCTCGGTATTTCTGACAGGCCTATCTGCGGGAATTCCAGATTAACCATCTGGAATCATTTGATCTTAAACTGTATTAAAATAATGTTTTAATAAACCCATGTTTGAATGCTTGTGATAAACCGTGTTTATCCAATAAATACTATCCCGCTATCAGCTTTTTTTCGCTGAAGAAATTACTTCTCTCTCAGCTGCCTCAGCTGCAATATCTAGTCAGGTTTTTAGATGCTTTGCAAATTCATCTTAGCAAGCCCAACGTATCCACTCTATCCAATAGGTGAGCGCTTGCTTAGATACGCTATGAAAAGTAACAGCTCAAACAGGTTATTGTCAGGCCTTGTAAACCTTCCACCAAGTCTTTTAGGAATACAAAACTTTTTCCTGTATCGTGTGAAAACAATTTTGAATAATAGTCACCTATTTTTCTGTTAATAAATCAGTCACTAGGGGAGTCCAGCTGGATTCAGCTGAGATTTATTGTCCCCCACTAGGGTTCCCAGCAGCTACAGGTGTGCCTCTCCTAGGGGCAGATAAGCTGATCTACTTCTAGAGTGAGATGCCTTTTCAAAATAGAGGAATTGTTTTCCATAAGTGCTTTTCTTTGAATTTAGCTGAGCGTTGATGGCTGGATGCTCTAGATAAATAAATCCTAAACCCAAGTTCTCTCTTTTTGTGATCCTGACTTGCTGCTCTGAATACAAGTTATCTCTGTGAGAGCTGAGGACAGAAAATTGCGAAGCACCATGATGGAGTGTGTCCTTGACTGCCTCCAGAGACACTAACCATAACATCCAAAGAATGAAATCTATATGCAAAAAAATAAATAACTTTCCAGTAGATCCTCCTTTGAAGGGGAAAATAAGCAAGGCAAAAGCATTAGAAAATGGGTAGTCTGAAATCCTTACTAAACTGCACATTATCCACCTCTATATCCATAGCCCTTTGTGGAGTCAGCTGGCCTCCTGCAAGCAAGCAATGAGGAAACATAAAGAAGGACTTTGCTCTGGTTTAGCCAGTACTCTTTCCTACACAACCTCTGGTTCACTTTTAGTATCTCTTCCTCCCCACAGCTTCTAGTTCACTTTTAGTATGTCTTCCTACCCTTAGTATTTAATATTTTAGTATTTCTTCCTTCCCTGTACCTCTCCTTTCTGTCGATTTTCATCGTGCGCATGAAAAAACCCCTTAGGAAACAAGGTAAGCTAAGCTAGCTGTTAATGCCTATTGCATATTAGTCGTGTTAAACTATTTAGTATTTAACTAAACTATTCAGTATTTAAGCTGAACAGAAGACAAAACTGCAGTCACTTACCTAAGAGAAAATACTATATTGTTATGCACTGCACCTACCAGAGTTCTTTATTCTTGCTGGTCCATCACTTTAAAAAATAAGGGTATTTTGAATATATGGAACTTGGTCTGTAAAGCACTTGATTGGCACAAAAGGTACATTATGCTAATGTTATTAAAAATACAGGAAATGCATGGTAGAAAAGTTGCTTACCTAACTGCCTATATGACAGTATTTTTTATATCTCTTTCTGATTGTAACTTATTACCTAAAATGATGTTCAGACACATTAAATCTCTCTTGGAATTACTTGCATCCCACAGGTAGGAATTCAACTACATCAGGATTAGTTGTTATATACCATAATATAATTTTTGTTTTTCTGTGCAACTCATCTAAGGAAGTTTCAGAGAAAGCAAACATATTTAGGAAGTATTTTGGAGATATATAATGCTACAACAGCGAAAGGAACTAGAATTACCAATCATAATATCTCATTTCCCAGGGTTCTGTACAGACAAATAAGCAGAGAAAATTCTGCCGGTCTGGATTATTCACCTTCTGTAATGCAGACAGGACACAACATAGGTACAAATCAGATAGCATAGGCAAATAGTTAAGCAAAATAAGAAAATGAACAAAACACAGTTAGGAAATTGCATTTGCTGCTGTTTACTGCAAAAATTACAGTTTTATTTTCTGACAAAAAGATAAAACAATGGTTATTTTGCTGCTGTAACCTCTTGATCTGTCATAGAAATCTGAGACAGATACAGCTTTCAGGAGCTTTTGTGCTGAAATGTTGTAATTATAAAATATTTTCATTCTGTATAATACTATTATTTTTTCAGCATATTTTTCATTCCCCCCAGTTTGGAAAATACCTTGTGCCTTTTAAATGAAAGTATTTCTTGTCATTGTCCTATCCCACCAAGATTTCTGCTGGCTGTTTTGAATGCCTAAGATATCTGTGCATGGTTGGGGGGGTGTGAAGTTGGACCTACAAGGTAACAACCTCGTGAAGTGGCATCTGGAAGCTTGGCAGAGTATTTTATGATTCCTAAATTTATAGTAGATGCGTATGTTTAGGCATCTCTTTACCTTCTGGATAGGTATGGGCATCTGTACCTCTGCCTTTCAATGTTTCAAAAGTGCTTCCTAGAAAGAAATTTTTTTTTTTTTGGTTGAAGAAGTTTATTATTTCATGTTGATGATGCACTTAGACTATTGGGAAGTAATATCCCATCTTGAATAGTATCTCTTCACCATCAGAGAATAATACCCTCCCACGCAACTTGTTTCTGTTTTCAGCTTTGGACAGTTTTCCTGGTTGTCATACTTTTTTCATAATAATTGAATCTTGCCCACACAGTAGCCAGCATGAAACCTCAAGCAATCAGATTCTGATTTGCATCTCATCTGCTCTTGTTACAGTTGTCAGACAAGGTTATACCCTGTCTAGATTCCTAACAACTTTAATCATGTTTTTCATATATTGGCCTGAAAAACCTTCAGCTGTCTTATGATTCTCTCTTACAATGGGGACTCAACAAGAAGTATGAATCATTATTGACACACTCAAAATAATCTGTCATGCTGCTTGAAAATACTAATGAGAAAACCCTTGAGTCTTTTGATATTAGTAAATGTTTTGTCTTGTAATTGAATTTGAAAAACTCTGTTAAGGTTTTTATCCTCTGACAGCAACTTATTATTTCTAGAATAAAATTGTTTGATAAGTGTTTTAGGTGGCAGCAGTCTGAAGAAGCCCTTTGGACTTTATCTTTCTGTGAACAATGAGAGCTAACAATGCACTGTAAATGCAGACTCCCAGGTCCAGAAGTTTTAAGGGTGTGTGTAATTTATTACCATAAGATTTCCAGATAGGTCATGTTTTTCAGAGTTTGATCATCCTTATAATTCTCATCTGAAATTCTTCTGATTGTCTCTCCTCTTTGATGAAGGGAAATCTTCAAAATATATACAATCTGTCAACCGATGATGTACTGGTGCTGTGTTCCAGGGCACTCCTGATTCACCTTGAAATTCATTTTTTCATCCCAATATGATGTCTGGTTTCTTTTCCCCAACACTATGATATTCTCAAGTCCAGACTCTTTTTCAGTTTGCCAATATTATTTTAATTCTAAACTTTTTTGCCATAGTATTTGCAACCAATGACAATTTGCTTCCATCTGGAAGTGTGAAAGTCCTATCTCTGCTGATAATCCAGTGACTACTGAAACTCCTGGACCCAGGTGGAATTCTATGGAGCCCCACCAACTACTGTTTCTTAATTTAATGGAGGATAATGAGTACCTATTTCTGAGTCCAATTTGCAAGCAAGTTGTTTAATCTATACAACAGTACTTTGGTGCAAGCAATATTTTCATAGTTTGCTTTTAAGAATGTCAAGGAGTGTCAAAATGCTCACTAAAATCAGGATATATCACACCTGATGCTCCTTCCCTAACCACAAAGCCCATTATCTCTCCTAAGAAGGAACAGACTTAATTTAACATGATTCAGTTTCTGATACACTCGTATTGGCTATTACTCAACACCTTGTCTTCCTACTTGTATGTTTATTTACCCACTAATAATTTGATTCTTTGTTTTAAGAAGTTTATGATAAATGAAGTTAGGGATACAATTCCATGTGCTCTCTTTCCCTTCCTTTTTCCTGTCTTCGTGTGAAGAGATAGGTACAATCTTTGACTTCCTGATCTTCAGCCTCTCCTGTTTTCATCAAATTGTTACAAGTATGTTCTGACATGCTTGAGCTTTCTTTAGCCAGGCATCTATGTGCTTTGAGGTGAATTTACTAGGGTTAATGCATTTCTGAATCTGAATTTCTTCAGCTTTCTATTTTATGTAAATTGTCAATAATATATTCTTTCTTATTCTCATCTGAGTCCTTCATTAGTGTCAGTGGCATTACTTTAGCATTCCCAGGTAATCTTTCTGCAGAAAAGTGAATAAAGAGAAAAGACATTGTTTTTTTTAGCCACCTCAGTGCCACAGTTTGTAGTCCTTCCCCTGAAAGCAATGCTACTGAACACAACCAAACTTATATCCAGGCTTGCCCTTTATTAGTAGTATGCCACTGAGTATTTTTTATTGTCCTTTATTCTCTTTTTAGTTGTATCTTGTGTCTTGACCTTTCTGAGTTCGTCCCTATACACTTCTGGTATTATTTTATATTCTTCTCTGCTAATTTGTATGCAGGTCATTGAGGAGACTGTTATTGAGCCAAATGCATCACTTGCTTTGCTTCTGCTTGGGAAAGTTCAGACTTGTTCAGTGTGTGTTTTTTCAGTAAGTCTGATCACTTTCTTGAACTTCTTTCTGATACATCTGTTTGCCCCTAGAAGCTACATTCCACCCGGGGTCACTGCAATCTGGTTCCTGGGTGTTTAATGTTCATTCCACAGTTTTCCTCCCAGAATTGTTTTCTCTAGTAGTTCAGGGTTTCTGTAGTGCAAGCTGTCTTCCCATTCAATACTATTTCTTATAGATATTATACAGTTTATGCATTACAACATCAAAAGGAAATCTCATCCCTTTCATGCGACTTTCTGCGTGAAAGTGAGTAAGAACATGCAAATTTTAAAGTTTTCTTGTATCCCTTCTTACCTCTAAAGGAATATAAGCCATAATCATTTTTTTTCCACAATGATGTAATTTTTAAGAGAAATCAATAGAAGACAAAATTACTGTGTTCTTAAAACAGATATTAATATTTATTTGAGAATCTTAAAATTGGGCAAAAATTAGCAGTTTTTAAGTTTGTGACTCAAGCTTCATGAAAAGCTGTGCACAGAAGCAGTGTTATTTTCAGAGAATCACAGAATTGTTAAGGTTGGAAGGGACCTCTGGAGTCCAGACCCCCAGCCAAGGAAGGGTCACCTAGAGCAGGTTACACAGGAATGTGTCCAAGTGGGTTTTGAATATCTCCAGAGAGGGAGATTCCACAACTTCCCTGGGCAGCCTGTTCCAGTGCTCTGCCACTTTCAGTGTAAAGAAGTTCTTCCTGGTGTTGAGCTGGAACTTCTTGTATTTTAGTTTATGGCTCCTTGTCCTGTCACTGGGCACCACTGAAAAGAATCTGGCACCATCCTCATGACACCCACCTTTGAGATATTCGTATGCATTAATGAGGTCTCCTCTCAGTCGTCTTCTCTCTTCTTCAGCCTCTTCAGCTCTCTAGTAGATCAGCCCCCAACCTGTGCTAGTACTTGGGGTCATTCCTCCCCAGGCACAGGATCCTACACTTTCTGTTTTTGAATCTCATTAAGTTTATTTCTGCCCAGTTCTCCAGCTTATCAAGGTTCCGCTGAAGGGCAGCACAGGATTCAGGTGTATCAGCCACTACCCCAGTTTCGTAGCATCAGCAAACTTGTACGTGCTACCCTTCATCCAGATCATTGATAAACAAGTTAAATAAGACTGGACCCAGTACTGATCCCTGGGGAATGCTGCTGATTACAGACCTCCAGCTGGATTCTACTCCTCTGATCATGACCCTCTGAGCTCTGCCGTTGAGCCAGTTCTTGATCCATCTCACTGTCTATTCATCTAACCCACATTTCCTAAGCTTACCTAGGAGGATGTTATGGGAGATAGTGTCAAAATCCCTCAACATACTTACTAAGTTGAAAATTGATAAACTATTTTAAAAAAATCTGAAATATACAAAGAGCTCACAGTTATGGTTAGTACTTTGAAGACTGATGTCAGTTTTGAGATGGTTGTGAAAATGGGTCCCACAGTCAGTTAACTGGTATTTTAGAAATATAGTGATTAACATAATACGTCAATCCTTTCATTTGAAAGGTCTTTTTTTCCCTGCAGTTGTTTCTTAAGTATTAATGTCTTTTTTTGACAGAAAAGGTTGACTGATTAGTGTGACTTTTTGACTTCAGAATGAAATACAGAAAGTATTTTGACATTTTGTTACAGCCAGTTTACTCATGATTAATCAATAAAAGTTTTCCTGGCCCAGCTCAGATCACAGCCCATATTTTTCACAATGCATGAAGTTGCAAGAAAATTTTGGATTATGAACTGCTGAGAGTAATCCTAAAAAATCTAACATGCTAGCTGAGCACCACTCACATCTATTCTCAGTATTTTAGGTGGAAGTATCTGCATTATGTCTTTCCTTTCATCTGAAATAAGCAGCACAACTCACTAAACAATTTCATATGAATTTCAAAACGTGAATGCAATCATACTTCAACTTATGCATTTCAATTCAAGAAACCTTGGGCTGAAATTATAACGTATACATAGAGCCTAGAGTTTACATTTTAATCTATTTCCCATTGTGGGCATTTGACTACCATATTTCTAATTTTCCAACGATGCAACTTACAGCTGAATTTAGCAAATACAAATAGAAATAAAATGACATATGTAATGCAGCTAGCATGAGTGCTTAGCATCTCCTAACCATGTTGCCTGGGACTTTCTGGGACAAATCTGTTGCAGCTGAAGTCTTGTTTTTCATAGCCTTTGATGAATATTTTTTTCCTGAAAAAAACCATCTTTTGGTCTATGTATAGGGCTCACCTCTCCAGCATGTTCTGGACATTGAGTTCTATGGTTTATTTCTGATTTGTGTGGAAAATGTCCTTCCTTCAGTTTGTGATGAAAGGCAACACCTTAGTCTGTGATCTTATAATTTGGTTTGATTTTGCATTGTCCTTATATAATGAAATTAATTATTTTGTATTTATCTTTTCCATGCCATTCATGATTTTATTTTTTCTATGATTCTTTCATCAACTGTCTCCTTTCCAAGGGTGAGTTTGTCTAATCTGTCCTTATTCTAAAACCACACATATATTTGATTATCTTTGACACCTTTCTCTGTACTTGTTCTGATTCAGCTGCCTCCTTTCTGAGATGAGGAGAAAGAATTATGTGCAGCACTGAGGATGCAGGACACAAAGGATTTGTATGGTGGCATAATGATGTGTTCTGCTTTCTTTTCTATTGCTTTTCTGCTGTTTGATTCTCCTTTCTAGCTGCCACTGAGCACTGAGATGATGTTTATAATGAACTATTCACTATTCTATTCAAGAGCTAATACCAAATTTAGAGCCTATTACTGTATATGTGTAGTTACAATTTGCTTTCCTTATGTGTGATACTTTGCATTTATTGACATAGAATTTCAACTCTAATTTTATCACCCAGTCACGCAGTGCCATGAGATCCATCTACAACATTTTGATTTGGATTGTCACCCATCTTGATTAAGTTCCTCACCCTAAATCCCAATCATTCATGAACTGAATGCATAGGGCTGAGCATGATTCTGTATAGAGCACTGTAGATAACTTCCCCACTGTGAACACTGATCTATTCATACACAGTTTATATATCCTTATACTTTTTGTGCTGGTCAGCAGCAGGCTCAGTATGAGTCAGCAGTGTGCCCTAGCAGCCAAGAGGGCAAGCCCTATCCTGCAGTGCATCAAACACAGCATCACCAGCTTCTCAAAAGAGGTGATTATCCTGCTGTGTTCAGCATTGGTAAGGCTCACATGGAGTACTGTGTGCAGTTCTGGGCCTCAAGGTTTATGAAGGATGTGAATGTCCTTGAATGCACCCAGAGGAGGGCAAAAAACATGATGAGAGGGGCGGAAGGCACATCCTGTGAGGAGCAGCTAAGGACATTCATTTTGTTTGGAAAGAAGTAGGCTCATTGCTCTCTACAGCCTCTTGAGAGGCAAACTGAGCAGGAGGTGCTGATCTCTTCTCCAGATCTGTCATCCAGTGATAGGACACATAGGAATGGTTCAAAGCTGTGCCAGGGGAGGTTTAGACTTGACATTAGGAAGCATTTTTTAACACTGGAACAGGCTTCCTAGAGAGATGGCCAGTGCCCTCAGCCTGTCAGTGTGTAAGAGACACTTGGGCAATGCCCTTAATAATATGCTTTAGTCTTTGATCAGACATGCAGTTGGTCAGGCAGTTGGACTAGGTGATTGTTGTAGGTCCCTTCCATTTGAAGTCTAGTTCTATTCTAACCTGTACGATTAAGAGACAAACACTTTTTATTCCATTACAGCATATAATTATTGACAAGCTGTGGTTAGGGATCTGGTCAAACAAATGTTTTTGAGGTGCAAGTGTTCTATATCAACTGAATCATCCCCCAAAGGGCTTTAACATGGGACATGGCTTTCCACTTCCATGATCTTTTATTCTACACCATTCTGTCATGTTCGTCCCCCATGTCCTCATATTGAATAATTACAGTTTGTGCCAATTTGCTTATTACAGAAGCCAAACTGCCTCTCCTTTATTTTCTTTTTGATACAAACTGTCTTTTGTAAAAGTTAACACTTCAAAGAACTGTGACACTTGCCAGTAAAATAGACCTACCTGATTTTCCTTTAAATGAGCCAGCTCTACTTCTGCTCACAATATGAGGGAATTGTATCAGCAGTGGAAAGAATGACCTAGAGTTTAATCTCCCAGATATATATTCAGCTACTCTGTGCAGCACAGCATGGTTTAGTAGGTGTAAACTTATTTGTACCTCAAAGGAAGCAAAGAAAGAGCATTTGAAAGCCAGTCCAATAGCACAGGAACCCTAAAAACATGTTCTGTATGTACAAAGCTGCCTGTTTCAGTGATGTCATCAGCCTCCCCCATGTGTACTAAGGTTTCTTCCAAAGACTAAGAGCATACCCCTGAGGTCTTGGTGTACTTTATGTAGAGAGGGAGATTTCTTGGCAAAGATCCATCCCAGTTCTGGATGCAAGGAGAAGGAGGAGGAGAAGTGGGCTAGCATTTTCTCTGCCTGACTTCATCATCCTGAGGCTGTGTAATTCAGTCTCTCTTCATGCCAGAACAAGACTCAAATAAGCACCATCATCTATATTATATATAATCTAAGAGATTTCTTTAAATCTGAGCTTTTTGAAAGAAACTACATACTGTAAGCAAAAGCTCAGCCTAGGTGAGCAAGAGTAAGGGATTCCAAAGACATGGTTCTGGTTAAAATTTTTCTCTGGTTAAGATATATTCTCAGTGCAGCAAATTCAGCTTTTTGCTCATTATGCAACTACTTTTGCCACATGCAGACTCTCTTGCTACATTTGCATTTCTTTGCAGGAGTAGCCTTAAGGTAGGAGTTGGGGCCAAATATGCCCCCTGTATGCTAAAACATCCTGACGCTTGACTCTGGGGAAAAACAAGAAAATATCTTCCATACACTCAGCATGTGGGGGCCTGATCACCAGACATATAAGGATGGTTATACTGGTTTTGTACTAGTAGGAGAAAAGTCCTTTCTAGAATGGCTCAAGTATAGCTTGTGTATTTGCACGCTGCCTGATTACAGGCTGAGCTTAGATACCTTGGAAAAAAAATACTCCTTTTGGGTGCACCCTTGGCTTCAGCTTGCAGAATC
Source organism: Myiotriccus ornatus (assembly GCA_036023395.1). Lineage (NCBI taxonomy): Eukaryota > Metazoa > Chordata > Aves > Passeriformes > Tyrannidae > Myiotriccus > Myiotriccus ornatus. The sequence continues at coordinate 116,115,055 of JAYRBT010000082.1, forward strand.
AGATTCAGATGAAGGTAAAGGGACCAGTGGGATGATGTGTAAAGTGAAAACTGTCAGTAAGAAACAAGAGTGAATAGGACATGAAGCCACAACATATATACAGGGACCATCTGCTGCAACCAAATAAAATGCACCAGGGAGATGTGGTATGAGAGATCACACTGGGTCACATATAACTGGAGAAGCACCTTTGAAAATTCATTAGGCACTGATAGAAAGCAAAGCTTCATTGCAATTCTTGATAGCTTTTCTGCCCAGTGGGAATCCAGCACAAAAGCCTTTTAGCACACAGTTTAACTGGGAATACCTGAACAAACTGATAACATTACTGCTTTTATGGTAGTCTTTTTTTCTCACAGCAGATCACTCCACAAAGCATTATAAGGATATGTGTGTGTGTGTTTGTGTACCTCCATCTGCACATTCAGTTAGAAGCCTGATTGAATTAAACAATGCTATCCCTAGCGCGAACAACTGCAGTGGGAAGGATACTCATAAAAGAAAATCAGCTCTCAAAAAAGGGGGTCTCAAAATGACCTGCTTTACTATTGTAGAGTTCTTTGTGTTGCACATGTCTGGATGTCATGGCTGAGTGAAAAGGCTGCTATATTACCTGCCAAGCACATAAATACAGCCATGTTTCTGATTATAGTGTTATTTCTTCCAAAGACAAGAAACCCCAGTTCAACTGTGGCTCAAAATTGAGTCATTTTTTCTGTGGTTTAAATGTGGCATATTCATGTACAAGTGAAAACATTGGGTGGATCATCTACTAAATATCCTGATAGATGGAAATCGATTAGGAAAAACAAAGTGATGATCAAGAAGGAGTTTCTTATCTTCGCTTCTTCTATCTGAAATCTACTATTGTTGGCACACAAAACACAAAAAAAAGGCGAAACAATGTAATGTCAAAGTCTGGTTGACATATAAGTTATTTTTTTCATTTCTCGTTTTCAAGAATCAAAAGCCACTGATTCAAAAGACATTGTTTGCTTGTTTTGTCTTTTCTTAAATTCTTAAAGATGGAGGTAGATTTTCTTTGTCAAGAACAGAGAGACTCATGATCTGTGGTCCTCTAAGGAAGATAAGGTTTTGAGAATTTCCAGTATATATTCACACATCCAAGGAAAACATTAAAATTATTAATTTTTTTGTGATTTTCCTTGTATGCATTGAACAAAATAATAATAGAAAAAGAAATCCAAACTATGCAGTGTCTAAAAATAATTTGGAATTAATACCCACAGAGAGAAATACTGTATGCTACTTTTCCATCTCCCCCTGCATACCAGATTATAAGAAAAGTTTTCAGACAACCTGTACTCATCCATGTTGCCTCATATTAATTTCTACACTCTTATGAATTTTAACCAGCTCTTGGTTATTATTCAAGGCTTTTATTTACCTGTGATTTGATTAGTGCCTGGTTTAAGCTGCTGCATGTCTTTCAGGCTTTGGAGCTTGCTTCTGAGGTGCATTTCTATGTCAACCACTCCTGCAAGTCTCCTCAGAGAGTTCCACTAGGGGCAATAATATGAGCAGGCTGATAAGGGTAGAGGTTAAATTCTTATTTTGCAGTTCATTAGTTCATACAGCGTTTTCCACTTTAATGTATATGATGGCTTTGAGTCTATCTGAGGGTTGTTTTTTGTTTTTCTATAATCTCTGACGTACCATAAAATTGTAGAATGCTTTGGATTGGAAGGGACTTTATAGATCTTTGAATTCAACACCCCCTGCCATGGGCAGGGACACCTTGTACTAGAGAAGTTTCTCAAAGCCCCATCCAGCCTGGCCTTGAAGGCTTCCATCCATGACTTCTCTAGGCAACCTGCTCCAGTGCTTCACCACCCTCACAGTAAATAATGTCTTCCTAATATCTAATCTACACCTACCCCCTTTCAGTTTAAAGTCATTACCTCTTGTCCTATCACTTGTAAAAAGTCCTTCTCCATCTTTCTTGTAGCCCCCTTCAGGTACTGGAAGGTGCTGTAGAGTCTCCCTGGACCTTTCTCTCCTCCAGGCTGAACAGCCCCAACTGTCTCAGCCCGTCTCCGTAGGAAAAGCTCTGATCATCTTCACGGCCTCCTCTGGGCTCACTCCAGCATGTCCATGTCCCTCTTATGTCGAGGGCCGCAGAGTTGGCACAGCATTCCACGTGGGGTCTCAGGAGAACAGAGCAGAGAAAGAGAATCACCTCCCTTGCCCACTGCTGTGGCGTAACTGTTTCTAGTGAAAACTTTACAATTTTTTCGTATGATTTTTAAACCATATTTATGGATTAAGAGGAGCTCAATCTTAGATATTATTACTAAGGTATTTAAGAAGTATCTATAAAGGAGATTAGAGAATAGTGGGGATCAGGTTGTCATAATTCACTGAAATCTCGAACTACTTATTTTTGTTTCCATGTCACAGTTTGTCTCTCTTTAAATGGGTGCTACCTCATGGCAATATAATTGTTTCATGCATGTGTTATTTACACTGTGCATGAAGTGAAAAAAATTATTGAGTAGAAAATAAGTAATTCTTACAGATTTCAATGCATCGTTGGATTTAAAATACATTCTCTCTGTCTTTTGTCAAAAGTAAGTGGAAATAATACTCTGATTATGTGCATTCTGATCTAATAAGGAGGGGGAATATCTTTTGGCATTCTATCAACAAAGGACATCTTTCATAATTGCAGTATAAGCAGTGAAAGAATTTTAGAAGGAGTATTAGCATAAAAAATGTCCAAGCTTTGCAATATTCTGCTGTTCTGAAAGGAGTGTGCTTTGATACCCCCTGCTTGCATAATCCCTCTCTCTGGAATTCAAAAACCTTTCCAAGTACCTTGTCACATGCCAAAGAGATTTACATTGGCTCTAGTCACTGGCAGACATTTCTTTCATTCTTTCTTCTTATTTCATTACCAGCTTCCAGAGTACTATGTGCAACTTAGTGGAAGTGAAGTCATTACCTGGTGGGTACCTTGAAGAATTTGGGTTACAAGACACTCTCAAACCTGAATTTCTTTGTTATACCAAAAGATGGGAAAGATCATGTGATCTACAAGTAGCTCTGAAATTATCCTTAACATTGAAAAGTTAAGGTAAAAGCAAACAAAACTTGTTATTTAAAAAATATAAAACCTGCCAACACAAAGTCAGTTTGACAAAAGCGAAGGAAGTCCTTCTTTCTGTCTGCTTATTGTAAAATTAGCTGTAAAGGATTTTCTCACTCTCTGTTATTCAGCTAATTAGCTGAATAGCTAATTAGTTATTAACCTAAATATGAGAACTTTGACCCTATTCTTAGCATAACTTTTATTTTCTTTACACATTGGAGAAAAACTAGATCCAGAGAAAGTCTTGCTTGTAGACCTCCTTTCTCTCCCTCTTCCTTCTTATCACCTTCATCCGCTTCACTTTCGATTGTTTTGTTCTTAAATTTTCAAGGTTGGCTTTATTTTACACTTTTGACTTTCACTGCATCAATTTGAATCATTAACAAGCAATTAATATACTTCAAGATAAAACAGGGTTCTGACCAGTCAGGTTTAAATAACTATGTTCGGTGATTTTACTTATTGAGACTTTCATTTCATTCAAAGTAGGACACTTAGATACCTACCACACAATAGACAATCAAATAAATAAGGGTTGCTGTTTGGGGTTTATATCTAACTTCTGTGAGTGAAGGACAAACGTTCCCACATCCCTTCTGTGTACGTAACTCGTCTTGGAGCCCCAGTCTGTGAGGGATGCTCTGACATTAACATTATACTAACAGAGTATCTAGGTGAACTTCTGTGACCTACAGAATTATATGGGAGACTGGATTACACATTTTGTTCTGAATCCTCCATCTTTCAGATCTCAGAACACATTATTTTTTTTCTAAAGGCCTTGAGGCAAAATCAAGGGAGAGACAATAACCCATGGCTAAGCTAAAGAGAGAAGGAAGAGAGAACACACTATGTTGTTGGTGAAATCCTGGCAATGTAACACATCAGTCCCTCCTCATAAATGGTAAAGTCTTTCTGGGCAACTGAGTAATGGGGGTAATTATGTGTTTATGCTGCTGGAGAAATAAATTCCCAGACCAAGTTCAGGCAACAATGTTTCTGATCTTGGCCTGTGGAAATTAGATTGACAACTACAATTTTTGATTTAAAGACAAAGAGGCACTGTGGAAAGCAGGATCTGAGAGCAGCAGATACAAGGTAGGACTTCAGAAAGCATGGTAGCTAACAGGTATAGTCTTTTCCAGCATGCTGCTGGACTCCCAGTGCTAGGTAGATGGCCTTCAAGAGGATTTGTGTTAGCCAATAGCAACCTCTATGCATTTTAAGAATAGACACCTGTTATAGTATCTTCTCACTTGTTTCTCCCTGATAAATATAAAGTACCTATAAGCTCCTGTCACCCACTTTTAGAGTGCTGAAGTCTCTAGAAGCTCTCCACTACAGCTGTAAATGGCACAGTAGGACCAGACCAGCTCTGCACTCTGCTGATTAAATTGGTAGACAATGCTCCTACAGCCTGATTTTTATTCAACTCAAATCAAATAGGTTTTAGGAAGATGAAGGTAAGGGAAAAAAAAAAATCAGACAACATTGTGTACTTTAGATGTTGCTACCACTTCATTCTGCTATGTTTTCTGGACATTTTACCAGTTGTTTGTCTGCTTTTGTGGTTTTAGATTTCTAAGTACTTAAAGCGGAGACTTCTACTGATACTACTATAAAACTGTGCATTTCCTCGTTTAGTTCTGGCAAATGCAGACATACCTTTGAGACTGTCTGTTCTTTAATTCAAAAAATTGCATTCAGTTTTGAAATTGTCTATAATGATATAGTTTTACAATATGTTTCTAATAAAATGTATATAAGCAAGCAGAGTGCCTAATTATATACAGTTGTATAATTGGGTAACTACAGTAGTAAATGGTTATCATTATGCTACAACTATATACTACTTTTACTCTTGATTTTATTTCTTTGTCATTGTCTTAAAATATGTAGTTATAATTTGTTTGTGCCTGATAATCCTAGCCATATTTCTGTCTTTCTGAATCATGCATACAAAGAGATACTGGGATAATATCCTGTTTCCCTTATGTAGCTCCCATTCTGACTTAGTGCTTTTCTGGTCTTTCATGGAAGAAAAGGTCTTTACAGTCCTCTTTGCAGAGCAATAAAAATGTTAGTGTCAAGTAGGTAGCTAAGATTAACTGCTCGTGTTTCAGCCTTTCCTCAGTAAGTTCTTCTGAAAGTGCTAGTCAGGATACTTTGTAATGTAATGTGTTTTTACCTTTTTTCTCAGTAAATTTCCTCTTGCTACACAGTTTCAATGTTGTAAGTTAAATTTAAAGACACCTTGTCAAGCTTTGTATCCTTAACATTTTTTATTCATAAACGTTCAGTTTTAGAAGTTTCTTCTTTCACACTCCCTCCGTCTTTGTGGGAAATTGGGTAATAGTAAAATATCTTACAGAAAAAAAGGAATTGTGTTTACCAAGTTATACTTGTGAAGAACCGCAAAGATAAATTATGATCTTCAGTTGTCATCAAGAAAAAAGAAGTCAAGAAAAAGCCATATTCAGTGAGATGACAGTCTGAGTGAACTGGATGTGTACAAGAAAGGACATGAAACACAGTTTTCATTTTGATTGGTGAAATCTTCCAAATCTAGTTTACATACAATGTCACACACATCCTCTGAGAGCCAGGAGTATATTTATTTCATTTATTTGGATGGTTCTATGCTGTTTAATGAGATCTCTACAAAACTCTGTGTAGTTGCTTAGAAGTGTGAGTGACCTATTGTACATCTGACCTTGAAGATTAACCTGATAGCCTAGGGCACTGCTTCATGTAATCTTAAATACTTGGTATGCACTCCATACCTTCTTTGAGCCAGTGGAACTGCTGTATATGAAGATGATAGATAAGAAAGTAATCTCATACTGTGAGTGTATATTTAAAGGCCACAGCTGATGATGACAAAGCAAAGCAGAAAGACTTAAATCAAAACTATCCAAATCATCAATTTTAATAAAAAGTATTTCAGCCAGCAGAAAATAGCCTTGATTTAAATCACCACTTCTAGTTTTATTTTGCATTTGTCCTTGCTTTCCTAAGCAAAATTTAATCCACATTAGCTGTTATTATTTGCAAGTAAACATACATTTTACACTCAGTTTGGTTCTTATTTTTAATAGGATATATTCAAATAATATTCATTTATTAAAGCAAGTATATGTCACTGCATATATTTTCTCAAATAACTAGTTTTTAAATTTCTTTCATGTTTTAATAGTTTCAGTTTAATGATGACAATTATATAATCGAATTTCCCTTCTATTAAACTGGGCCTTTGTATTTCATGCAGATGTCCATAGCTAAAGCCTAAAGATTTTAGTTAGATTAAAGCATTTAGGTCCTCTAGAGACTACACTTCCTGCACAGGAGGAAAATAACAGAAACCACTGCTATTTCATTTCTACCTAAGGATATCAGCAGAATATAAATTATGCATCAAAAGCCTTTATAGTAGCATCATATAAGTGTAGCCATGTTCAGCTAATAAGAAATCCCTTTGTGCACTCCACACTGAAGTTTCTGCCAACTTATAGCTTAGGTGACAATTGTTTCTGACACCCTGAGCCTGCCCTTTGCTATGACTTGGGGAATGTTAGCAACATTTATCAGTTAGTCATTGAAGAAATAAGGGGTTTGGTATGAAAATTCTGGTGGTTCTGAAAATACTGTATGGCCATGTCCAAAGAGTTAGGGCTCAGTGTTCAAAAAGAAGCCAGTAACGAGTGGTGTTGCTCAGGGGCCCATGCTGTAGCAGTGCTACTTTACTGGTGTAGCAGTATTGAGTGCATCCTCAGCAGGTTTACTGATGACACCAAGCTGAGTGGTCCTGTTGATGTTCTTGAGGGAAAAGGTGCCACCCAGAGGGACCTTGGCAGGCTCAAGGAGTGGGCCCATATGAACCTCACGAAGTTCAGCAAGGCCATGTGCAAGATCTTGCAGCTGGGTCAGGGCAATCTGTAATATCAGTGCAGACTGGGGGATGAAGGACTTGAAAGGAGCCCTGCTGAGCAGAACTTGGGTATCATGATGAGTCACAAACCTAACAGGAGTCTACAAAGTGCACTTGCAGTCCAGAAAGCCAACTGTTCACTGGGCTACATCACAAGAAGTGTAGCCAGTAAGTTGAGGGAGGTTATTCTCCTCCTCTACTCTCAAGAGACTCCATCTGGAGGGCCATGAGATTGATCAGAGGGCTGAGGGAATTGAGACTATTTAAACTTTACCATGGCCTTTCAATATAAAAGGGGGCTTATAAAAGAGATGGAGAGAGGCTTTTTACCGTGGTCTGTAATGAGAGGACAAAGAGTAACAGCTTTAAATTGAAAGAGTGTAGGTCAAGATAAAACATAAGGAAGACATTTTCTGCAATGAGTGTGGTGAGGCACTGGAACAGGTTGCCTAGAGCAGTTGTGGATGCCCCATTCCTGGAAGTGTTCAAGGCCAGCTTGGATGGGATTTGAGATCCAAGAAACCTGATCTATTGAAAGATGTTCCTGCTTATTCTATCTGTTTTATGATTCTATGATTCTATAAAATACTCAGCTGTTTCATGCAATCGCAGAATGGTTGGAAGGGAGCTTAAAGATCATCTGGTTCAACTTCCCTGCCAGGGGCAGGAACATCTTTCACTAGATCGGGTTTCTTAAATCCCATCCAAGCTGGCCTTGATGTGTTGTTTATTCTCTCCAGAGAAAGATGTGTACCCTGACCACTCTGTAGCTGGATGAAAGCAGGGGACAACAGCCTCTTCTCACAGTTTCCCACCTATGTTCTGCAGAATAACACCGATAATTTTCTTCTGAGACACTTTACTAGACTGAGCTCTCCAGGCAAGATTGCCAGTCTTGTACAGTGCAGGAATTCCAGAAGGTTTCAAGGCTTTGAACTCAATATCATTAAGACAAATCCACTTTGGCACCTAAATTGCTCTCTGGATCAAGCCAGAGGCTCCTATTTATACTTTCAGGTACTAGTGACTTTTGATGCTTTGGATATCCTGTTCCAACCACTTCACTGGTCCCTTGAATGATTATAGAAACTCAAGACAACCAGATTAAGTATCTTACAGCTCATTTGCATCCTATTTTCTTTAGTTATCAGGGAACACACTTCTAAGTCTTATCACTTGGTGCCAAGCCAACAGCCAACATTTCCAATATCAAGAAACTGGGCAGTGCACATTAGTCAGCTCACTGCAGATTGGCAATTAGCATGCTGGCTCCATGGGTTCACATGAGTATAATACTATTAATTAAACAGCAGCTGGGTTAATCAAGATAGCAAAAGTAATTTGTTGGAATAAATATTTTATTAATGAGTCCATCAATAACACAAAATAAGAGGTTTTAATCAATTACTTTTTAAAAATACTCACACTGTGGTGGCTGTAAATTTGTTTAAAGACCTGAAAACAGGTCTCATGTCAAAGGCTATATTCCCACTTTATCACTTCATGTTAATTGTGCTGTAAATACCAGTTGCCCAACTATAATTATTTATTTGTTAGTTACATGCCACACATTGCTGTCCACCTCTGAACAGCAATACCTGACAATTGATGCTAAAGGGCTTTTTTTCCTCCTTGTTGCTTTATTTTTTTCAGAAACATTAATTCTGACATTAAACTATAGAAAGATATTCTTGAAATACGGTAAATCACGATATCTCTTGACATGGCTAGAGACTTCATCTTTGTTTTCCCCTCCGTGACCATGAAATTTTGAGAGGGTGAATGTACTTTTTTTTTTTGTCCTGGTATTAACAGCTAAACAGATGGGGGAAACGGTGTCTTTTGTACAAATATATGCCATAAATACAACAAGTAGCAGTGATTTCTAAGTGACTGAGGAATATTTATTTACTAATGCTGAGAAATATAAGGAAATGTATTTCTGAGAAGCAGATAGAGGCTGCTGATTTTGCAAGAAGGTCATAGATTAGACAAAGTATGTTTCAAACATTGAGGAGAGTGGGAAAAGTTTTATTTTAAGGAGAAGGTCTAGTGAAAGAACAAGATGTAAGCTGTTAGGACTGTTAAAACAATCAGGCTTTTCATGACCCACATGTTTTTGGAGGGAAGACCTCTCCAAGTACTTTTGCTTTTGTTCTTTGTGTCAGATGGTTTATTACTCATTAGAGTGGAAGTCTTGCTGTGCTTTATCCACCTGTTCAAAACATTAGATATGTAAGAACTTTGTTGGAAGCACTCACAGAGAGATTTTTTATATAATATGCATGGATACAGACTGCACATGTACATACAAAGAAGGAATTGTATTTATAAAAATTAAGTTAAGTTAATGCAGAATACTAATAACAAGAAAAAATACGTGATGGGAAAATAGTAAATAATTCTAAATATTAGATTTTCCTTCACAAACACTTTACCCACAAGCAGTACTACAATTCATTTTACCATGTTCATTATTTATTTAGCAGTTTTACTCTGCAAAATATTTCAGTTGTGTTTAGGGAAAAGAAACAAACCCAGGTGACTTAGGTAGTCAAATTGCACAACACAAATGGTGAACAGGAAATATTGTAAATAAACAGATAACATTCTGTTATAAAAAAATCATGAACACCAGAACCTATGTTCTGGTGTTTTCATGGTACTAATGCAATAATTTTTTTAATTACGTGTAACCTTCAGGTGGCGCAAGCATTATACCAAAAGTATGATTTGTCTTTTAATCCCATGGAAGCCTTTATATCATATTATTTTTGTTGTCATGCCTGAAAGGAGCTCTAAATTGTGAAGTTTAGGGAAGAAATGTGCTTGATCTGTCAAGGAGTCTGTAGATCAGTGCTGGTCCTGGATGTGCTGGGCAGCAGAACCACAAGATCCCATTATCATTATTAGCAGGTGGCTGGACTTCTCTTAACCACATGCAGAGTCTTCAGCAGGTAAAGGTGGACATGCAGCAAACCAGCAAGCCTTGCCAAGTCTGTGGGTCCCATCCAACTGCAACCACCTCACACCAGGCACAGTGGGGATGCTCGGGCATGGCTGAGTCCTGGCCATCTCCAGCGAGTGCCTCCCACAGAGCTGGTTTGCATTAGGCTGCCTCAGAGCATCAGTATAACAAAGTGCTGTTCACCTGGCAGAGGCTATGGCAATACCACCCCGATAAACTGGACACAAAAATTGTCAAGGAAGCTGCCAATACTGTAGTCTGCTCAGAACAAGAGGAAAGTTGGATTAAACTCACTTTCCCAAAACACCAGTGACATGAATGCCCTAGAGAGGAAGCTCTGACAGGACTGTGCCACCGTGCTGTGACAGCCCTCATTCACAATAAACTCAGCTTCAGCATACTGTAGCTTAATTCTCCATGGGAAGATTAATCCCTTGGAGAAGGATTAAGCTGCAGTGAACTAGGGCCACTTTATTTCTGAATGGGAAAGGCCACACAGGGATTTAATGTACTTTATCTTATGTGCATTGATTTCACAGCTTTAGTTAATTCATCTTAACTTCCCTGAATTCCCTTGTGTGGACAAGCTTTTTGTCTGCAGAGAGGCTCTTGGAGCTGCTTGTAAAGCTCCTCATGCAGCCACACCAGAAAGCAGGCTGGAATAATTTCTGTGTTCTGAATGAGCTTATACCTGTCTAGATACTATTAAATTACCTCTTTCTCAGATGGTTGATCTGTGGCATCCCTAGAAGAACTGTTTTAATTAGATTTTCTGAATGGATCAGTGAAAAAGGAGTTTTCTTAAAACTAATCTCTGGGTTATTGTAGAAATCTCTCATGAAGGGCCTTTTCAAGGCTTTCATAGAATCATAGAATAAAACATTAGAATCCTCTTTCTGGGGTTGCTTACTACGGGTCCAAGATATATCCAGCAAATAGGATAAAAACAAAAGAAAGCTTTATGTAATGTGGCGTATGAGGATAATGATAAATTTCTAAATTTATTTGGATTCTGGGGTGCTAGTGTAAAGGGCTTCTAATGTACAAAAAGAAGATAGCTTTAATTGTGTAAAGCTGCACAAACAATATTTTCTCAGGTGTGGGCATGTCTGGGCAGTGCAGTTTAATAGGTTTCCTTGCCCAGTGGGATTTTCTTCTTCTTTGGTGGTGGTTATAAGAAAACATTTTGTCTATATTGATAACAAATGAGTGGAGTTTCTATTTCCTCATCCTAAAGATTCTAATCCCTTCCTCTTGGTGGCCCAAGTGACACAATTCCAGGTTGAGGAGGATGTTTTTGTGGTTTCAGCTGTTAAAATAATGGAATGGTTTGGCTGGTGTTGTCCTTTGGGGAAATGAATCTATGCATTACTTGCATAGTTATTGTGAATTACTGATAGGACCTTCTGATAAGATGTTTCCTGATGTCAGTGAATCATAAACCAGTTTTACTGTTCAGCTACATCATGAGAATTCATATATCAATTTAAACTTTTTCCAAACAGTTCTTCACTAAGACACTTTATGCAACACAAAAAGACATCTCTTGTGGATTCCATAGAAGTGTTACTATGACTAAATTCTGTAGAAGTCAATAAATATTTTGTCTGTTTGGTAAGTATACGAGGTGCATAGAGGGCCCACATTCATGTGGGAAAACTCATGTGAGAGAAGAGGTATTGAACAAACAAAAAAGTGTAAATAATAGCTGAATGTCAAGGTGCAGGTGTTTTCCACCAGTATTACTTGATAGTAGTATTCAATACTGACCCCAGTGGGACTGGCGTGATATTTTAAAATATAAAATATTTATTTATATTTGAAATATATGCTATGCAACATGATCAAAAGGGAGGAAATCTCTTTAATAGAGCTATTTGTGACTATTTGCACTGAAATTTACAAATGCAGAAAATGGAACTAAGTATTTTTAGCATCTAGCTGTATTTCTGCATCATTGTACTAAAAGCTTTGTAAGTGTTCAGTGTGTTCTAATGATTGCTTTTCCTCTTCCTTCTTACAGCTAATTGGATTTGTGTATGCCTGTTACGTGATCAGTATTTTCATGGAGGAGGAGGACAGCTGTAAGTACTGATACACACCTCTCCATATCCGGACCCACAGTACCTGGGGTGAGACTTAGTCTTGCATTGACTACCAAGGCAAAGATCAAAGTATGAAAAATGGCAGAAACTGGCATTCATGTATGCAACCAGTTGTGCTCAAAGACATACTCGTTTAGGTACTACTGTCTTATCTAGGTAGGATTGTACTTTCTAGGCTTCTTCGTAGAGATTTGTGAACCTCTTGCTGCATGAGCCAGTCACAGTGCTGAAAATTATGTGATCCACATTGCATACATATACATATATATGTATGTCCTTATGTATGTACATTTAAATTTGAATCAAAGCTCCCAAAGCCATTTAGCCTGTTTTTCAAATGGCAGCTTATCAGTAAAGTTAATGGAGATGACAGATCAAGCCATTTACAGTGTGCAGTATCACTCTGTTCAATAATTAGGTAAACCTGATCAACACTTACAGGTAACTAGACCATGCATTTAAAATGCTAAGCCCATGTTCTTAACTTGACTTTATCAATAAAACTCTTATATACATACTCATATTTTTCCAAAAGTTTGAAAATGTGCACACCTTTAAAAAAATATTTCTCAAAATGTCATTAAATAGGTATTGGAAAAATCTGATTATGCTGAACATTTTGGTAGGACGTTGTGTGAATAGAGATTGTGAGAATTGCCTAACAATGTCACTATACACACATAACTAGCATAAACATTGTTAAAAGCAGTAGTGAGAATGGAAAAATATTGGATGAGCAAAGAGGAGCAAGTACAAGAACAAACCTAAAAAAGAGACAACATGTGATCATGTCAGTTATTTCCTCTCATTTGGGAGTTAAACAGTAAAATAGTTGCCTCTAGGGGAAAAAAAAAAAGAACAAATGTCAATAGCATTTCGTGGCTATAGGATAAATAATACACAACCAAATATTTATTAATAAACTTTTATTCATAAATCTTTACATAGTCACTTTGTTTCTTCACAGAATAGCACTAGTGGGTGAAATTAATATTGTAGGAAAAATTAATTTATTTTGTAGAAAAGCATTTGATAATATCTGGGAAGTCTTATTGAAGACATAATTCAAGTAATTCATGTCTGTGATAGAAAAGCAGACTGTTTGATGGAAAACAGTGTAAAGGACCATAAACAAAACCCTTTTCCATTGCTACAAATGGTACAACGTTCAGTTCACCATCACAGTGCACCTGACATTAGTGTCAAATCGCAACACTTTCATTTAGATTTCAATTAGGAAGAAAATACATCAAAGAGATTCTCAGATAAAATTGAGTGGGAAGGAGTCATAAGCATGTCGTGCACATACTGTGCTGTGAAGAGGTGCAAGGAGCAAAGATAGCTGCTAGTAAAGGAGAAATATGAACACTTGGGGGAGCAACATAGAATGTAGGTCTTGAGGAGCAAAAGCCTAGAAAATGCTTCTTTGGAAAGTTGGAAACTGGCAGCTAGGCAGAAGCTGGTAACACAGAAACTGCTATCAGTGGAAGATGGCACAGCAGCACAATGGCTGTGTAATTTGGAATGTATAAACAGAGACTTTGGTCAGTGAAATGCAGAGACAACTCCTTTCCATGTGGCTGAGTCATGACAGTAGCTAGGACTTCATACCGATAGCTGGAAACTTTGTTTGTGAGACAGTTACTAACTAAATTCCTGGAACAGGAAGGCTGCATTAAGCATTAGGAAAGGCCTGCAGACTGATGAGGAAGGCACAAACCACAGTGCCTTTAAAAGGGAAATAGTGTGTGCACCACCGAACCCACGTGCAAACACAAATACAGTTATACTTGGGAAGACAGGCTCTTTACTTTTTACGCAAATACGTTATGTTGCTGTTGATTTCTTTCAGCCCTTTGTAGTGTGCTTCGCACACCCTGTTTTATGCATGTGTGAAAGAAAGACATAACTCCCATCAGGTAATACATGTTCAGGGAAACAACAGTCACATGCTAAAGAGCATATGTGGTTTATATTCAGGCCCTCACAAGAGGGTTTTATTGTCAAATTAAGGGCCGTGTTCACTTTGAAAACCTATTTCAGAAGAGATGAGGCCCAGTTCACTTTCCTCCGATGGTGTACCCACATCACTGTCTTTTGAGAGTTTCAAGACATATGATACCCATGGAAAATTAAATTACTGAGAATGGAGAACAGCTAACATATTTATCAACCAATAAAACACCTCAAGTGTTAAGGTGATCCAGTATGTAAAACTAACCCAGTTCCCATTCTCCACGAAGGACTCAGGGATCTGCATTTAATTTCTGCTTATCTTTCAGAACTGTCAGTGGTAATTCAGTGTTTTGTTACAGGTGAAAATCATCCCACTTGTCTTGGAAAGTATGGTGTAATTCAACTCAGTGTCCTTTGTTAAGAATGGACAAATTTCCCATTTCACTTGTACCTTTACATATGGTCTTCTAGACTCGTGTGCGAATAGGTTTTTTTAGTTAACAGAGGATGACCTGGGGCAGGGGCAAGAGCAGTGTGCAAAGGAAGGAGAAAGAGGAGCAAAGAAGCAGAACAGATACAGCTAGGAGATTTTACAGTCATTGGGGAGAAGTAATTTCTGTTTTGTTACTTTTTTATTGCCTTTTAAGATTCTGAATCCAATCAAAAGCAAATAAACAGCCCTTTAATATTTCACTACGTGTCTTAGTGCCATTTGTGTTTTAGAGTCCTCTATGCTTATAGATAAATACATTAGAGACAAATGTTAACTCCTTCATAGCAATCTCACTGATACATTTTAAAAGAATAAATGTCTGATTAAAGCACAGTGAGAAAAGGGTTTGGTTTAGTTATTATCTGAGAAGAACATGATTTATTCTGGTTAAAGTCATGTAGCATGATGAACAGAAAATTATTCAAGATGTCAGTACAGTAGTTCTTCAAAACAGGTTAAAAGTAAACAGTGTTTACATAAGGATAAAAGTCCAAGAAACTACAATTAAAGAGCAATTTTATGCATTTTAATTTGATGCAGTAGATTCTTTTCTTAGGTAGATGCAGCTATTCCATCATAATTTTGCAGTAGTTTTCACAGAATAAATTAGTCATCTGAGAGTCAAAGCCTCCTTAATTAAATATACTCTGCAATATTCAGTGCATCAGGTTAACCTCTGTACTTGGTCTGAAACCCGTCATGCAGACTTAAAAATTAATAATAGCTGCCTGCTTAGCCTCTGTGCAGTGCTTAAATGGATTTTGAGCCTGACATTTGGGCTGATGGACACTTTTCTGAGCAGTAATAATGCTTGAGGAAACATTTATTTCCAGCTATTGCTCACCTTACCTACGTTTCAGACTGTAGTTAACTTAGACGCAGAAGGAAGATGATAGCGGGTCAAAAGGAATAAAAAAAAATAAAAAGACATGTAAAAGGCACACTGCTGTAGTGGGGTTAATACCTTCCATCATTCATCCTAATGAAAAAGTCTATTTATATCTCTTCCCTTCATTTTTTCATTTCTTTCTTTGTAGATCTATCAATCTCTATAAGCCCTTTTGAAGGAATAGAATATGTGAAATCTGTAATCATAAAAGCCTGTCACTATCCTGTTTGTGAATCATTTTCTCCTAAAAATGAACTCAGAAGCTTGTTTCCACCTTGTCAGAGTTACTGAATGGTTTTAATACAGCAGAGTCTGGAGACTAGGCAAAATACATTGCTAAAATCATTATTAAATTTCAAAATAGTTTCTGGACTTTTCTGAGAAACAGTTGATAGCACTATTACTGCTAAATACTAGTTCATAAATCTGACATTGACACATGTCAGAAGTGATAGTTCTAGACTGTATGGGATTTTGTGGAGTGAAAGCTGAGTTGTATACAAATTTTGTAAGGAAATAATAGTGAAATCAGAGGGGAGGTTTTGCCACAAATTTACAATTTTGATTTTGATTTCAATTTTGATTATTGCAAAAATGTGCCTGAAACACCAAAAAGTCTATCCTAGGAAGCTTAAAACTCTTATATGCATGAGAAAAAATAAAGGAAATTCACCATGAGGGAAAGATTTATCTCCTAAATAAAGCCTCAGGAACAAATTAATAATAGAAAAAAAACATCTTTTTTGTCTGCAGCTAGCAGCTGCAGTCATCATCTTGCAGATGCCTGCCATGAAGTGAAGCAGAGGTTGAAGTGCAACTAGAAGTATCGCCAGGAGTATCTAGGGAACTTTCTCAACAGCCCTGCCAGACATTTAATGGAAACAAATCTCAAGTTACAGCTGGAGTTGATTAGATGCCAACTCACCTATTTACTGTCCTACTTATACTTGACTCCACTTTCTCCCATACTGGAAATGTAAAGGATAAACCTTTTATTTTAACAGCATTATATGGTCTAACAACACTGTATGGTCTTACAGTCCCATTGGTGTCCTCCTATTTATCATTAGCTTTAATATGTAAATTAACTGAAAATGCATGTTCATTCCTTCACTAAACTAACACAATGAACTCTGAAGTATTTAATGAAGGAAAAATACTGCAGGGATGTCACACTATTTAAATTACCTCTACATACTCTTTCAATTTCTATTTCTTTCTCTTTTTTTTAATATTAAGTTATTATACATTGCCTGAACAAGCATTTGTTCTAGTTCCTATGGAAACGTGCACAGATATAATGCACACAACCAAAAGTAAAACCTCTAAGGTGATGTCAAATAAAAACAATTAAACAATATCATTATAAGTTAGTGGAAAAATATTACAGCAGAGGCATGATACCTCCTTCTTTCTCTTTCTGCTTAAAAGCCATAGATGAATAATCTGTCACTGGAAAACAACTCAAAAAACCCCAAAACAAAACCCATACCACTGTCTGGTTTTATGTTCTGCTAGCAAAATGTACAAAATAGTCTTCATTTCAAGTTGTATTCTCCACGGATTGTTTTAGAAGATCCTGTTTTAGCTAAGGGATTGTCTTTAAGTAATAGATGGTGTGCAGTATATGAAAACAGAAGTCTTAGCTGTGGAATATTTCTAGCAGCAGCAGAAGTTATCTGCTTGAAAGTACCATACATTTCATGTGGAATGCAACACGAAAGGTTTGTCCATATAGGGTGCAGACAAAATGTGAGAAAAAGGCAACATCTAAACAACATGTGTTAACTAATTCCAGTTTTTTGTTGGTGGAACATAGCTTACTCTAAGGAGTGAATCAAATAACTTGAAGAAACCCCCCCTGAGTGTCTAAACCACTTCTGTAAAACATTTTAGTCTTATCCTCAGTAAAGAATTAATTTCTTACTTTAGGGTTGCCTCAGATAAGTATAAAAATAATAGTCAAGATGCCATTCCCATGCAAGCCAGCAGCTGATTTACTTTTCACTAAGGAAAAGGATAAATCACTTAAATTACTAGAGTTTCTCTGGTGCGTTCCCACAATTTCTTCCTTAAGCACAAGATGGAAATTTCTTCCTGAAGTTCAGTAGGAAAGAATCACCTCAATCACTTTAACAAAAAGAAATATTATCAGATGTTCCCCAGAATGTTAGTAGGTCATAGCAGGAGGGGTGAATACATGGTACGGCTTTGAAATGCTCTCATGTGGGTGAGAAAAACCCAAATATCCAGAGCCAGCTGCCTGGTGCTACAGATAGCTCAGTAGGTGATACATATTCTCCTCTGCTTCGTACACTGAAGTGATACTTGGTCATTTTGGTCAAGTTGGAGTTACCCACTCATTCTTTTTTATACAAAGTTGAGGGAGAGTTTAGGAGTGTAAAATGTAATTTTTTTTTAAGGTATCTGTTATACCAGTGAATTGTGTGAGCTTTCAGCTACCAAAAGCTACAGAGCTGCAATCACTAAGCTTCCATTCCCAATTTTGGATTCTGACTGTAGAAATATGCACATATATATATATATATGTATATATATATATAGTGATTTAGATGAGACTTCAGGAGTACAGGTAAAGCATTTAGAAATATCTGTGTGGAAAGCAAAATACATTTTATGTACTATTTTCAGAAAGTACTAACATGGTTCTCTGAACAGAGAAATGCGTCAGGACAGTATTATATCATCATTAGACAATTTTTACCTGCCTTGATACATGTATATATATGTATATGTGTGTGTAGATGAATATGTATGTCAGTATGGATGAATACATAATCATTTAAATGCATATTTTGGTTCAAACATGGGTATATACAGACTCCCCTTAACTTTGGATTGATTTGCAGATTGGTAACTAAAGAGTTTTTAAAGACTAGTTCATTATTACCTGATCAATTTCGGTTTTACAAATACAATTAATGTTAAGCATTTCTACCCTTTTTTCTGAATATTCAGGCTAGATATATGGAAGAATATTTTACAATGAGGCTGGTGAAATGCTGGAGCCGGTTGTGCAGAGAAGTGTCAGCTGCCCCCTGCTCATTGCAGTGGCGTTGGAGTAGATGGCCTTTAAAGATTCCTTCCAACCAAAATTATTATAGGATTCAATGACTCTAAGAATATTACATGCCATATTCCATATATATATCTATACAAATGCATACATGCATTTGTACTACAAGTTCAACAAAGGCAAATGCAGGGTCCTGAACCTGGGGAAGAATAACCCTATGCACCAGCACAGTCTGAGAGCTGACCTGCTGGAAAGCAGCTCTGTGGAGAAGGACCTGGAGGTCCTGGTGGACAACAAGCTGTCCATGAGCCAGCAGTGTGCCCTGGTGGCCAAGAAGGCCAATGGTATTCTGGGATGTATTAGGAAGAGCACTGACAGCGGGTCAAGGGAGGTGACCCTGCCCCTCTACTGAGCCCTAGTGAGGCCACATCTGGAATGCTGTGTCCAATTCTGGGCTTCTGAGTACAAGAAAGAAAAGGAACTACTGGGGAAGGTCCAGTAGAGAGTTACAAAGATCATTAGGGAATCAGAGCATCTCACTTAGAATGAAAGCCTGAGTGACCTGGACCTTTTTAGACAGAAGAGATGACTGAGAGAAGATCTTATCGATCCATACAAATATCGTAAGGACAGGTGTCAAGGTGATAGGGCCAAACTCTTCTCAGTGGTTGCCAGTGACAGGACAAGGGGCACTGGATACAAACTGAAATACAGGAAGTTCCATCTGAATATGAGAAAAAAGTCTTTACTTTAAGGGAGACGGGGCACGGGAACAGGCTGCCT
This sequence comes from Myiotriccus ornatus, assembly GCA_036023395.1. Taxonomy (NCBI): domain Eukaryota; kingdom Metazoa; phylum Chordata; class Aves; order Passeriformes; family Tyrannidae; genus Myiotriccus; species Myiotriccus ornatus. The sequence continues at coordinate 116,134,326 of JAYRBT010000082.1, forward strand.
GGCGTGGCTGTGGTGTCTCTTTTGCTGTAGATAGAAACAGCAGGTTGCTCTAGGTGAACCTGCTTTAGCAGGCAATTGGACTAGATGATCTTCAGAAGTCCCTTCCAGTGCTAACCAGTCTGTGATTTTGTGATAGAAGATAATTAATGTCAAGTAAAAATATACTTATATTCATGAAGTTTTCCTTAAACTGGGGATCATACCTTCCTTAAAAAATTTTTGGTTTACTACTGTAATAAATAATATTCTTACTAAAATGGTATTATTATTCTGACTTTATGGGATATATCATTTAATATGAGTTCCTCAAGAATTCTTAGATCCGTGCATTGATTCCCTACTTCCAAATACTCAGTATGCCCTTTTTTTTTTGACTGGCTCATTTGATTCAAGCTTCTACTTACCTAATTTAGTATTGATTTTGTTTTAGTCTCCACCTTCCACCTCCTTGGCCTTTCTGTTTAAATTAAATCTGTTTTTAAATGGATGCTAACCCAACGCTCAGTTGCCAGCACCTTAGCCTTTTCACTTAAATTGCATCTATTGTTAAATCAATCTTACTCCAGCATCCAGCCTTGCTCTCTTGAGCTTTCCACTCGACATCACACACAGGCCTAAGTGGTGCCCATCCCTGTCCATACTTTTTCATCCAGTTCCTCTACTAAAATTACAAATCCATTTTCCACTTCCAGTAGCAATCTTCTTACTTCTTCATTTCTGAATGGCAACAGCCTTGAGTTTGTTTTAGTTTGTGGAGCTTGAAAAGAAACTTTTCAGTCTCCCACTCTTTCATGTAAATGCCATCTCCCCCAAATATTAACTGTCATGCAGATAAGTTATCCTAATTTCTAGGCCTCAGCTTGAGTAATATCAGTTTCATTGTTACTGCTGCTTGAGTGATAATTTCCCAGTTAGCAAAGCATGCCTAAGAGCTCTGTCTTGTGTTAACTGCTGCTTTGGTGTGGGAAGTGTAAGCCTGGAGCGAGTGGTAAAGAGGTGTGCTGAGCCAAGGACGACACAAGATTAGTCAGGCTCTACACTGGGCTGTAAACTGCCTTGGTTATATGCTGATAAGAAATCTGGGAATTCGGTAAGCTGTGAACAGTTACAGTAGAGACAACTATTCCCACAACTTCCCATTAAACATATCTCACCCTGTCTGAGAGACTCAACAGACTTGTGGATGAATTAGCAGTTTAGGCAGACAGAGCTGTCAATGCCTTTTCCTTTATGCCCGTGCCTGGTCTGAGAGAGAGATGGTGAGTTCTGTCTTAGAAGAAAGAAAAGTTCTCCCTTCTTCCTTACAGATAATAGCTTCAAAAATCTAAAGAGATTCATGCAGACCAGCTGAGCTGAGAGACTGCCACTGAATTTTCCCGAAGATAAGGTTTATTCACAATTCAAATAGCACTAAGCTTTGAAATACAATACTAAAAAAGCCAAAGCTGCTCATTTCTTGTTTTAAGGGAGTATCCATGACAAAAATCATAAAATATGGGTCCCATTTTATCTAATGGGTTCCAGTGTATGTAATCATACATTATAGCCTTAGAGGATATTCAAAGTACTTCGCAAAGCAGCTACTCTAAATTCAAAAAGAGATGGCTAAGCAGGACAAGTCAGTGAAGAATCAATTTCAGGTCATAGTCAGGTAAATTTTGAAGATAATTTTATTTGGTAATGGCTACTTTCTCAAAATGTGGCAAAACTGAACAACTCATATAAAAATCAGCTATCCACCACTTTACCCATTTTTTAAAATCTCATGTATCTGAAAACAACCACCATGTTCCACCAATAAAAGTTATCAGTTTTGTTTGAAAAAGAAAGGAATATTTATTGATTACTGATTATTATTATTATTGATTACTAAGATCAAAGCAAGAGAAAGACCCTTGAAAAAAAAGTGTCACGAGTATTTCTTAGGAGAACCACAAAGAAAAAGTAATTAAATATTAATTCAATATTAAAATATTGAAACTAATTAAGGTGGTTTTTTGCTAAACCTTTTTCTTTATCCTGTGAAATTCTTGCCTCTTCTTTAATTCTCTTGATCATGTCTCTGATGTCATCATACCTTCAACCTTTCTAAATTCCTCCTGTTTGCAAATTTGACTTGTTGTCTGTATGTGATACTTTTCAGATTTTCTAGTTGTACGATTTCAATAGCCCTAATTATTTCAGTATATTAGTGAGACAAATTTTATAGCAAAAGGTGTTGTCTTAATAAATCAGGAAATATAGGTGATATGGTTTTCCAGCTGGGCCAGATGGTCAAATAAAAGAAAAGTTGTTTTTCAAAAAAGCTACATTATATTTACTGCATTTAGTCTGTATTGCTGATGTGCTTTATTAGCTCTATATCATAACAAGTCCTTCTCTTACTAATGCTCTGTGATTTGGGTCGTAGATGGACTCACTTCAAACTTCATTTGACATTCTTTTTCCTTGAATCAGTAAATACACATTTGGCTTTGTTAGCAGAAAATTAATCTCAGTTCATCTGTGCTGTTCTCAACATCACAAGTTAGATCCAGCAAAATTAAGTAATACTATGTGATTCTCACCATTTATATGATGACTTATTCCTCAGCATTGATTTCTACTCCTTCTCTTTTGCTCGTTAATCATGATGCTGTTATTTCTACTCCTTCTCTTTTGCTCATTAATCATGATGCTGTTATTATGGAGGACTAAAATTTGAGAGTTACAAGGTTTTCATAAAAGGGTTTTTTTTACTTCATCTTTCTTCAGGAAGAGTTTTTTTTATGGATGAGGTCAGTATTGCATTATCTTTCTTTCTTATTAGCAGATTGATTCACTGGTGGCTTCGAAGTGAGTAGTAATCCTGTTACAGGCTCTATTTCAGACATCTATCTTTCTCCTGATATGAAATGGTACCACTTTCTAACAATGAGAAAACCGTTTTCCAAGCCATCTCGTTTGCTAGCACATGTGATATTTCTTTTTTCACTCCATCACATATGAAAAGACCACTGTAAGCTCTCATTTTATAATGCTCTACATTCTTAGCCCTATTTTCAAAGCTGAGAATGTAGTCGTATTAGACTATATTTTGGGGGTTTGAGGAGCTAATTTGATTTGGTGATAGAGATGGTAATGTCAAAAGCAATACTAAGAAATGAGCAAGTTGAATGTGAAAATAGAGCAGGAAAAAAAGCAACAAAAATATGAGGTGAAATAGAGATCCTCTTTTGCAGAGAGGTAAACGATTTCTCATGGATGCATTTAGACATGATTAGGGAGACTTAGCAGACATATCTGCAATGGCTCTGAGATACTAGATGATCATATGTTCTGGGACAGACTAAGGGTAGCATAGAAAGACATAGAAAGATACAAACACGTGAAGCAAGTACTGTGTCACAGAGGATGATAGCAGCATATTTCAGGGGCAGTCTTTCATCCTGAGGAAGGTGGGAACAAAAATCCAGAATCACTCACTGATAAAAAGAACCCCTCCAATCCTGCAACCTTCTTTTTAAAATAATGTTCTGTTGTGAATGGATGATGTGAATTTTCTTTGACACATAGGAATGAATATTCCTTCAAATGTCACGTGTTCTAAAAGGCATGGCTTTATGTCATGTATTTGATCCTGTAAATACTTTGCTGTAGGAATCTTATCCTTAATTATTCACTAGAATTGAACAGGATCAGAATTATATAAAGGGAGTAATAATTTCACATATTAAAATATCTGACTTGTAGTTAAGGTTAGTAACAGCAGTTGTGATATTCTCAGATATATAATAACCAGGCAGATAGAAATACTTAAGCATTTTCTCAAAAATAAATAATTGGGTCATATTGGCAAACAGCTGAAGCCAAAAGATACTGGTATGGGTACAAAGAACAGCAGGAGAGAAATAGAGCCTCATGGTACTCAAATGATAGGGAAAAAAAAAAAAACAACTTGAAGGAACAAAACACCTAACTTACAACCTAGCAGTGAACTGTAAGTGGAATAGATCAATTCCAATCCATCCAAGCATCTGCACTAAACATTTTTGAAAGAACTCTGTAGTTTATGACATCAAACTCAGCAGTAATATAAAGGCACGCTAATACATTTCATGTATTCCTGAATCAGAATACTAAAAAAAGATCAAAGCATAACTTCAAAAGGCAGATTCAGAGTTCTGTCTCTTTTGAAGCCAACTTGGACACATTCATTGTGAAGATCATGTTTCTGGAGGTGTGACTGAAGCTGTTGCAGCCTTCTGTACAACAGTCTTTACTTGGGACTATTTAAGCTGCCATTTTAGTCAATTGAGTGGATATAGAGTGTGAAAACTCAATGGCGTATTTCTCTCTTAGTAGTGTTTGAATGTAACTGATAGATGGAATTTCTGGGCATTTAATAGCTTTTATGTGTAGTTTATTTTTCTTTGCAGGTTTAATTTGTACATAGGTGCTATAGTAACTTTGATGGCAAGAGAAAGAGGGAATCACATAGCATTCTTCACCAAAAGGGATTAGATCAAAAGGTGTGTCAAGGAGGGAAAAATCAGTAATTAGTGAAAACAAGTGTGCTAAGATTTTTCACACTTCTAATTTTCTCACTCTATAAGAAAACTATGTAGGAAGTTTTAATTGGAATTGTTTGCAATTTACTTTGGTCCTATGCAGAAAAATGGCTAAGCTTCACTGTATTTGAAATCTCATTCTAGGACTAACAACAGCACCTTTAAAAATAAGCCTCAGAAAAAAAGGCTTTTGCTGTTTGAAATATTTTTAAATACAACTTCCATATATTAGCATTCTCATTAAGATGTTAGCATTTTCATTACAATGAGAAATAGTGAATTATATGCAGAGAAAATGTATTATCGGAAATATTTTGTTTGAACCTCTCTGCTGAAGAATAATGTAAGTCATAGCCAACTCTGCTGAGGTGTACGGGTCGTTTGATACCGAGGCTGATAAGTATTTGGAGAGCATACAATATAACGTTTTAAACCAAAACAGAAAACTACTCCTCATCAACTTAAACTTTGCAGATAGAACAACATCATGAAAAATAGATGTTTGCCAAAGCCTAAAGAAATAATTCCTACATATCTGCAGCCTAAAGTTGTTGGGTTTCTTTTTCTGATAATAAATTAGTAATAATAAACTTGTGATAAGGATTTCTCCCATAGGCCTTATGTGCAATGACTGTACTCTTCTAGGGACTTTTACTGTGTAGTAGCCAGGAGTACTTAATGACTTGAAAGTGACTGGGAAATGCTTACTTTACGAAAAAAAAAAACAAACAAACATAATCAGGCAGCCTGTCATTTAACTTCAGCAATGGTGTGGTATGGCTGTCATGGCTAGGCTTCGAGAACGAAGATTCTGGGAGGGCTCTACCCACGCTTGGGCTCTACCCACGCTTGCTACAAGCGCGCTGAGGTATGGCTGTAAATATCTTTCAAAGACATGGCATGGAGAAAATTTTGGAAAGATACTTTCAGATTTTGAATGACTGCAGGGTCTGAGTTAAGAAGGCTTGAGCAATTTTCTCTTCCTAATATCTTAGATTTTCTTCATACTTCCTTCATCTTACTGGGCAGTTGTATCCTTGGAGAATAATAAGTCTTTGAATATCATATATTGATATCTTGGATGTCACATCACTGACCAAATGAGAAGAGAGTTCAGTAGCAAAGACCATAATAAAAATTTCCATGTCAGTGCCCTTTCTAAGGCAACTTGTAAAAGGACGCTTCTTTCAGTACAGTCCTGCAGAGAAATGTGGTCCTTACATGTTACAAGGTAGGGCAGTTTTTAAAGTTATGATCTATCTCACTAGGTGAAGACTAAGAAATAAATCTGGTGAAAATATCTTAATAATTGCTGCGGAACATTGAAATATTCCCCTTTTAACTTCCAGTAATAAAAATTTAAGTAAAAGGTTGTCTCTTAGTAATTTTCTACCACTTTATCCTGTTTTAACCTGATTACCATCTATCAGTACTTTATAGAGACAGAGCAGCAATCAGAGTGCCACATATGATTACTGATAGCTCTTCTCCTTTTCTTAATTGTCTTGCACACATTTTACCTACTTTAGTCCTCTACATAAATGAGAAGCTATTCCTGGGATACTGCACAGGAATGTGTGATTCTTCTGCTACATGACATGAGGCTTAGGTGCTCAGACTTAGTATGAAGAGAGGAAAATGGGTAATATTGGCTCCAGACAGATAGCTATGTCAGTCTGGGTGGTGCAGTGAAAGGTGTAAGGGCAGTGTATCTCTTGAGGATAGAAGGCAACTGAAAAAAGTAGACACCCTAGGAAAAAAACATGCTTATCTGGAAAGTTTATATAAGCTACAGGTTCAAACACTGGAAAGTCCAAAGTCTGGACTTTTTGCATCTAGCACTGACTTATCATCAATCTGCCTGTTTTGCTTCCTCTTTCTTATTGATTTTTGCTCCTTTTCTGTTAGTTACACCCTCCTCAGTTACGTACCTTTTCTTAATGAACGTGATTGCACTGATATATTGCCATTCAAAAAAAAAAAAAAAATCTCAGTACAAGGAAAATATTTCAATGCAAAGTAGCATTTGGAACCCCACAGGTTAAGAAAATCATCTCTACAAAGAAACACAAGTTCAAGCAGCTGCTAGTCTGCCCCTCTCTTGGAAAGGGGACAGCTGGAGATGCAAGCCATTCAAGCCATCAGTTTTGGGCCTTACAGTCATTTATAAAAAGGGGAGGAAGCACCAATAGGATCTAAGGTATTCCAGGCCAAGAGACTACAGGATTTAGTGAAAACTGTGCTATTGGCATATTGCTGCCCTGTTCTTACCCTGCACCTCCAGACTCACTTAGAATTTGCCAAGTTTGAAAGAAGAAATTAGTAATATACCAAAGAGCTGACAAGCTCTGGCAGCTGTTTGCACAGGGCCTGCCAGTAAGTGAATGGGATAATGCCAGAGAAGCTGAATTACAGATGAGAGGGTGGAAAAGAAGAAAGGATTTTTTTTCAGAGCTCTCATTCCTTTGCATTAACTTCAAAGCAAATTTTAAGTGGCATACGGGTGAGTGCACTGGACAAATAGTAGTAAAGCAAACCAAAATGTCATCTGTCTAGAAAAGAGTAACCCTCAAAATTACTGATGACAGTGGATACACTTTCTTCAGCCAGCAGCGTATTGCACTTTTCTCACTCAGGCAGATTATGACAACCGTTCCTCTGATATGGCCCGTGAATGAATGAACATCACTTTAATGGACTGCCCACAGTGGACAGCCAGCACCGATTTGCACTTCCAAGCACAGCAGGTAGGGAGCTCTAGAGGAACGTTTCATACTGGCCATTAAGCATCCAGCATGACCACAAAACTGAGGTGACACAAGGAGAGAGCAATTCCCTGGGAATATGGATCATGTTTTGCAGCCAGCTGCAGATAAAATAACCAGCTTCTTCTGTAACCTGCTATTATCTGTGGGATGCTAAAAAATCCTTTCCCTGGGATTTTAAGTTTCTCTCTGCGTGACTGTAGTTAATGACTGGACTACGTGGGGTGTTCATTGTTTAGTGACTGAATATCCCTACTACTAACAAGTTGTGGGTTTGTTTTTTTTTTAATTTAATGCAGAGTATGATAGAACTGTATAGAACCCTGGGGTTTTTTGCTGCCAGCCATATGCAATTTTCTGAAGCTAATTATTGTAATCCTGTGAATCTGTGGCAGAAATTATCCATAATCCATTAACCAGGCCAGAAATAAACAAAAACAATTCTTTGATATGATCCTTAAACCAATGTTTTCCCCTTGGAAAACCTATAAAAATGTTGCTGCTGTTTACTTTTGGCCAATTAAAAAGAGGCATGCATGCATCCAAAAGTTCAGTCAGTGTAATGTTTTAAAGTATTTGATGTATGTTTGCACTGAAACGTACATAGTAATGTCTTTGTGTCCAATAAAAATAAAAATTCAATTTTCTCTGTTTAATGACCATTTGTGCTCTTAGTCCTGGAAATATACTAATAATAAGCAATGTAAATATCAGGTAAAATCAGACTGAATTTTTAAAACTAAAAGTAACTTATAATTCAAAGAATTGATGATGAATCTTCATATTAAAGAGCTATCAGCCATAAAATAGAGTGCATAATGAAAACTGGCATATTCCATTGCCTTGTGTGATAGAGCAGCTTCTTGCTTTGAGAATTAGCTTCACATGAGTTTTAAGGTGAATTTCAATTTTAATTATATATATATATATAGTGAAAGAGAAAGCCTTGGCTAAATAGGTTTGAGCAGCTCATCTGAACACTTTATTAATCTCCTATGACTTCAAATAGATGATTTTGCAAAGTATTATTGGTAAACCAATAGGTATTTCATCAGTCCTTCAGTCTCTAAGCCTTATTTTGCCATCCCCTCATTCTGGATGAGCACTCTTTTTTTTGTCTACCTAGTGCACACATTGACTGGGAAGAGACAGTTTCTTATTAGATATTTCTCATGCAGCAATTAGCACAATGAGTATCAAATTCTGTTTAGGACAAATGAAGGCAGTTATTTTCCATGTGAACAAAGGATCCTAATGTGCTGTGAATTTGTCAGCTCTGGGCAGGTCTGCAAAAAGCCCTTCAAAAGCAACAGAATAACCTTTCACAAACCTGCTTTTAAAATTTCTGGGGTAGCTTGGACTTGTGGAATCTTGAAACTGCTTAAAATCTTACCAAAATAACAAAATACAAAATTCAGACTAGAATGTCTTATTTTAAAATCCTTATGACCATAGAAGGAACTAAAAACTTCTCAAGAGCAGATATCCCCACATTATTTCTGACATAGAAATCTTGAGAGAAAGTGGAAGGATTCTGAAGAGGCTTCCTGACCCTACAAGTTCAGTGAGTGAAGACACTGCTGGTTGTTAGTTATCACCTGTCTATTCTTAACTCAGTTAAGAGTTAACTCACACTTTTGGTTTTTGTTGATGCTTAACACTCCTGCAAGTCCACTGAGCTGCAAGAGTTTAGGTGAAGTTAGGTTCATAGGCTAAACTGTTTCCATTACCTAAATTTCTAAACTCTTCAAAAAGAGTTTAAAGGGAAATATTAAATACATTTATATTTTTAGATATATTACATATATATATATGTATGTGGTGAGATTACCCTAAAGAGAATCAGCTACGTTACCCCTTAGTGGTTTCTTTTATTCACTCTGAACATCCATGAACGCCCCCTTTGCAGCGGCTCCTCATACTTGTCAAACAAATGCTAGCCTGTCTTATCAGGCACAGAGCTAAATAGGAAGGAAGACAGAGCTCAGAGCCTTCTGCAAGCAGCTTCCAGAGTGTCTTTACCTACTTGGTTTATTTCTTGTGTGCAAACTTGTGCATGCGCTTACTATTTTTTTTTTTTAAACATAATTTGTCCGTAATTTCTTTTTCAGTTGACATATTTTCATTTCCATTTGTTCATTTCTGGAACTGTTGTATTTTCAGTTGATTTCATAGGCGGACTTGACACATACTCCTACCGACAGCCCCCCCAGGAACATGTTGAGTTAAAGCCTGTAAAGCCTGTAGGTAAGGTTCTGGTCCTACGGACTACATTAATCCTTCTAACTGAACTGAAATCTAACCTTCTCCTAAAATAATTTTGGCATCAGACTACTGATAATTTAATTATATTTTAATTAGAACTTAATTAAAAATTAATCCACATAAAACGTTTGAGTAAGGACACTTTTCCATTGATGACATACCCGCTAAAGCAAGGATTAGTGGATATAGCACCATGTCTACCATGTTGTGCCTCATCTTAACGCAAGGAGAGGCTCTCAGTGAAGGATGGAATTGCTTCCCTGCTGACTTTTTAGCAAGAAAAGAGCTGGTTTATGGCTGCTGCTGCTGCAGAAATCTTAATGACATTAACCCATTTATAGACAAGCAGGAGCTTTTACATTTGCCTAGCTATTGAAAGAAAAATGTTTGCCAAAAAACTCCTAGTCAGCTTAAAATCTAACTATCTGTCAAGTTTCACTGGAAGTTCATTATCTCCTTGTCATCATTTGTTTGCTCACACCATGAAAATCACTTGTTTTCATAGACTCTTCCTGATCTACTACCTAATGAATAAGTTTGGATGCATATCTATTCTTTTTATTTGAAATAAATTAAGATATGGGGAGACATTACTAGTACATATATTTTGGCAGAAGCTCATATAACTTCATATAGATGATTTTGCAAAATATTATTGGTAAACCAGAAGATGTTTGTTTGGAAATTCTTCTTATATGGTTGAAAGTTGTTGTGCTGTTGCTTTCTGTCTTTAAATTTACCTTTGGGCCTTGCATGCATCTTAAATGCAACACCAAACCCATGTACATGTAATTGAAACTGATTTAATGACTTACTGTATTTTATTTATCAGTTAACAGAATTAAAATGGGTTGAAGGTTTCTCCTGGTGTATGCATGTGTGCATGTGCTGGGGGTTTTATTTTAAAGTGGACAATTGCAAACCAATTGTTTTGAGTTGGAATGTGACACCCAAAGTTTGTGACTTTATTAATTTTTGCATGTTTTAAAAATATATTTTATTTATGATGCAGCTTTCAGTTTGTAGAAATAAACACAGACAAAATTTACTAAACATTGAGGTAAATATAATAGGATTATGAAGGCCCAAAATTATGGTGAGTGCTAGAACAGGAAGAAATACTACATTACCACATGAACATTTTGGCTTTGGATTAAGTAGATGCTCTACATTGAAATCTACGGTTTTCAGTAATATTTCATTAAATGTCAATTTTGCTGCATTTTCTGTGGGAAAGACAACTGCAAAACTGGGGTTTGACCCTTCTGAATAAGCTGCTAGAGGAAATTGTTAAACTGGTATTCAGGAGCAAGAAAGTTGCACCTACAGCATTTACACCTCTCTGTGAAAGATTTTAATCTCTAAATCTGCATTCAGGTTAGTTGTAAGAATTAAGTGAATCGATGTTTAGCACCTTCTTAGAGAACTTTCTGTAATTAAAGAAGAGGATGAAAGACATATTCACAGAAAACTTACATTCCTGCAAAATATTTCAATTTGTTTTGCAGTAGAAAAGACACAGCATCTGATAATTTGTTCTTTGATAGCAGATTTTTGATAAGTAGCTAAAAGGATTTTGGGGTTGTTGATGAGCTGATACTGGAGAATAGATGGCATCTTCCCATTTCCCATGTACGGGTATTCTTGTACAGCTGCGAGGACCCTCTCTGGCTTCTTTATTGCTTCAAGAAGTATAAAACAGCAAGAGAAACTATATTGTATTGTCTTCTTTATTGATGTTTTGGGTTTATGTACTGAAAGATACAGAAGTATCTTCATCCAAGCTGGGAGGAAAATTACTCTCAGTGGTCAAAATCTAAATTAAAAGCCAAATTGCTGGAAATAACTTTGTCAGTGTATTGTGCCAGAAATTTGCAGATGCTTATCTCTCTGCAGCACATTCCCCTTCTTGACTTCTCTTCATGAGTTAATTGCTATCTATATCAGTTATATATAGTCTGAGAATCCATAGTATCCCTAAGAAGTGTGACTTCTGGTGTCCAGGCTGTTCAAAACTCCATCTCTGTTCCCTTAGAATTGAACATGAATAATGCTTGTAAAAATACATTAAAAACCTTTATAAATGTTATTTTATAGATTAAAGCTTGGCTATATTTCCATTTTTCTCATCCCTTTTATTTCCCTTATTTCATTCATAAATTAACTAAGCATCACCCATTGAAAATACAAGACTCTGTGGTCTCATCCAAACCATGTAGAAGACAGTCTGTTTTTATCAAGTACTTATATTCAGCATAATTTCTACTAAGTGCTACCATAATTACTAACGATTAGCAAGACTAAGATTAGTTTTCCTTTTCATCCCTCAGAGAGGTTAAGTTTGAACTTGTTCCCATGGGGAACAAATTTTAATCCAAATATGAATGATCATAGCTTGCCTGTTAGCTCTTTGTTCTGCCTGTAACTCCATTAGGCTACAGGACAAGAAGCAGGATCTTTGCCCTGAACCAATGCAGTTTCAATTGTGATGTGCATAAGGTAGGAGACAACAGTGGAGTGGAAAAAAAATTGTCATGTTCTGTTTGGGACTAAAGCACCAGGACTATAAAGAAGGCTGTTGTGTTTGTTCATCTGTATCTACAGTCTGATCACTCTATAATATTTAGAATTGCTTCATGTTCTGGCATTGGAAAAGAGGCGACCAGAAGAAAAAAATAAAAAGTTGCATTTTGGCTTGCATTAGAGATTATTATTATTATTAATAATAACGGTATTATAATACGTTAATAATATACTATCACAATAGTAATGTCACAAAATAATATAATAATATTATATAATAATGATAATTATAATGATTACTGTAATAATAATAATATAATAAAATAAAACCACTATAGCTTTGGGCAACCATATCTAAACAGACTGAATCCCTAACTGCAGTTAGGGATGTCCCTAGCATTGCTAAGAACATTGCTAACTTCTGCTGGTGGAACTGATTCAGTGTAGGAGAAATTGTGGCAGTGGAGAGGTTGCTACTCTGTGATGGACCTGTGTGATCCTGTCCTGTTTTTATCTTCCCCTGAGACTTTACCCATCTTAAAATTGCTCTGAAAGACTAACATAGATTTTTCAAGATTACACAAGTAAACATGGTGTACAGGGAGTCATGTGAGAACACATAGATTCAGCAGGTGTGTTGTATTGAGAACTATAAATAGCGTGAGTCCAGCTCAAATGCACAAATTTGTAACCAGGTTGTGTCAGAATTTTACAAATGGGTGAAAATGCATCTTACGCTGTTAAAATATATAATGCTAAACTGATCTGTTACTGTGTGAGCTTTAGACATGTTTCACCAGCTGTGGGATTTTTCCCCAAATGTTTCTTGCTTTTGTGGTATGCATAATACAAAGCTACTGCTTTGTACCTAATTATTTATTCTGGACCTTATCTGTGAGTCTCACAGCTGAGGAAATTAGTGACCAGATGAGAGTTATCCACTTGTTCATTAGTTACTAACCTGTCTGCTGGTGTGAATTTACAGCTCACAAATTAGGAGATAAACAGAATAGGTTTTCATTTGTAAGTAATTCATATATCCTGCTTTTAGGTCGAAGTAAATAATGAACATGGACTCGAGACTTCTGCTGCTGTAGCTGAAGAAACAGATTTTAGAAGAAAAGACCAACCTTGTGACTCATCGTTCTGGAAGAAACCCACCATCCGTTCCTCACGGCATGTGGAATGTTCTTCCCACAGGCTCAGTGTCATTATCAGCGTTGTTATTTCGTAGATCCTTGTAGATGATCTTGAATTTCTGAATAATTTACTTATATGGACACTTGTAAATTGTAAATTTTTTTCTTTTTTAATTTCAATATTTTTACAACGTTTAGTGTTGAGGCATGAAAACAAAACAACCTGTGAAAACTAGGAGAAGGGTGTGTCTTTCTAAAAAATGTCAGTATTTTTTTGACTGATTGGATCATACTGTGCCTGGTCAAGATTGTGTAAGTTAACAGTAGTTTTGACTCCAAAATATGCAGCAGGAGTCAAACCCTAACAGTGTACAAGAGATCATTTCAATGCTGTATTTAGAATTCACGGTGTCCACTCCTTCCATTGTTTGAACTGCTGAATGCAGTAGGAACTGATCTATGACTCTTCTTACCCAGATGTTCAAGCACTAACATACCTAATTATAGCAATTCAGATATTACTCCTTTTCCTTTTATAGTCTCTTTTCCCCTGAAACCATCACCAGAAGCTATCTCTGATTTGAAGAGAAATAGGACGACCGCTCTATGGGTGTCAGTCTCTAGGAACCTTTACATCCAGGGCTGTTTAGATGTCTGTGATTTGCACATTTTTAAACTCCTTTCCTCCCTTCTCCCAGGAAGAAGCCAAGCATGAATGTACAGTACAAGGTACCAACTGAAGCCTTAGAAGCCTCTGGGGACTAATTTTTCTCTTAATTTAAAAGTAAACAAGCAAAACTGAAAATGTGTGTAAAAATTTGTAAAGTTATTTGTAAATACTTCTAGACAAAGAACATGTATGTAACTGTGGTATTTTGTTTTCTATTCTGCCACCACTAGCATAAAGTGATATACAAAGCTATTTTCTCTGGAGAACTGGCGGTCTTTTTAAAAGAACACTTTATTTCTTTCTTCTTAATTACAATATAAAGTGCTGTGTAGATTTGTATGCCCAGAGAGTCATGTCTCTCTACAGAACCTTTGTGTCTCAGCATTGAGCATAAACTTCATTGGGGTTTTAGGACTGTTTGTGGGTTTGCACTTTTTTCACTTTATGGTTTCTTTGGTGGGACTGTCAGGAAGGATGTTCATTCTGATACATGTTTCCTTACCTCTCCACCAGAGACTTAACAGAGGTCCTCCAAGTTCCTTCATAAATACCCTAAAAAATCGTCAGCTGATCTAAACATTTAGATCCTAAATTCACAGTCTTCTGTTGTATTGTGTATTGTCAAATCTGAGCAGGTGAGAGCTAGATGAAAGCTTGTCTTGATCCTTTCCCCTCTAAAATCTGTGTTATTTACCAATACGAATCTATTGGGGATGCTAAGAAATGCAGTGGAAGTAGAGTTTATCATTTTCAGGCAGCAAGGGCCTTGTGGTGCATCCACCCGCTTCCCAGCTAGTTAAAGATGTCACCAACTTCAAAGAAAACACAACCTGAACTTGGATTAACCTTCCCTGAAACCGAGTATGAAGTAAGTGTCAAGAGAAAGACAATGAGAAATGGCAACTGAAAAAAAAACCTTTATTAGTATTTCTGGACTGAATATACCTCAAATGACTCTGTGTGTGAAGTCAGAGTGGGCCAGAAAGAGGGATACTTTGTATGAAGATGCCATCTCTCCTCATGTATTTGTATGTTCCCTCATAAGCTCTTTTCCCTATGTTCTAGAATATTGCAAAGGACCAGGTTTTGTCCCATGTTGGAAACCTCATCTTAACACTAAAACCCAAGTACTATGTCACAAAATTAATAGGAATAATACAATTTTTGAGGCATCATGACAAAGATACAGTGGGATTGCTTTATATCTGTAGTAGTTCAATAGGGTGGACACGTATTATCTATTTTTGTAATATTTTACTTCTGTTTAGCCCAACAGATTATTTTTCTTTTTTACATGATGCCTTAAACAGTGATGATGTCTACCTAGCCAGTGTGTTCAGTCTTGTAGTTGTGATGGCTCCAGAACTTCAGAGATGGGAATATCTGAACCCCTTTCAGTGCCTGACAGTTTCCAGAAGCTGCTTTGCTTCAACTTTCTCAAGTACAGAGACAGACCAGGATGTGAGCACCTAGCACAATGATTCCCATTACCAACACTGTTCCCCTTTTGGTCTTTACATTCCATTATTAATTTCTCTGCATTAATTATTATGGGCTAGCAGATTAAAGGCCTCCAGTGGAACCCAGTGCTGCCCTCAGGACAAGGGAGGAACAAGAAGGAGCGCTACATTCTCCTTGGTTGCACAGGTTCAACACTCTGTTCTGGCAGAGCTTTGGAAGTGCGTATTTGATTTTCTGCCAAGACAGACATGTCTGCTGGACCACATTTTACAAATTTGTCTGAATGTGTCTAAACCCTGTCTTTCTGTAAGTCCTTCAGAACTCTGTACGTGTCACAAAAATTTTGCAATGACAGAACCTGACTTCTCTTCCATTTGAAATATTGATCACTTTTTAGCTGGGGAATGCAATCCAGTGTATCCCAAATACACTTAAAATCTCAGAATCTTTACCAATACAGTGAGTGTGCCATCTGTCTCACTTAACAAACAGAACAATCCTGATTGGGAGGGATTTGTCTTCATTAGAACCAGCCAAAATGCAGACTGCTATGCCAAAAGAAACTGTCATTCTTTTCTAGACTGAGACACACAAAATAGTATCAGTCAACCTGTACATGTTAGGGGAAAAAAATCTTGAGAATAATAAATGGATTTGAATGTTAATTGCTGTGTTCTCCAATACAGTAGAAGATATTGGCTAACATTTTTGTAGGAAGCCTTGAGAAGCAGTTCCTTTATTTTTATAAAACGTATTTTCAATAACATGTTAGGTCAGTCCCAGATCAGTCAGCTGTGTAGGGAAAAAATGTTAACTTTCTAAATAAACTCGGATAGTTTTCTTAAGCTTTACTGTAACATGCAATTTCAGGAAATGACTAGGTTTTTACTGCAAAACAGAATTTGACAATCTTAAAATTTTAGAGAAGATTATCAGTTGCTGCAAACTGTTCTGGTGGCATTAGTAAGTCATACTCTTACAATTTAGGGCAGCTGAAAATCTATCCTTCAAAATTTTAGACATATTTTTCCTTTCCCCAAGTTTCTGCTTAATTCAGTTTTTTTCACAGAGAATCAGATTTGCCACAGTACTTTAACTGACAGAAAAACTGGAGATGTCACCACAGATATACAGCACTACATGTTCACTCAGGACTGAGCCAGAGACCACCAGTTTCGTAAAAGAGCAGCTGATGTCTTCAGGACCTGAAAACAAAAACTGTAGAAAGAAATGAACAGGTGCAGTGACATAAAGTGATTATATACTGCAGTTTCTGGAATTATTGGTTGGACTCTTTCATATCCATAGAGATTTCTTACACAAAAGTTTGAAATAAGTAAGTTTTTTGAAGTTCAATTTTGATGTGAAAGTGCTCTCTAAAACAAAACAGTTCAGAGCCTAGATTAGCTGAAAGGGGTTTTTTAGTGCTAGAATATGACCTTAACTACATTTTATAAATAATTTAAAAATAAATAATAGAGCTTTACCATTTAAAATCATGGGAATTATGTCTAGTTTTATCCAATAACTCGTTGTCTTCAGTACTGCAGAAGATGCTGTAAAGAAGATGGTATTTTTAACATATTAATAATTAGAGTTGGAAGCTAGGGGTATGGTTGCTGGTTAGCATGTGAGTAACTTTTCTTGTTTAAAACCTGAGAACACATAATTGGGCGACTCAAAAGCCTGGAGTCTGGCTCAAAAAATGGCAGATTTTAGCCCAAACAACTGCTGACTTGTCCCTTTCAAACAACTTTTAGCAAAGGCTTTCTTTGTTCCCAGCTGCCATGAAAGTCTCTTCTCCATGCCTGGACCCTGAGTTGCACCTCTCCCTCCAGCTGCCCGTAGCTCAGGCTTTACAACACCATTGTCACCTCCAAGCACCATGTTGGCAGGTACAGCCTTTTTTCAACACTGCCTGCCTGTCTTTCACATGAGGATTATCATGTTGAAAAAGCCAACCCAGCAATCCATCAAGGTCCTTTAACAGACTTTGACAGTGGCAAACAAAAATTGACATTCCAAACTAATTGGTTTGCCTCCTTCCAATATCAGCCTCATCTAGTCTAATTATGACAAATTACAATCTGGGAGCTTTTCTAGACATGGAAAAAAATTCTTTTTAAGTTGAGAAAATGTTCCTTCCATGTAAAGCTTCAATGTCAGCAGGATGTTTTTTGCAAATGAGTTAATCTCTTACCTGCTATGAGTGTTTTGACAGAAAAAAAACTGCCCTACACAGTGATGGGGTCATGTTGCTGCCTGCCAGAATAGAGCTTTTACAGCAGGGTAGCTGGATTGCATCCTGAGGCCATGTCAGATGGGTTAAGGTTGCATAAGGTGGAGAGTGCCCTCATCAATGCAGCCTTAAAGAAGTGGTGTCTCTCCCCTCTCTGTCCAGGGAGCTGATTATCCCTGCAACTATAACTGGGGATCAGCCTGAATGATTCAATAGTTCGCAGAGGCTTGATAAGCAAACTAAAACATATGTTATGGTCAGTCAGGGAGCTCAGATCTGTTGAAATAGGCACATAAAGAAGATATTTCATATTGAAATTACTACTGCAGCAGTTGCCCCTTAGAGCTATGTCTGCATTTCATGCTGGTGGTGTGCTCCGAGCATGTCAGAGCAGCTCTGATCACCAGCATTACCAGCAGCACTCTGCTTCATTGTAAGGGGACACTAGGCTGTACAGGACTCTAAATAATTATTCAGCAGCTAAAGACACAGATCTAGCCTGTACTGCTTTGCTATTTGACAGCTACATATAAGTTGTGCCATTTTCCCGGGGGTGATAAGCTGTTTTATCTGCTGATAGCTGATGGTTTCTTGACATAATTTCCACTTCCTTCACAGAAGTCATAGTTTGAATGATTCTCTTTGATTTTAAGCAAATTAAACATCTGGATTTAGTTCCTGTTTCCACATGAGTACCTGCTCATCAGTCACACAATACAGTCCTTGATGTGACAGCTTTGTGGAATAGCTGCTCTTGCATGGTCTGTTGCCTCTCAAAACCAGCAACAGACTCTGAAGATAGTCTCACTAAGCAGCAGCCATGCATCGATAATACTAGGAATGCAAAAAAGATTCTCCTTGTTTTACTTATCCCCCTAGGACCCAATATCAGTTCTTCAAGCTTTCTGTCCTAGTTTCCTATTTATTTCACACCAGCCACATGTAACCGTGCTTTCAAAACATTTCTGTAAGTCAGTGCCAAGCAGACTTGTTGAAGCTGAATTTTAAGTTGGCAGAATGTGATTCCAAGAGTAATCTAATTTCTCATTTTCCACAACATTGAGTACCTGCCTAATTAGTAGAGCATCATATACAAGGAAGGGTTACAGCATCCCCTAGTACAGGACATATTTGGAATCATGTTACACATGAGCAAACAGATCAACTCCCCATGTTGGCCCATACTATTCAATAAAATGTCACTAGGGTGTACTTACACTGCTTTACCTGCATACCCAGAACCAGAGTGGCAAGCAGGTAGAGTATCAAGTTCTGGGGCAAATGCAAGCCAACAATTTGTTTAAACAACCTTGGTCTGATATAAATAATCCACACTGCAATTGTTCTTTCTTTTTTTCTTAGCAAATAAAGCTGCCTGGCTTATAAATTGCACCCAGACTCTCAGGTGTGTGATAACCAGTAACCTTTTATGCCAGTCTTATGCATATACATGTATATATATATGGGGAGGAGGGGGGGGTATTCAGAGTTATGTTTTTATTTCTGAAGGCCCTATAATTCAAATAAGTCTGTTTTCCCTGAAGTTTAGAGGAGGCTATGCTGCAGGGAATGTACCCCTGGGTGTTGGGAGACCAGAATAACACCTATGAAGATCATTGCCTGCCCATGAGAGCACCCCCAAGATCCATCGTGGTGCCAGCAGAGGCTGGCAGCTCTGGAGGATACCCAAGTTCTGGCAGGAGCAAGAGGGTCTGACTGTCACAGCCAAGTCTCAGCCCTGGGCTCTGCACCCTACGACAACCTGCTGGGTAATAGCTCTTCAGACACCTTTCCCATCCATGCTCAGGGGCTGCATTTACCTGCATTTAAGCCTCGACCCTTGGCTGTAGTGCTCAGCTATGCTGTGCTGTGGTCATGTCTGTGCCTGGACCTCTCTGACCCCAAAAAAATACAAAAGGCTGATCTCAAGAAATGGGTTCTCACAAGCTTTTGGTGATAACAGAATCACAGAATATGCTGAGTTGGAAGGGACCCACAAGGATCGTTTGAGTCCAGCTCCTGGTCCCACACAGGACCATCCCCAAGAGTCACACCATGTGCCCAGAAGCATTGCCCAACAATTCTTGAGCTCTACCAGGCTTGATGCTGTGACGATTTCCCTGGGGAGCCTGTTCCAGAGCCCAGCCAATCTCTGGGTGAAGAACCTCCCTCTAATATCCAACGCAAACCTGCCCTGACACAACTTCAGACCACTCCCCCAGGTCCTGTCACTGATCGCTAGAGAGAACAGATCAGTGCCTGTGCCGCCTCTTCCCCTCACAAGGAAGTTGTAGACTGCAATGAGGTCTTCCCTCAGCCTACTCTCCTCAAATTCATGCACTCTGATAAAGATGTTCTTATCTAAATTAGGGGTCTACCTAAGGTAAGCTGAGTGCTTGGAGAAGTATTAAACTCAGGTATGTAGCTAACACGTGTAATATGTGTAAGATTTAAAAGACATTTCTATTAATCTGCCTACTTTGCAAGAAATTAGACTTTCGACTATTTTCAACTCATCAAAACTACTTCACATCACAATGATCTGAAAGGAAAAATGAAGCCTGGACAGGCTAAACCTGCAAAGAAAAAGAGATTTGAGAAAAGAAAGAAGCCAGACTTACAAAAGACAGCATACTTAAGTCAGAACTATGTAATAGAAAGCAAACTGAAAAAAAAATAAAATTAAAAGAACAGGGATTTTTAATTTTAACATCATCATGTAGCAGTACACTCAAAAAGATTATTTACTAGAATGAAAAACACCACAAAATACAATAACCCAAATATGTATCTTTGTCATTGCTTTTGTAATAGTGTAAGGTATCTAATAAGTTCAACTAGTTTTACAGTCTGTCTTCCACCATTAAAACCTTTTATGCCAAGAAATATGATGTACAAAGGAATATTAAAGGCAAGGTTTGACTGCTGTTCTGCTGAGCATATTATGCCACCTCATGGTTAGCAACAGAAACACCACCGCCCTCAGTGCTGTTTCAAAAATATAGCAGAGCAAAAAGAGTAGCACATTTCAGTTATTGATACATAGTGCTGAAATGTCAGAAGTCCCACTGGGATCAATCACTGCAGAGTGTTAAGATCAAATCTGTAAATTATATATAAAGACAAAGCACTGCAAAACACATCTCCCTTTAACAGTTGAGTTTGACGTTTTACTGAAAGTATATTGCTACGTAACATGTAATCCAATACTGACCTGATACTAGCCCATAAACACCTTCTCCTGTGGAGCTACATTCCTATGTTGAGCTTGTTTCAGTAGAGTGCCATTACCTGGAAGGACACAGTATTATACACTCCAGCAAGTATCATCTCTTTGCTCTTTAACAACAGTAAATATTATTTACTTTCAATTGGATAACTAATATGCAATTCCAGTTATAGATGTGTATAATGTACACCTAATGATTAAACTTGGATTTTACCATGACCTAAAAGTCTTAAGGTAAAAAAAATCCAGAACTGTAGCAGAATATGATTCTCACTTGAGTCAAGAGTTCATAATATGCACTGGCAAAGATTGGGTTAGATTTTTAAATTAGAATGAATTATACATAGAATTAGAAATGGAAGCTGGCTGAATTGATATGATCTGGCGTGCACGGTCAGTTAGGTAATGGCCAGAGCCTCAGCTACACTAAAGTCATTATGGAGAACATTTGTTAAAACCAGTGGATTAGGCTCAGATGGCTCGTGCATGAGTAGGAATAGAGTCACCTTACTTAAACTTAGGCATTTCTTATACAAAATATTGAAGTTTAGTAGTCCTGACATTAGCAAAGGAACAGGAGGAAGTGAACTGTGTCTCTCTTGCTCCTATGTGGGGTTTATGGTAATCAAGCTGTTAATTTGGGCATCTCAGTCCAACCTAGAGTCAAGTCAGAGGAATGTGAAACAAATATACAAAATCTGTGTTTTTACTTTCCTGATCTTTCAGTGAAGCATACTTGGCTTCAGACAGTTCAGAGTATGGTCAGCTCCTGAGCATCTGAGGAAACCTGGACAAAGCAAAAGCATATTTAAGGCAAACCTATTTATTAACTAGGCACTCAAGTGGCATCTTGAGAAGTTTAAGTGGGACCTGAGCAGGTTAGGTCTCTGGAGTTTTTTCTATGACTTGGTTAACTCCCAAACCAGATGATGTATCCAGGACACATGAGAAATGACTATGCATAGTTTAAAACTCCTCTTCCAAAGACTACTACAGTCTTTCATCATGAAAGGTGATAGAGAAACTTTATCTGGTTTATCTCTCAGCAAGAGACTTAAAGTGAATGTAAAGACCTGTAAAAGTGAATGTGAAAGTCAGGCACTGTCTGCGTTTTGAATATTCAGATTCTCTTATTAATGTAGTTGTTTGAAAAAAAGTCTGTGCCCTGTTTTTTGATGCAAACTAACTCAGAGATAATAAAATAAATTTGTTTTATATGTGTAGAAGGGCTATGGATGGATTCTCTCCCTCTTGTCCAGGGAATGCATTTCCTGGAGCACTAATCTGCAGCACAAAATTACTGATATATTTAGGGATCACACTCACTTCTCTGTCTTGCCAGAAAGTTCATATTCTTAAGTGATAACTTGCCATGCAAGTAAATTAAAATGCCAGCGTCACCAGAAAAATTACTAGTTATTTCCTGAAGCAATTGATTGTTAAAGCAAACCAAAATACTTTTATTTAATAAAGTTTTTGTAGTAGCAGTAATATTTTTGTTTTAAAACATTGTATGCTTTTAAACTTACAATGCAGAAATATCTAATCACTCTGAAAACTCTCTCTATAGATTGCTTAAGCAAGGAGATCATGTGCAGAGCAAATGTGACATCGGAGTCAGAATCTTTGGAGAGTGAAAAAAGCTATACATTATCCTTTTTTACCCTGTTACAGTTTCTGGGGCTAATTTGGCCAGCCATGAATAATGTATTGCAGGACTGCTTCCTACCTTTTGAGATTCATTCTGTTCATCAAGTGTAACTGTTATGACTCTCACTCTGCTCTGTGTGACATATAACTTTGCATAACATTAGGCGGCATGTTGAAAGTGGGAGTTCCTTAACAAATAGAATTTCTACTTCTAAATTACATACAGATGACTTCCTGGAGCTGACTGGAATATACACTCCAAAACCTATCTTCTGAAACCACTTATGTCCTCTATAATGACATTTAAAATGACTGATGAAAACCTGCTTGGGCCAACGCATTAGTGATTAATGGTGTGTAGATATGTCTTTGTCCTCCTGGAGAAGAATGAAAGCTTGACTTCCAGACTAGATGTGGCTACTTACTTTAACACAGCTCTTACTCTGAGGTCCAAGCCTTACTGGAAAACCAAGAAGAAAATGCCGGTCTTTTCTCTTTGTGCTAGGAAACTGCAAGGCATGCTGTTAGCCTATATCAGCCATGGAAACTTAAGGGAACAGCAGGCAGTCTGAGGCTTCTCTGAAGGAGCTGCTTAGTGAGACCTCAGCCCAACGGCCCACATTGTATTGTGGCTGTGACGTGGAATCTCACTGTGGGACTTGCACAGTAATATTTAATCCTTGTTAACACACTCCTCTGTGACATGAGAATAGTAATAGCCATGTAGCAGTTGCCCAAGGAAATAGGATTTTACTCAGATTTGGCTTATTTCATTTAGTGGAGCTGCTGACTACCAAGTTTGGTGTTTGTATGGAAACCCTACTAGTAGTTCCCAGGTCAACTTCTAGATTCAATTCAATTTCCATTGACTTCAGAGGGGAATTGTCAGGTGGTTGCAAAGACAAAGGACTAAAGATGTACCTCATTCAGATCGCAAACCTGTGCTGGCATCAAATTCCTTCATTCGTCCCCTCCATTCCCCCTAGTCTAGTCTGAAGAGGGGGACCAAGGTCTGCCCACAGCTGTGATTGGCAAAGATGAGGGCACAGCAGCTGCTCAGGCTCTGTGTGAGTCAGTACACTGATGTGGGACAGGGCATTTGGCACCAACCCTTGCCCTCTGCTGCTGTCGCATTGTCACTAACTCCTCATCATGCTTTTCAGCCAGGCTGACTCAAAGTCCTGGCAAGGCTGGCCCACACTGGGAGAAAGTACCAGGTGGGGATGAGAATTTTGGAAGATGCATCAAAGAAGAAAACATAAGAAAGGGAATATTGCATATTCAGACAGGAGAGGCAATTTAGAAAAAATATGCCAGTCACAGAGAGATTTATTCCCTGGGCTATATGAGAAGCAAACACAACAGAACAGAGAGAGCTATGCAGGAAACCTACAGAGATGGTGGGATTCCTCCAATGCATTTAGGTTTCTGATGCCTATTTCCAGGCATGTTAAGGGTGTGTGCAGGTTGATGGTGAAGTTGCCCACTTATACAAAAAAAGTATTTGTAATTTTTTAAGTATGAGGATTATATATGAAGGATTGTCCTGCTTTCTTCACACACAACTTTAATGGGTGTCCTTTACAGACAAATTAAAGGATTTAAGTTATTAGAAGCTATGCATGAGTGCATATTGCTGTAGGACATGGGATTTTCTTTTTCATGTTCAGCTGCATAAACTAACTAAGCATAGCAGAGTTCAGGAACTAAAAATAACACATTGTCATTTACAGGACTGGGTTTTATCTATGTTTCTTTTTCCCTCAGGGGAAAAGTAAGAGATGTTAAAAAACCCAAACAAACAAACAAATAAAAAACAACACACAGCCAAAAAAACACTGTAAACCACAGAACTGTCCACGGAATAGGTGAAAAGAATGAAGCAGAAACATACTACTCTTCATTGTAGTTAAAAGTGTTCCTGAACACTTAAAGCAGTTACAAAGCAGTGAGGAAATGTTACACAGTCCCCAGACTTTGCTTGCACTTCAGTGCTTAGTAACTGAGCGGTAGTACTCTGTGTACCTCCTGGGGTTAACACCTCATGACATCCTATTGCTCTCACCAAAACTCTGTGCTATGTTGGGTTGCTGTTGTTATTTTTGCAAAATCAAACAAAACCCAGACGTGTTTATTAAATGGTTTAACAAAGCAGACGAGAACACTTTGACCAAAATTACAGTGCAATAAAGAGGTATTCTATTAAAAACAGTGTAAAGGCTGATATAGTAAAACAGAATTTAATTTATGGGGATCTCCTGTGTAACGCTACTTCATGGTCCTTGCTCCTGGATGTGTCCCTTCTCTCCTTCCAGAAATTACACCTGCTTGGCATCATTTCTATTCATCATCTGAGGACTTGAGATTTTTCCCAGATCTCTAGTAATCTCATAATCTTTTGGGTGGTTTGGCTTGTAGTGAGTATTAGCTTTGATCCAGCTATAAACAAACAACCATTGATTTGTTCAGTATGAATATACAGACTGTTAGTACAGTAAAATTAAGTCCAGTGCTGCAGGGCACATATGCCTTGGACACAGCATGTTTAATGATATATAGCATGTGCTTATTTGGGCAAACCTGCAGACAGCTATAGGAGGTTGTCTGTCTTCTAAACTGGCCCTGGTGACAGTATTAATAACCGAGACCTGGACCCAGGAAGACATTTGGATAATCTCCACAGTTGTTCTCTTGTGTCCATCAACTTCTGTAACTGGTCACTGATCTCTTCAGATGTGTCTAGTTCACTCTGCTCCACATATCGCTACTCCTGTAAGGTGAATGGGAAATGCTGGTGCAGGTGCAGTTAAAGAGAAGCCCAAGTCGTACGGGGATTGACCTGAAAATTCGTTTTGTACCTCACAAACGAGAATTCGCGTTCTCCATTCACACCTTTTTCTTCAGCGAAATAAAATCTTTGCTATGTGGCACCTATGACTTCCCCTCCATGCATCTAAGTGTGTTGACTGATGGATGGAGAATCAGAGCAGTGCCATGTGCACAGGTAGAGGGTCGACTACCACCTTTCCTTGGAGAGAGACATTTCTGTGATGAGATGGGGCCTGGTATCAGAATGGTACCTCCACACCATCACTTTTTCCCTCAGGGGATTTGAAGAGGCCCATAGCATTGCTGCTACATAGAAGGCTCCCTGAAGCAGAGGGTTAAGGACTATTACCCTGGTACATGGCCTTCTCCTGGAATTTTGCTGGTGGAAGGAGATTATTAGCACTTAAGGTCAAACTGAACACTGCTATTCTATCGCCCTCCATGCACAAGGCTGGGATTTACATCTTTCAGATGTTGCAGCTGGCAAGCAGGAGGATGACTGAAAGCCTCAG
The DNA here is from genome assembly GCA_036023395.1 of Myiotriccus ornatus. Classification (NCBI taxonomy): domain Eukaryota; kingdom Metazoa; phylum Chordata; class Aves; order Passeriformes; family Tyrannidae; genus Myiotriccus; species Myiotriccus ornatus. The sequence goes on from JAYRBT010000082.1 coordinate 116,160,158, forward strand.
GTATGTGTTCAAATCAAGAACAAGAGTCAATCAGGAAGTCCAATGCCTGAAGAAACACACTGTTAACTGACTGCAACTGCTTCAGCTTGCATCCAGGAGCTAAGGGCTAGTTTCTTTCATGGCACTGATGTATTCCTTCTAATTTCCATATGTTTGCTGTATTACAGCAGCTGCGAATCCCAGCACGTTTGTTACTGTACAAACAACACCTTTCAGCAGGCAGGAGGCACAGTAGGTAGGCAGAGAGAGGACAGCAGCTCGACATCAGTTGCATGGTAGGTCTGGATGAAGCTGACCCAGGCTGGGCTTCCTCCCACATCCCCCTGCAACCATGCTTCTGCCCAGGAAGGGTTGAAGGTTTGCATTGCTAAGGCATAGTTCAGCTTACTGTAGTTGTAATGGGGTTGTGAAGCAGGCAGCCAAGATTATAGCTGGCTGGGATGCTCACTCCCTGGGCTGTCTGACACCCACATCAGCAGACAGAGCTTCCTCCTCCATCTGAAACTCCTCATAGACGGTCATGCTTTCCTGCTCACACTGGCACTGTTAGACCATGAAGCTCACCACACCACAATCTAGGTTCCAGGCTCCTCTTCAGTCCTCTGGCTGAGCCAGGGCTCCATCTCCAGGTGGAGACTTCTGCAGTGCACTGAGGAAATAACCAGGTTCAGTGGCCCAAACATGTTGAGAAGGACCCAGCCGGCCTACTGTCACTTGGCCAGTGTTATTTATCATGCCAAAGCAGCCTGCATCTTAGCTGTAATGATCAAAATGGAGCTGTTGAGGACAAAACAGGAAAGACTGGGTCATAATGAGAAATGTCTAGAAATCATCAGCTTTTTCTAATGGAAATTTTCATTTGCAAATTTCCGTAGTTAATGGCATCAAATGAAAATGCTTTGCAGATGTATAATGTACCAAGGCTCGGTGAATCTGAGAACAGCAGATGGGTTATACACATCTGAGGAGTTTTTTAATATTAAAAAAATAAATAAAGATTGGAGAGGAGTGTCAGTCATGCATCTTGTTAGATGTTTAATCAGGCAGATGAGACATCCCAATTCTTCATTACCTTATTTTTCAGTGCTCTAGACTAATTTCAAACTGCAGAAATGAAGCTCTTTAATTTTTCTTGTCTGTTTTGAAGTCTTGGTATCTAGATGATAATTTATCAATAAGTTCTACAGGACAGAGAGAATAGGATAACTAGCAAAAATCCTACTACTCATGAAAGTATGAGATCATGTTTCTTTTTAATTAGCTTTGCAGGAGAAAAGCTATGCTAAAGGAATAAAAATGATGTGTGGTAGTGATTTAGAGGCTGCAGCAAAGTTCATAAGAAAAACATCAGTCTAGCTCTTCACTTACCATATGGGGTCATCTGTCTTGTAACTGAGCACTGAGCAGGACAATCAAGCTCTCTTTTAAAGACAGCTTGATTTGGGGGGTTTGCTTTTATGGTTTTTTTTTGTTTTGGGGTTGTGTTGTTGGTTTTGTTTGGTTTTTGTTTTAAACAGTATTTTTTTTCTTCTGTCGTGGTTTTGCTCTGGGTCAATTTGCTTTCACACCCCTCACACAATTACTATTAGTTGAGAGAAGGTTTATGCAGACAAAAGAGACTGGATTTAAGAAAATAACATGAACATTTATTACTAGCAAA
>JAYRBT010000082.1:116172492-116188755 GCA_036023395.1 Myiotriccus ornatus
CTTCCTATATGCTGCCAGCATCACTCAACATTCAATATTCACAGCTACATAGGATGCCAGTTCCACAGGAGAGATCCAAGTCTCAGTATCTCCTTTAAGGCCCAGTCAATCCAGGGGCAGCTCCCATCTGCTCTGGGCAGGCCTGATACATGTTGGGGGAGTCACTCCTTAACTTTCTTACAGAGAATAGCAGCACAGCAGCTGATGATTGCTCTGTGATAAACCGCTTGCAGGCATGGATGATGCCTGTCATTAGCCTAATCAGGTTTGCTGATCAAAGTGCTATTCTTCTCTTTTGGATGACAGCCAGTATGCCACACAGAAGAATCCCATTGGTGACAGCTGGGCCTTACTATAGGGCTGTTAGTGATGCACTGATCAAGATAAAGCACTCCCTGAAGAGCTAAATTGTTTCTTGAGCTGAGCAAGCCTAGCGCAAAACAGACAACACAAGGCAAGTAATGCAAAAGGCTTTTGGAGGAGGGCAATTACCAGTATTGCCACTAAAATAATGAAGGATGCTGCTATTCCCTCAGCAGCCTGAATTGCTCTTCCCATACAGTAAACAGATAGAGAGCATCTAGCAAGCCTAAGCAGACAGATGGAAAGCAAGGTGCAACAGAGGCACGCTGCTCTGCAGAGGCATTAAACTACTCCAGGACAAGGGCTGTGCAGTTCACATCACAGCACTCAAATCTGCCAGTTCTAAAATGTGATAGCATACTTGGAAGGGGAATAGCGGGTGAGAGAAGTAATTAGGCTCACAGTTACGTACTCAAAAGATAAAATATCCCCGCAAACAGAGTATGCTCCTCAAATCCAGAGCACTGACAGGGCTGATGCTCATTCTGCTATTCTAACAACTCACAATACGAATTAACATCAATGCCACAACACCTCTAAAGAACTAGTTTGTTACAGTCACAGTTTCCAAAGCTAATTAATTTCCCTACCTTCCATGGTAGATATAAACTCCACTTCATCATCGGTGTTAGTCGTCAGAACATTATAGAAATTACGAAGCTTCTCATTATTTGTGAAATTCTATGACAAGGAAGGGGGGAAAGGTGTTATTTGATCATTTATTTCTAGTTTTAACAAAACAAATTAGTTTGTAGACAGGAAATAAAAAGATCAAATACCTCCATGGAGAGGCTCCATACATGAAAGTTTGATGTCACTGGCTCAGTAGCAAACGTGTGTAATATATCATCAGGGAAATTCCTGAACAATCTACTGTCTTTTGCAGCTATTACAAAAAAAAAAAAAATGGAAAAAGGATATTGTCCATTACCCAAACTGCTATCAAATGGACTAATACTGAGCAGAAGACAATTAATAAAATGCTGAATTAAAGTAAAACTTTTTTTGGCAGTAAAACTTTTTTATTTTAGAATATGCTGCAAGAAAAATCAGCGAAATAACTATCATAGATTTCCAATATGCTGTTACCACTATCTTGACTCAGAAAGGATCCAATTTTGCTACCTAAGTTATCACTAAAATAAGCATCATTATTTGACGCTCATTTCAACAGCCATTCCACTCACAATGAGCACAAATGACAGAACTTGTGAATGATACATGATCTGCAGATGGACTACTCATAACGTAAAGTATCAGCAGAGGCCACATTTTACCAGTGTTGCTGAGTGCCACAGCTCTATCTTAAGGGATCTCTCTGATTTCAATATGGTTCAAATGGTACAGTAATGTTAATATTCATCATTAGGAAAGATGTGATTTGAAAAACTTATCAAGTGCTCTCCAAGTTTGATATGTTCTGAACCTGTGAATTTTGTTCAACTGGTAACAAAAAGGGCCCTAAATGGACATTATTTTTGTAGGTCCAAATTATCAAATGACTCAAAGAGCCACAACTGTGGTTTTTGCTGACTGCTGTTGGTTTCAAATGGCTTGTGCTCACATCTCTGCTTTACAAGCGGCAGAGCTGCACTGACTTTCTAAAAATCAAGGCAACTTAGTATCAAAAAATTTAACATGATAATATTCAGAAACCTCCCAAACATTTACCCCTGAATTTTTCATGAAAATATACCACCTCTCAGCAAAACTCAGACATGAGATGTAATGGATTTCTCACCTGAGGTAAAGTTCAGAGGGAGCGAAAAACCATTTGTCTTGGTATTAACAAGTAAAACTTCGCCACTTGTGAGATACGTAAGCTCTTCGTGTCCAAGACATGTTCCCCATACTGGGAAATAATCTCCGTTATCATTAGCCTTCAAAACAAAAGTAACAACGTAAGGAAAAAGTAATGAAAGTTTACAGAAAAAAGACTGACAAGAACTTGCTAGCTACTCTTTTCACTTTCTTTTGTGTAGGTGAGAAGTATAACTCCTACAGTAGTACAAACTGCTCCTAGAGGAATTATAATAATTCTATCAAAATAAGCACAGATTCCCTTCGTTTTTCTCCTAAAATATGAATGCTAAGGGATAACATACACATGTTGAAGCAGCAAACAGCCCAATGTTGATACTGATTTGCTGTTTTGTTCTACGAATAAGTAATGTCGAGAGAAGCCTAAAGAGAAACCACAAAATGGCAACATTTGCATAAAAAAGACAATCATTAGAAGGAACACAAATGTCACTATTTTGAGAAAAAGCCTATCCATTGCAATTCATACTTTTATATGAAGGACGCTATGATCACATAGCAAGGACCTCTGCAATGTCCACATGCTCATGCCCACCCACTCGCATTAGGAAAACATTAATTCTACTACTAACATAGCTACGTTCTTAAGTGACGTACTTATACATTTGTTTAACTAGCAGGTTTGGACCTGTGTTCCAGAAAGAGAAAATGTGAGTTTAAGCAACATTAAAAAGGGGCAATCATTTTGGAAAGCACAAAAACTGGCAGATCAGTGTGAAAAGAAGGGAAAAAGGCAAAAAGGAGAAAAAGAAAGAAAAAGAGAACACAACTAGTTTTTCCTGTCACTTAACGAAGCACATTGCACACATGCAGCGGAAATCTGCATTTTTTTTATGGTTTACACCTGATAGTAAGCACATGTTAGAGACTGGGACATGTTTCCGAACTCCTGTTTTCGTGAAATCTGAGTAGTCTTTCTTAACTTGATTCTAAACATTTTAAAGTTATGCATACCACAACACACAAGCACAGCTCGCCCCTGGAGAGCTGCTGTTCAAAGCCATTTTTGAGAAAGCTGAAATGACGGGCTTACAATAAAAATGTTACCCTGTTGCATTTCTGACAGTATGGTAATAAAAACCCATAGAACTACTTCTCAGAGCAAGACATGGAACATGTGCAGAGAGGTTAATAGTTCTGCAGTCTTCATGACCACTCGACACGCACAGCTAGGCACAGGACTTACATGAAAGACAGACAGTGGAGTCACAAATGAGGACTAAAAACACTGAAGGCAAATAATAAGCTACAGCTTAATAGCAATTACTAATGACACAAAGATTTTGTGTTCCCCCCCTTTTTTTAAATAAACAATAGTATGGAGGCTGAGCGTATACTAAACAACACCCAAGACATCACATTTTAAAAACTAATTTAAAAGCTGGAAAACAGTATTACATTTAGGTTTTTGTCTAGCTAGTAAAATTCTACTGACTTGACTGGAGATTAGCATTTTTCATCCTCTATTCATATTAAAGCAGAGCCAGATCAAAGTAATTTCTCGTTGTGAACATTGGCAAATGAAAAGGACCTGACATGTTTTAGGAAAACATAAAATTCAGCCTTAGTTTACCTTACCTTAGTAAAACTACCAATATTTTATAGCACTAATTTAGTCTTGAAAGATGAAAATCAAAACACAAAATCAAACAGCAAAGAAAAAGAAAAACCCTGGCTTGTTCATAAGGGTTACCTACGATGAACTGAAAATTATTTTCTGCCTTTCATTCACTGGTAGTACACACATCAGCTAATAAACCTGCCTCTCTGACCATAAAATGACATAGGCAATTCAGTTCATCATTGTGAAATGTAAACAGAATTTCATAATAGTACAACAAACCACAAGAAACACTTGCCCCAGTACTGAACACCAAGACACAGGCTGTAGTTCACACAGTGAGCAGTTCCAAAGAGACACATTGTCACACATAAAAACGAGACAGTCCTTCCAAGACTCAGGTTTAAAGTGACAGACTAACAATCACCATGAATAAAGACAGGCAAAAGAATAAAAACACTGGTGTTATGGGGACTGAAGAGAAGGGAACTTAATTACTAAGTTGTAGCAGTGACTCGTCCTGTGAACGCCACTGCCTATGCTTTGCTTGCTTGCTGTTGGAAAGTTGGTAGCAAGGGTAGAAGAGGAATTCCTCATTGGCAGTGAACACTTCTACCACAGTAACAGTTTAAGCACTCATAACTGCCTTTAGAAGGGGCCAAAGTTTTCCAAAGTATGGCTTCTGTGACAATTTTAATCAATGTTAGCTGAAAATAAAGCTGGTAAAGAGGAAAAAAGGAAGAAAAGGTATGTTTTTATTCAATTTGATTACAGGAGATTCTTAACAAATCACAGGGATTGTATATAAAGCTCAGCGCATCTCCATGCCTTTCCACAAAGCAAGTTTTACCTCAAAATGTGTGCTTTGTATCTGAAACTCTTCTGGTCTAAGAGAATTAAATCTTTAATAAGGATTCAGAGTCTTCTTGCTGTTCTTTAAAAGAAACAGCTTTCTCAGAAATTCAATCCTTTCTTAATAAAGCTAATGATCATATAAACATTTAGAGATAATTAATATAACCTCTCAAGTGCTCTTCCCACTTCTTTTGTGTGCTACATATTAAGCTAGTGTTTACTTTAAAATTCTGCTATATTAAAGTTACCAATGCAAAGAAATAGGTAAAATGGCATAAGGTGCTAATGTAGATCCATCATCTGCACCTCCACAGATATATTTAAATCTACTTAGAGATAGGGTAGAATGAAGGTGTTTCACTCGCTGTAACATATGTGAAGGGAGGCCTTAGTGTTATGTTATTGCAAATTGGTTTGCGAGTCTCTCCACAATTCCTTCTGAGCAGAAGAATTCAGAAGTCTGAATCATAAGTTGCTAAATGACTTTTTTTAATGCAGAAGCAAGAAATGTGCTACCTATTTTCAGGCTTACAGTTAACACACTGGATGTCAGCACAAAACTGAAAAATATGAACCTGTCATTTTGATTTCTGAACAGTGACAATAACAAGAACAGACTGTTCCTCAGTAATTACCTCTAACGCCTTGTGGTAAAATATCTTAGCAACCCTCGCATATTCTGAAGTCTTAAGATCCACACCACCTCCTGGAAAAAGTACCCTGGAAAAAGGCAACATCCAAGAATATGATTACCAACAGTGATAAAGCTAGAATGCAGAAAATGTACACAGAGAAATGTCTGACAGCAGTTTTAAGGGTACAATTCAGGTCTAGGTTTCAGAAATCTACAGACAGGCATCTGTACTTCCATTATGGACAGCAGGAATCTAGTCAGGAAAGTCATTGGAGATTCAAATAGGTTTTCTAGAGCAGATACTGGTGGGTAGGTAGGTTGAACATCCCTGTCGGCTCCACTGACTGTACTGACTAGCACTCCATTAATGGTGTGACTTTGGACAGCTAGTGCACATGCAGACAGCTAAGTTTAGGTCTTCCATCTTTAACTGAATCATATCCTAAGTCTTACTGTTCTTCCACTGAAGAACGATTATTATCACAAAGTAATGATCAAGCCTATTGCAACATATAGAAGAGAATAAATAGAAAATACATAAAACATACAGATCTCAGCTGGTATACAAAAGGTTTGTATGCCATGACTCTGTCAAGTCCTGTCCTGACTCTTAGCTGGCTCTTACTACCACTTTAAAATTCTGGCCCAAATCTTAAGTCATCCTATTCAGTTTCAGTAAAGAAGAACGGTGGCCCTGGCAGAGTGATCTTCTTATTGCAGACAACACAGATCAAAAAGTTCCTATTAAAAAGGAAAAAAAGTACTTTTCGCCATAACCTTAGGTCACACAGGATCCTATAGAAACCTCAGAAACCATTTCAAAAAAATAGTGCACAAGCCTTTTCCACCACAAAAATAATCAGCAGTAGCAATTCTCCATGTGGATTCCCAAAGCCAAATACCACAAAAAAGATTCAGTACAGTCTAGCAGAGATATCACATGTACATATGATGACACAGAAAGTAATCAAATACATCAAAACAGTCACATGAAAAAAAAGAAGCCTCTTCTGGCTGTATCTGCAACAGTGCCCACAGAACAGAACTGGATGTGTGAACACTCCTTATGTCACTGCTGCAGAACCACAGTTAGGTTTACTCAAGTCATATCCACTAGTTGATTTTTTACCAAAATGACTGAAAGATTTTCTCAGCATTTCTGTGCTCTAGAAATGGCAACCCATATGAATGAGATATTAACAAGCAGTTAAAAACAACTAACATCTCAAGTGATCCCAAGCCTTTGCACAGCAACTGTGCTTTTAAACCCTTGTGACCAGGTTTATTTTAAGGTGAATAACGCACAAGATCATGCAAAAGCCACCAAGTACTATGTGGAAAAGTAGTATTCACAAAAATATAAATCAGATTACTCTCCAGTGTCAACACTAAAAATTAATACAGCTGCAGGTATTTTTAAAACAAGCTAGATTATAGATTTCTTCAGAGATCTAATTAAACAAGTAAGGTGATCCTTACCTGGAAGTGGTGAAAAAAATCATTCTACCTGTTCCTTTTGTTCAAACCAAAAACTGGTCAATACTAATTAGGAAAAATGATTGCCATTTTTGCTAATGCAAAAAGGAAATAACCCATTAAGTAGCAATGATAATGGCTTGACATTGTCATAAGCAGATTGAAATGCAACTACGTGTATTCCAGTATCTCTAACTGGTTAGAGCTGACAATGTACACTGAGCATTTCAAAGGCTACCCCAAGAGTACATTGCTGTATTCATAAAATTATGTCTCTACTATAGCTAATGTCATGATTTTAAGAAGGTAGCATTTAATAATAAGAAATCTCCAACTGCAAAGAAGAAACATGAAAGATCATTGTATCTCCTTTTTATTCTGAGTTTCCATAAAAAGAAGTAATTCCCCCCAGAGATCTTGTTTGTTATTTATACACACAGTTATACTGTGGAAGCCATTAAGTAACAGTGGAGGACTACAAGAGGAACTATAGAACATCCTTACTCACCTACATGGCACAAACTCAACTGACAGTCACTGCAGAGACACAGGGGCATGGGAACTGGATCTACTTGCCTAACACCCTATTCTGCATGGACGTAGGTGGTGAGGTAGAAAGAATGGAAGACCCCACTGGTGAAAAGACCTTTCAGTAACCAAAGAGAGGCTGGTAGCCACGAAAAAAGGGATGAAAATGATTCATTGTGTCTCCAATATGATTAGCCACAGAGGACAAAGTGTCACTGTCTCATACTTGGTTATATATCACAAGACTGCAAACACCCAGCGGTTTAGTGCACAGGGCATGCTGTGGTACATGAGGGCAATGCTCTCTGAGGACAGCCAAAGGTCTAAATTCTGAAAATTCTACACATGCTGATTAACACTCTAACATATGCATAAGCTTAACGAAAACATCCATGGTTTAAGATGCTCACCTCATGACTACAAGTAGCCCAATCACATGCTATGGCCTCACATACAATTAAGGCTGTGGAGTGCAGCATCAGCTGATTTTAAAGTGCACTTTTCACACAAGGCTAAAAAAACATAAAAGGTTTTGACTTTGTTAAGCCCACAATAAAATCTGTTAAGGAAAGGGTAGGAACAGAGATGAAATACCAAGCAAGTGCTATTAAACATAAAAATTAAGGTGACAGCTCAAATGAGGAGGACAGAAAAAATTAACAAGGAGGAAGTGAGATATTTCACTTGCAAAATTGTTAATAATTACGGTGCCACTTTTGCCTGCCTGCAGACTAGCACAGGAGAATGCCAAGATGAGCCTTGGCACTGTTGCAGATTATCTGACGTGTTCCTCAAGGAAGGAAAGGCAGTACACCAACAGCGGATGAAATAATGCACTCTCTCTCTTAGAACATATTTTCACATCTGCAATGCCCAGGACAACCTCTATAAAGAGTAGGAAGACAGTGTTCTTGGGAATACAGCAGAGCTCAAAAATGAAACTATCATGTCTTTCAACAGAAAATCAGTGTTCAAAACTTACCCGTTAATAGAATGGAATATTCTGTTATATTCTTCATCTGTAAGATTTAATCTGAAACACCAAAAAATAATTATATAATACATATGAAATACACATATTTAACCACAAAAGCATAATTGTTATTGAACAGAAGCATCAGTCACAGAGAATATGTAGAAAGCATGCTTTAAACAGAATAGAATAGACACAGATTAAATTAATCATTTCACTTGAAACAGCTCAATCCACAATACTGAAAATAGGGCCCTGTCAGGCACAGTTCAGGATTAGGTACTCTGAGACCCTTTTGCAGACACTCAAAAAATTTACCCTTTACAGGAATAGTATGGTTATTACTTCCTCCAGACCGGCAACTCCGGTTTCCAGTTGACTCCAAGAAGGGCAGAGCTGCAAACCCTGGGTCACACCCATGCACCCCCAGCCTCCTTGCCAGCGTGGCAGTATGAAAAACACAGGTTCTGTGTAAGCACTGCTCAGCAGTAAAAAAAACCTGTCTCTATATTATCAACCCTGTGTTCAGCACAGCTCCAACACACAGCCCCATACCAGCCACTGAAGAGAATTAACACCACCCCACACAAAACCAGATAGCACAGATGGCTACACTTCTGCAGAACTGATACACTGGGTACAACTCAAAGCGTCCAGCTTTGCTGCAACTAACTTAATTGCCAGAATTAGAAGAACCCATTTATGGATGAAGCTTCTGGTCAACAAACATTCTGAAAGTCCCACTAGGTACATGAGGAATGTGTGCCTGAGTCTAATTCAGGCACTTAACTGGTGCTCTTATTGGACTGTGTAGTTTTTCTGCAGATGTATTAGTATAGGTTTTAAATTCTGACAACTATAATTTTATCATTCAATTTCAGTGCACTTAATATTTTATAGCTAGCTGCTGGCTATAAAATATAGTCAATTATGTTATTTAGTCTGCTACTTTTTACCCAACAACCACAATACAACACATTGAGTTAGTGACCCATAGTTTGAACAGAATGAGACTTTGGTTTCTTAAAGGAATGCTAATAGCCTGCCTTGATTCCTCGAATTTTATGGCTACAGAATGTGACAAAAGATAGTAGGTATCTATGTATCTAGATATCTATGTGCATTTGTAGGCACTACACAGTAGACTTAAAACAGCTAATTTTAAAAACCACACATGCAAACTACAAAGGGCAATTTTACAGGTAAAAAAAACTTAGTATTTCCAAAAAAAGACTATTAACATAAGAAGAAATATTAAAATGTACATGTCCACTCTGCTTTTATTCTGATTTCTAAAGACTCCCTGCAAATTCTGACATCTTCCAATAGTCTTTGAGGAGCAATAAACACTCAGAAAAGCAGAACAACTGCTTTCTGTGTTTCTAACGTGGTACCCTTACATAATACAATTATTACCCACTCCTAAGGATATAAAAAAAAATCTACCTTATTGGCACAGCTCGGGCACCAGCAGATTCCACAAATTTCACATATGAAGCTGCAATATATGATCTTCCAAAACTCTGGAACTCACCAAAGTGGCATTCCTGTGCCAATATCCCTGAAAGGTCAAAAGAAAATTAGCACTACGCATATGTCAAATACTATACACTGAAAGAAGAATCACAGAATCACTGAATCAATTAGGTTGGAAAAGACCTCCGAGACCATGAAGTCCAACCTTCAACCGAACTCCACATGGTCAACTAGACCGTGGCACTAAGTGCCACGTCCAGTTTTTCCTTAAACACCTCCAGGGACAGTGACTCCACCACCTCCCTGGGCAGTCCATTCCAGTGTCTAATCACCCTTTCTGTGAAGAAATTCTTCCTAATGTCCAACCGACCCCTCCCGGTGCAGCTTAAGACTGTGCCCTCTTGTCCTATTTCTAGCTGCCTGAGACCGACCCCCACCTGGCTACAATCTCCTTCTATGCAATTGAAGAGAGTGATAAGGTCACCTCTGAGACTCCTCCAGGCTAAACAATCCCAGCTCTCTCAGCCGCTCCTCATAAGACTTGTGCTCTTATTAATTAATTAATTAAACTCCCATTTCCGATATGTCAGGTTGCAGCGCCCGGAAGAATTACAGGCACGGAGACAACGGGGCATCAATTACGGTGCCCCTTCACAAGGTACCGCATAACACAGATAACCTGACGAACACTCGGCTTCCCCACTTAACACCATAACATCTTGAGTAGCCCATCGTTGCTTTAAGATTTTTTTCTTAGAGAAAGCATGTCTATACAGCGTTAACGCTACTTGCAACAGCTCCAACCAAACCTACGCTCGGGGAGACATTTCACTCCACCCAGAAACCGGCAGCGCTTCCCTCCCCCGGCACCCCCGAGGCGGCTGCGAGGCAGCCCGGCGCGGCCGGGGATGCCCGGGGAGCGGCCGCCCCTTACCGACGATGGGTTTGTCGTTGCGCTCCGCCGAGCGCTCCCGCAGCACGAAGGCGGCGGCGCAGCGCAGCACGACCGGGAGGAGGACGAGGAGGGTGGCGGCCGGACCGAGACGGAGCCGGAGCCCTGCGAAGCGCCCCATGGCCGCGTCGCCCACGGCCGAGCGCACCCAACGGCCCCGGGCTCGGCTCCCGGCCCGGCCCCGCGCCGCGGCTCCCTGGGAAATGCAGTCCCGGCGAACCGCCCCGCCCCGCCGAGGTGCGCGGAGCGCAGGGATGCCCTCGGCCCTACCCTCGGTCCCGCCCGCCACCCCTTCCTTCTCTGCTTCCCGGCAAAGGGACGCTTGTACCGCCAAACAGTGACAGACGAGGGCAGTCCGACCAGAAATTGTTTATTAATTAAAATGGCGTCAATACTTAAAAAATAATTAAAAACATTGCGCATCACGTGATGCTTACAGTCAGTAGTAAATTACGTTTGCATCGTTTAACAGGAGCTTTCCTTTTTTAGAGGCACTTCCGATGTTTTTGAAGAATAACACACTTGGGGATCTTTGTTTTTTTGACTGCTGTTCAAAGCTGCCACATCATCACCCATCATACTAATACCTCCTCCATTAATTATGCAAATATTACAATTATCTTGTGTCATTACTATTAGCAGCAAGTGCAATTAGAGTTCCCACCTTCTATATAATATGTAAACATTAAAAAATAATTAAGTTTATGGAAAAGTAACTGCACTCAGAGCTCTAACTGTTGTGTTATGCAAACACGCTATCACTTAATAACAGATTCAGGATATTTTTCAAGACATTTAGAACTTTATACCCACAGAGCTGGTGTAGTCCAAATAAAGATTATAAAAGCTAAAAACCAGCTACATATGCATGGGCGTATACCTATGCAATCAAATGAGGTCTCTGCTACATAAACCAGCAACAATCAGAGATTGGTTTCATGGGAAAAGTTTAAATTTTCCTGTTCACTGAAACATAGCTCATTGCTTTGTGCAGTTTACATTCAAGGATTAAAATTGAAGGACTGTAAAATAAGACCATAACTTCAGTTCTCCAGTTGGTAAATTATTTGGAACTTCAGATACACACTTGAACAATTGCCAGATGCCTGACTACTTAGTTTATTTTCTTATAAAGAAGAATTAGCAGTTCACCAAACTCCTCTATTTAAGGAGATTTTTTTATCACAAAATAGTTCAATCTGAGAAAAAAAGAAAGATATATGAAATATATTTTCCTATGAAAAAGTATCTGGAAAAGGTTTATTTAAATTTAGGCTCCATATCAAATATACTGTGAAAGAGAAGATACTTGAGAAAATCAGGGAATTGGAAGAAAAGAAAATCATAAGAAGCTTTTGTCAGTTTTTAAAGAATTTCTGGTATTGACCTTATCACAGCAGAAGAAACTACAATCAGTGAGTACTCTAATGTGGCTTTCATAGATATTCCTTTAGCTAATAAATATCTTCCAATGACTTTCACAGTAATGCAGTATTAGTTATAATGGAAAATAAGACATTTCAGATTTAACAGGATAGCACAATTTCTCTCCCCTAAGCATATATGAATATAGAATCCCAATGTCCTAAAGATTCCAAAATAACTGACATTATCATTTATAGCTACCTGAGAAACAAAGCATTTTTTACAGATTCATTTATACAAAGACTCATATGGAATGCTTAAATATATAGTGCTTCTGCAAAGATCTCTTGGCTTATTACAAAAGAGAGTTAAAAACTGGGTAAATGAACTCTAGCAGTTGTTGTACTAACAGAGATTTTAAGAAAAAGCTGAGTGAAAAGTAAAATAATACTTTAGATCATTAGATACTGGGGATTCTGCTATGTAGAGTAATAGCTTTTACATATCTAGTGTTCATATCTCAATAACGTCCCTTAGAAAACGAAAACAAAACAGAAACTGGTTTCCAGTAAGTATGGAGAGATTCTTTTTCATTACCCCTACAGAAATAAAGGTTTAACAGAAATTAAAAATAATTTCTTTCAGTGCCCAACAGCAAATAGAATGGCAAGCTGTCAAGTACTGTTCTGAAAATAAAATGAAGACACCCAGCATCTCCTATGCTGAGGTTCAAAGTGATCTCAAAGCACCCTTAAACTACATAGCAGATATTTCTAAAGTTCAGATCCACAAAGAATAACCTACTTCACCCTCTGAAACAAACAGATAATGCAAACAAGCTGAAAGCTCTTGACCTCTGTAGTACTCTACAGTAAGAACTAAAGGTGATAATCTGAGTTGCTTATCGTTGTCCATACGCAACATCACTTTGAAGAAAAAACTAAGAATTTTCAACTTTGTTTGGGCTCTCTTACCAGTTCCTCCTCCTGATTCATACTGTCATTTGAAGAAGAGGTATATGGTGTTTTTCCCAGCTTCCTTTATAAAACTGGAAGATTTATGTTAACACATCTCTGTGTTAATTAGAATAAAAGGGGAAGCTGCACAACCAGGACAGATTAACACAAATGTCTTACTATTGCTGATGAATTTTCAATTTGACACAAACTAACAAAATAGTCTTTTTCCCTGAGAATCAATCCAAAAAGCAGCCTCTATGCTCCTAGTAAATTAGCCCTGCAGTCCCTTCTGCAACAACCTACTCTACCATAGTCACATTCCATTCTTCATTTTATATCCTGTTGTCTTGACAAGCCAAGATACAAGAGCTAAGTGTAAGGTTCTGGACTGCATTATTACAAATAAGTTGCCTCCAAAGACTTAACAAGAGCAGTATCAATCTGATATC
Organism: Myiotriccus ornatus; assembly: GCA_036023395.1. Lineage (NCBI taxonomy): Eukaryota > Metazoa > Chordata > Aves > Passeriformes > Tyrannidae > Myiotriccus > Myiotriccus ornatus. The sequence continues at coordinate 116,185,905 of JAYRBT010000082.1, forward strand.
CAATGCATTCCTCAACTTTCGGGCATACAAGTTAATCAATTACAAACAGTACTACAAATATGTAGAATTCAATAATCTCTTCAGACACACATACTGTTAGTATGTGTGTTATACTGTTAGACTCCAGTTAGTATAAAGTGCAGCCAATGCAATATTCAGTGCCCTGCAAAGATATACTGGTTTCATTCATTATAATTTGAAGTTCCAATGAATGTTTTCATATTAAACTTAACTCCACTTTCACTGTTAAAGAATCAGTATAATACTGCAATAAGGTTATTTCTGTGCAACCAGAGAAATGCTCTGAAGATAATCTGCAGATGCCATTATAAAGTCAGTCCATTCTTTAGCCAGCTCTTCAAAGGAGACTTCCTCCCCCCCATATTCCGGTGGGAGAATGCTGGTGGGGAAGTGTTCGGTCAGACTCTGAATGTAGTTATTTCCATGCATATAAACCTAAAACAAAATATGGAAAGCATTTACTTGGGTAATGCTAGACTACTGAGTGAAAACAGGCAGCAAATGAATTCTGTTCGAGAGCTGAAGCCACCAGCTTGGTTTGACTTAACAAATGTACTTGTTCATAATTAGCTCCTTAAAAAATTAAGGAAGTACCTTGTGATTTTCCCATGGGTGCTCAAACTGTCTGCTCAGTATATGAAGACTGGAAGATAGGAAGACAGGAAGAAGACTGAAGGATGGACTACAACCTGAGAACTGTATTTTATGTAGCTGTGAGCACAGGAGCCAAAACTAACTACACATTTTTTCCAGACTGGTTTAGCAACACTTAGACAAAGGTACACACAACATCCCAAAGGCTGAACAGTGGGAAGACTGGAGACTGGTTTAGTCATGATATCATGTGCTTGCCTTTCAGTCATTTCCAAGAAAAGGACAGTGTCTGGCTCCTAGCCAATACTATCTGGTCCTGCCAGATAGTTTAAAAACAACGTATTTAAAAACAACATTATGTAGTATGTAAATTCAGGCACGTGTCAAGAAAGATATTCAAAAGAATTATATCTTAGTCCTTATGTTTCAGTACCAACTTAGTTCCAGGACCACTCAACCACTTTAACCTTTGTAATACTGTAGTTTTGTTTCTTCTCATTATAGGCCTCTTATTAACACTCAACAAGAATTTTCTGCAATTATTATTACACAAAGACAATAAGGATATACACTCAAAAGCTCTCTTTTCTCTAACACTTCCTCATCAGGAAGTAAAACAAGTGAGTGAATAGTAATTATTTCTGTAAAGGTATGGGGAACTGGCCCTTAGAGTTGGGTTGTTTTGGGTTGGTTTTTTTTCAGATCTGACCTGTAATTCTAAGCTAAGAGACAGGACAATCTGCTTCTGTTCCACTCAGTGAACTAGGATACCAGGTTTGTTTTGGTTTAGGCCTTTACTGTCCATCTGCCCTCTTTTCCATTTTTAAAGTTCTAGCCCAAAACTGGATCAGGTGACATGGGCTTTTTTCACAGGTGTTAATGTGAGAAAAGGAGGGCCAGGGCTTCAGGCTGCTGGAACATATTCCCTCTTTCTATCATCTTTTGAGAGTGAGAGACTGCATAAGGCTGCCTCTTTCTCATAGCAACACAGAGCCTAGGAAAAGGGGACTGGCAAATTACAGTTAACAGTGACCAGAAAGATCTGTACCTACTGTCCTGGATTGCAGTGGCTGTTGCAAATGTACAAAATCCATGTGCTGAGAAAAGGAGGCTTCAAGAATGGGAATAACAATAGACAGGGCTGCTTATTTTGTACCTTAGTCCTGTTGTCAACACTTTTATGCCAGCTGAAAAGCCCAATATTCTTTCCATGCTACAATAAACCAGAATCCTTGGCATGCTTTTGCATCCAAATACAAATAGGTTTGTATTTGGAAGATTTGCAGATTTATAACTGCATAACTACTTAAAACAACTAAGGAGCTATTTGGAAAAAAACTCCAAACTTCAGTCTGACCTATTTTTGATGCATAAATACCTCTGGGGGTCTTTCAGAGCTAAACAGTTGTCTTCTACTAATTCTGCGTGACTTGGAGCATAACATCACTGTTCAGTGATATTTTTTCCCTGTCATTTACAGGCAGAGTACTGGGAGATCCAAGACCTATTTCTTTCTAATTCTGTAGAATAATTGCTTTGTAACCTCAAACAAATTATTAAACCTCTCTGTGTCACAGTGGTTTTTATCTTTAGAGTGGTGGTAACAGCACCGCTTGCAACTTTCATGTTATTGATAACTGCAAATGCTTTACAATTAGATTCTGGAGGTCAGTATGGCACTAACAAACAACTATGATTTATGCTCTTCAAAGCTCAAGAGTAGCAGATACTAAAGGAAGTGCTACAGGTTGTCATATAAGGGTTTTGTGGCAGAAAGAAATATTTGTGTGCACTCACCCGTTCCTTTATTTTTTCAGTGAGAAAAGGCTTAATTAGAGCGAAGACTGGGTAGAAGAATAAAGGCTCGTTAATCAAGTGGATACCTCGAACTTTTAGTGGAAAGGAATCCTGTCAACATACATGAAAAACAGCATAAGAAAAAATTACTGAAAAGATTTTATTGCTAAGGACAAGCCTGTGAAAACTGCCTAGTCTATAGGTTAAACTATTCTTCCTGATCTTGCCAATTTCTGCATTTTGGAGTGTTCTTAACTTACACTGCTACAACAACATTTAAAAAAATCATATCTTGTTCCTCCCATTAGAAAGAAAAAAACCAGTATGAGGAGAGATTGATTATTAAAACAAACAAACAAAAAAAAAAAAAAAGAAAACTGCCACCAAAATGCAAATAAATATTGCACACAAACCTTGTGCTCAGCCTTTTCTCTAAAGT
>JAYRBT010000082.1:116198207-116320976 GCA_036023395.1 Myiotriccus ornatus
ACCCCCAGGTCCCTTTCTGCCTGGCTGCTCTCCAGCCACTCTGTGCCCAGCCTGTAGCGCTGCAGGGGTTGTTGTGGCCAAAGTGCAGGACTCGGCACTTGGCCTTGTTGAACTTCATCCCACTGGAATCAGCCCATCTCTCCAGCCTATCCAGATCTCTCCGCAGAGCCCTCCTGCCTTCCTCCCAACTTGGTGTCGTCTGCAAATTTGCTAATGATGGACTCAATCCCCTCATCCAGACCATCAATAAAGATGTTAAACAGAACTGGACCCAACACTGATCCCTGGGGAACACCACCAGTGACTGGCTGCCAGCCGGATGCATCCCCGTTCACCACCACTCTCTGGGCCCAAGTGACAGTGGGTTTGATGATAACAATGAATCCAAGACACAGTGAGTTTGATGATAACAATAAAATCAAACATACAGACATAGCTGGTATATTAAAAAAGGGGTATATAAACCCATTGCTTTAGCACAATCAATAGAGACCTGTGGCCCTGCTTCTTAGTTTACAGTATATACAGGAGTTAAATGTATCTGCACAAACTAACACTCAGCTCAGGTATGAATTTATATTCAGGTATGAATTTATATTCAGGTATGAATTTATTTCTTCTAGCATGATAGGTATCAATATACCAATAGTTAAAAGCAAGTCTGGAACTGCTACTGGAAAAATGTAAAAGATTCCTGTTGCAATGAATCACCATGAAAGATTTAGAAATGGAATGTCTTGCCACAATTACCTGATTATTCTTTTCTGAAGAATTTCCAAATGTTGATAACAGACATCAGATAAATCTATGTCAATTATTAACCACCAATAAACAGTCTGGTCAGTTGCCAGACTCTTGATTTATATTTAAGGCTAATTATAAGCCCGTACTAAGATGCTGGACAACTGTTGGTTAAAAGCATTGACAGGGCCATGAACTTTGATTATTCCTTAGCTGCTCTACAAGTCCTTTGCAGTAGGTACCCAGGAGTCCAGTGGGGAAAAAGGGACTGTACAGCCTGGATTCCAAACCAAGAGGTAACACCAAACCAGGGTGGGAGGGAACAGCCACTGTCTGGACTGATGGCAGGAGGGCTCTGTCTAGGATGAAGTACTAATGTAACCTCTGCATGAAATCTGACTTGAGTTAGATGAATATACTTCTTGTGACCACCACAGATTTTTGCACAATAATTCTCTTGGGCCTCGATCTACCAATTGCAATAAACACATTCCTTTGGCCAAAGGGGAGGGTGGGGGTAGGGAGGGGGATATTCTTCTTTTATTCTTCCTATTCTGCAAGAGAAGTATTCTAGAAAAAACCTTTCAGCTAGTATGTGGAATATTAAGTAGAAATAGCTACAGCATTTGGAGAACTGAAATTCTAGGCAGAAACATTAAACACAGGTAGGTTTGGACATCAGAATCTCTTAATTCAAAGAAAGGGTGAAAATGCAGAAATTTAGCAGTCTGTGGAGACCCAGAAAAAAAAAAAAGAGATTCTAAAAAGACTTAATTTTTTTCAAAGCAGGTCTAGAGGACTGATTCCCAGTCTAGAGGACTGATTCACAAGAGGAGTATAGGAAATTTGCAACTTCATAGACTCCATCTCTAAGCCTAGCTTAGATTCTCTCAAATATTAGACCTACCTACAACACACCTAACAATTAGTCACATCAAAGTGCAGAAGTGCATAGGCCACATTCTGAAGTGTCACCATCCTGTCTACAGGATTACCAGTAACAACCAGTTGCAATGCAATTAGGAGTGGATATTCAGTAGTCCATACTGTCCTCATTAAGCCCTGCTTTTTGGAACCAGGGAATACAGGAAAATAAAATGGCTTTTGCTGGGGAAGTTTCAGTGCACAGCTTTGATATAAAAGAATTTAATGAACTTCAAGCAAAAGTAAGATCCATGAGTACCCAAAGCAATCTGGATTGACTCCCTAGTTCTTCCGCTGGGGAGGAAAGGTTTAAAGCTGTAACACAAATCTCATGAGTGAAATGAAATGAACAAAAATCTAATTTTTAAAACTATTTATGATTAAGGGCCTAATTCAATTCCTCACGTTCTTTTTTTTAGATACCTCAATCCTGCAATACATCTGTGTGCAAACAATCTTCTCTTATGGTGAGTAAACTTGGAAAATCTACAGTACAGAGAAGTCAGAAACTAATAGGTGAAGTCTCTTGGGCAACGCTATGTAAACAACATCAAATTCCACAGAAACACAGCTTCCAACTGGCAAACTGTGAATCAGTTTTTGCCCCGGGAAGATTTGGAAATACTTTCTGTTCCAACATTTAGTGGTTGCCAGTCTTTCTTAAAAAAAAACAACAAACACAAACAAACAAACAAACAAACAAAAAAGTAACAATCTGTACCTTTGGATGTTAAAAGTATGCATGCTCTGTGGCAAAAAGCCATACAAAGAGTCAGGAAAGGACTATGATTTACCAAAGCCTGCAAGGAGTGGTGTAAATGACTAAACTCCAAGAGTAAACAAGCTTTTACACATAGTTTGGTTTTCTTTTTTTTTTTTTTTTTTTTTTTGAGAGTAGTTGTATCGCTGCTAGTAACGAGTAACCCAAGCCCTACAATCTTGACAAGGATGTCCTTTCAAGGATACTGTTTCCTAACCGGAGCTGCAACCTTACCGCACTTACTGCGTACGGGAGTGACTGTACCACCCTTTCCACAACTTTTATGTTGCTTCATCGAGACTGCACAGGACCAGCCACGCTGAATGTGAGACAGCACATTCATTCGGTGCCACGATGAAGATACGCGTGACAAGCAATTAAGTTACACCCTGAAACTCCTCGGCTGGACTCGGCCGACCCCAGAAGGGCAGAGCTCCCTCGCCCACCCAGCACCCAGCGACAGCCCCCGTCCGGCTGCTGCCCGCGTCCCCGGGCCGGGGCAGGCCGGTGACAGCCACCGCGGGGGCTGCCCAGGCACCCGGAGACGCCACCGCCCCCTCCTCCCCCTCCCCACCGCGGGCGGCCACCGCTGCTCTTTACCCTCCAGGCCAGGTCCATGTGGAAGTCTCTGGCGCGCAGGAACCGCACCAGGAAGGCATCGGAGAGCGGCTGCGGCCAGCGCTGTCCGGGCTCTGCCTCCGCCCGCCGCCGCAGCTCGGCCAGGGCGCTGCGCACCCGCGGAGCGTGGTCGGGCAGGTCGTTGGGGTGCCCCGCGCCCGGCGGACCCTGCGACATCGCCCCGCTCGCAGGGCACGACCCGCGCAGCCCCGCCGGCCCCATTGAGAGCCGCGGCGCGGCGGAGCCCGGCGGAGCTGCCTCCGCCCCCGAGAGGGCTTAACCCCTGAGCACCCTCCCTGGCCCGAGGGGAAGGCAGGAGGCAGGTGTGCCGCGTCCCCAGCCGGCCTGGCTCCGACGGCCCGGCTTTTGTGGACTTGACCAGCATTTAGAATTTTACGCTTTAAGCGCATCTCCTGTTTTTCGCTTACAGCTCCCGAAGCGAGCTGTGTCTGCTCCCTGCGGAAGGCGAGGGGCGGCTCCACGGGGCTGGGAGCCCCCCGACACTGCTGCCAGCCGCAGGAGGGTCATCCCGGACCCCTGGAACCCGCTAAGGGTGGCGGCCTGCCTTTTAGGCCGAAATAACCCATCTTTAGATATTATATGGCAAAAAGCTGCAACGAGGTTGCAGCTGGGAAGTGCTGTGCAAACGGGAGACCGGTGCTGGTCGAAAACCGCCTTGCAGCACCTAATCCTTGACATGGATACGCAGTAATAGAAATATGTCCACTCTGCATGGAGAAAGTGGGGTGAAATTGGATTCAGCTTTAGTCCAACTTTTCTGCCCAGCACTGATTTCAGTTATCAAAGGCGAAGAGTTCATTGCTGTTGATAGTATTTTTATTATAACCTTTTCCTACAATTAAGCGTCCTTTGAGACCTTGCTGGCCTACTGAGGCTAAAAGACTTATTTCATTAACATACAACTAACAAGGCATACTTAGGCCTAGTGAAAGGTTTACAAAACTTTGTTCCAGATTGCTTTCCCCTTTTCATGCTTTCTACAGCTACATTTAATTCTTTTCGATTGACGTTTTGGTCATATCTAACCACATCTTGGACTCCTACATACTGCTGAAATGTTTACGGGTATCCCCCTTAGCTTTACAAATGTTAAAAAAAAAAATCTGCCTATCTAAAGGCAGATAAGTAGACAGTTGGAGGGGTGGGGTTTTTTTGCCAAAAAAGAAAAAAAAGCAAATAAAACAGAAACTTGAGGGACTGAATGGAGAATACAAACTTGGAGGGGGAAGTGTTGAAGGAAAGCAACAACAAATAATAATTTTTTTATTACTTTTATTAATTTTTAATAAAAACTGGGAAACGTGAAAGTGTGCACCCAAGAGTGCATAGATGTTTACATGTAGAATGGCAAGAAGGTGTGAGGAAGTATGAACTTACCCTAGATCAAGAGGAAAAAGCAAGCTGGAAATATAGGAAGAAACAGGGAGAACAGAACATGGGGGACACTGACAGCAGGTTTAAAAAGCCCAAACCTTTTGTTACTGCACAGAGCAGAACAGAGCCACTGTGGGAAAAACTGGCATGCAAATGTATAACCCAACCACGGGTGGCAGAACAAACAAAGAGATATCCCAGCAAGGTCACAGAGGGCCTTTAAACACCACAATTTTTGAGCACTTAGTTTTGCCACCTCTGCATTTTTACAACTAAGTACTTTGTCTGTGAAAACAAAAAGGGTGGGAAAACAGAGATATTTTTCATTATATCTCTCTGCTGAGCAACTCATAGCTTTTAACTAGCTTTTCTACAATATGTGGATTGTGATTTTGGCGTCCTATTTGAACAAAAATTTTATTAGAAGTTTCAGTGATTTCCCTCAAGACTGAGTTACAAAAATAACTAAATTTAAGGTGGATTTTTTAAAAGTCTTTTATTATTACTATTATTATTATTATGATTATTATGAGCCAACATATTGTATACTTGACACTTCACCAGAGCAATTAAGACCTGTTGCAAGACGAATCTTGTAGGCAAAAAATTCTTTTTGTTTAATTGCATCTGGATGAGAGCTCAAGTGTCTAAAAGCTCTGTCTAAATAAATTATTCCTGTTTGTAAACTTTGCCTTGTTTGTGTCCTTGGGCCAGGATGATTACTGTTACAACAAAGACTTGAAATTGTGGCAATAGCTCTTTGATGTTCCCTTTTGGAATGTTCCAATGACAAACAGACTTTTAACAGATAGTTGGAATTTGCAGTCCTTCAGCAGAAACTTTATGTCTGTGTAAAACTCACACCATATTTTAACAGGTCTTCTGTGGCAAGTGCTCCAGAGGTGTGGAGACAACCATTTTAGACTAAGTGTAACATATACATGTACCTGCACCCCTTTCTTTTACAGAACATTATAAAAGTTTTAAAAGGTTTTAGAGTTTCAACCCTACAGTAGTAGTTGTATGTTCTTTCTGTGAATGATATGGGTAAATAGAAGGACCTTGTCTTTCATGCATATGCATTTAAGCTAACATCGGTAATAAATTTCATTAGAATCCAGATTAGGAGTTTAACTTGCATAGATGCTGTACAATTAATTTCAGCTACTGGTAATAGAAGGTAGTCACCATTTCTATGAATTATTTTCTAATTAACTCGCTGAAACTTGTGCAGAGGAAGCCATCATGGAATGTTTAATTTTCAGGTCTCTGATATTTTTAGTAAGAATTCACATATTTAAAACCTGTAAATGCAGACATGTGAGTAAGGAAATCAAGATAATAATTGGAAGAATTGATTTATGGGGTGCCAAATGGCTTGCTCTTTCTTCTTGGCCTTTCTACTCAAAGAAGCATACACCAGCTAAAACAAAATAACCCTACTCTACCAAAAAAATATCCTTCCTGTTGTCTGTCTACTCACTGGTGCTGATAGCATTGCTTGAAACTATGTCAAAGCTTTTTCTATAGTGCTAGACCAAAAGCTTACAATATACTGTCTAGCAGGATTGGTTGGTGACTCAGCAACTTAGCAATAGCCTTTTAATGTCTTACTCTATAATTCAGCAATCTCAGCAGACAGCTGGTGGTAGGTACATGACAGAGAACTTGACTTTAATTTTACAGCACAATAGACTATTTACAAAACTATCTTGGTGTAAAAATAATTTTTAAAAAGGTGTGTAGTATAAGCACAGCCCAAGTTTCTACTTAAATCTAGTTTACTCTGCTCTGTAAGACACTGCAATCCTTGGTGTGTGATGAAATAATGAAAAACACTCATGGGCAGGAACTGAGCAAGGGATGAAGTAGAAAGACTTTGATCCTGCTGTCTTGCAGTAGGAAGAGTATGAATCATCAGCTTATTTACTGCCAGATTTATGGATATGCCCTTGAAGTCTGAGCATATTATGGAAGCAATAAAGACTTGGTAGACCCAGGTCTGTCACGTGGCTGTGAGAATAAGCAGCATGCTGTGTGTGTTTAAAGAGAGGAAAGACTTGTAGGTTCCTTACCTCTCATGTCTTCCCCCTTTAAATTTAATCTGTGCCCATACATATGGGGAAGGATTTACCCATTGGCTGTGTATTTAATAAAATACTTCAGGCTTTATTTTCACCTTTCACAGTTTTCTACCTATCACTCCTTTCCAGTTGAAATTTATCCAAATTAACTCTGTTAACTGGTGGGGTGGTGAGGAGGAACCAAAAAACCTCCCCAACTAGCAAACACAACTGCTCTTCGATCAATTTCTCATTATTCCCTGCATCTGTGTGTTTCACAACTTCTGTCTGTGACAGTGTGTTTGGTCTGGCTGGCAATAGCGTCCCTCCCTGGGACCTCTGCTCACAATTTTTTGCTGCTTTTGCAGCTTGTCAACATTTCCACAGTATAAGCATACAGATGGTAAAAGATGCTAACTCAGGTTGCTGGGGCTCACAGAAAAGCTTCGAGCAAAACCTGCAAGCAGAATCAATAGGGTGAACATTTGTGCATTCACAAGCCTTCTCTTTCCTGCGTGCATTCCAGCATATGGTTTCTGCCTGCAACGTAGCAGTCTATGGGTTATAATTTGATTTGCTGTAGCAAGTTCCTCTTTCCTTTACCTTTAATGCCAAGTACTCAAACAAAGTGTGTTGTTTCAAGGTGTGGTTCTTTGCTGCCTTGTACTGAATTTGATCACACTCTGCAGCTAGTTCATCTTGTTGTCTTTTTATTCCTGTTTAGGCTACAAAGCAGGATACACAGAGTGTATCTAACTCCCCGCACAGAAGCAGTGTCCAGTGTCCTGACTCAAATTTTTACCCAGAAAGATGACTTTAAATGGAGTTTTCCCTGTCAGGGAGTTAGGTGTTGAGTCTGTGCTCTCAAGGTGTGGCTATCTTGGAGTCCTGCACTGGAATTCTGCACTAAAATATACAAAAAAAAAGAAAAAAATATGTCTGGCAAATAAAATGGCATTACAAAATTCAATTTCCAAGGAATTAATTATATATGGTAAACTTTGTTCGGTGGAGGTTGTGAACCTTTGAAGACACTCACCTTCCAGAAATCTGGAAGTTTAAAGACTCAGAGTAAAACAGAGTCAGACCTACTTCATGCCATTCAAGTGAGAATAACATAGACTGAGACACTGGTAAAAACATTTGCAAGTTGAAGCCAGTAAATAAAAATTTAATATTGAAAAGGGCAAAATTAAAAAAAAAAAAAAAACCAACATCCAAGTGCACCATGAACATGCGTGCATGTAGAAATATAACAACCAAGCATATATAGTCATCTTTCACTTCCATACCAGATAAGCTGACACATTTTCCTCTTCTTTTATTTTTATGACTATTATAATTCTATATACCTCATCAAGATAAATGCAAACTTTTCTTCGAGTGTTGTATTTTATGAGGATTTAGGCTTTTATTTTACCTATACTTTAAATAAATCATCTGTCTTGATGAATTTATGCGGCTGTCATTCTGTTTCTAAATAGGAGGGAATCCAGCATATTACATTGTAAAAGAATGAGAGACATGCAACACAGTCATTCTTCCTAAGTTATACGGAAAAGAGAAGCTTGTATTTCTTGAAAACACTGAAACACGTGTTAAGCTGAGTTCCGCTACTACTGATACTGTTGGAATACTATACAAAAATATGGCTGTATGGATCAATTTTTACAATAAGCAGACAACAAGCCGTATCTAAGATTACAATGAAGAAAACGTAGTATTCTCTTTTTTTTTTTTAAATATGTTTATGTTGTGAAACACAGACTTATTTTTTGAATAATGCTGTTAATCAGTTCTGTTAGCAGATATTTGAACAAGCAGTTCTAAGATACATCAAGCCAATTAGATGTGACCAAACCACCATTCTGTTTGAAACAATGTCCATCTTCTCACCTAGACAAGCTTTGGACTGCCAAAACATAGGTGCTATGACTAGAATCAAGCTTCTGTAACAAACTGCTATGCACTATCTATGCATTATTTACAGCACACCTGAACTGAAATAAAAACTTTAGCCCTCACATCTTTTCACGTACTCCTGTACCATCACTGATACATGGTATTTACCAGACCACATCCCTACTGCTGAGCAGGTTTGTAAGGTGGAAAAGAATGTATTGTACTGACTTTTATTCCAAGCAAATAAAAATAAGTTACCTTATCATGATTTAGATACTTAAAAAAAAAATCAGGCATCAATAAACACTGTCTTTACAGGAAAAGAAACTGCTTGAGTCCAGACAGATACATCACTGGCTTAAACTCTTTATAAAATATTCTTTACAAATACTCTTTTGAGTAGGTGAGAAAATAGCTACTCTTCTATCCTAATTCTTGTTCCATATACTAGATTAAAAACTGTTCTGTGCTGCCTCCAATGGATACTGTCTCAACACAAATTTTTAAGATCAGCCACTGACTACTTAATTTCATTTAACACCAGCTCCTGTTTCCAGCTGAAGGTCAATCACCTCTACCGAGTTTTCTAAAGTACTTTTCATTGAGCATGTAAAAGTATTGTCTACTGCCTTGAAGACATAAAGCTTCATGGGCCTGGGCATCAGTATTTCATTTACAAAAGAGCCCAAGTGTGAGATGTCAAGTTAGAGCCACAGCCTGTGGATAGACTTCCATTTGTCCTGACACGGTACATGTCCTGCTGCCTGATTACCTGGGATCAAGATGAGGTAACCTGGGGAGGGGAGAAGTAATATCCATTGTGAGCCATGACTGGATGATAGTGCATCTCCTGCTGGTGGCATGTCACAGAGCCAGTGTAGATTGGAGAACCTTCAGTAGAGTACACACCAATGTCAGTTCTTCAATACAGCTGCTGTGCCACTGAAACATGTCAAATGTCTTTGCCCTTTGCAAGACAGCAAAGTTGTGAAGGTCCAGAGAACAATTAAATTTAAATAAAATCTGCTGATGCCATTTCAGAGGAAGCGTGTGATTTTCAGGGGCATTTTTTCAGCTACGTTGAGAAGTAACTGTTCACTGTTGGCAAATGCAAGTTAGCTAGTGACAAGTTCTAGATGATGAAATCAGTGTAGTGCAGTTTCCAGTGGACAAGTGTTTCAAGTTCCCTCACCATCCTCGTCAGAGTAGTGTCTACTGCCTTCTCTGTGTGGATTGTTGCTGGAGCCAAGATCCTCTGCCTGACAGAGACAGTGGTGCTGCGCTGGCTGTGACCAACACGTGTGCTGACAAGAGAGAAGTGAGGACAGCTGAGATTATGCTGCAGCTTGCCTTTCTCCAATCATTATGCTTTGTAATGACTTAATACCTTTGGTCTCTTGCCTTTCTGTCAAATGTAGTCAACATCAGCTCTCAGGTTCAAAAGTTTTAAGACAGAGAGACAGGTCAGAGATTGACTGGGAGAGAGAGAGGGGGACAGGTAACATAACCACACTTATTTCCTTGAGAAATCAGATCTCTAAATCACATGAAAATCTGTATATTGTATGTTGGTGGGTGGGATCTTCAAAAGTTCCTAAGCCCCAGAGCGGTAAATTTATTTATGCACCTCATCTTAACTCGCATTAAAGGAGAATTAGGAACCTAAGTAACATTAAAAGTCTAAGCTAAATGACTTTAATAGGATTTGCTGTATCACTGGAATAGCCTTAATCCCACTTGCTGTATTTAAAATGGTAGATGATAGGAGTTTTGGCACTGATTTTGAAGAGTCTATAATTTTATAAGGCTTACATAAGATCAATGATAATGCCTGAAAATCTTGAAAAACATAAAGTTACAACATTAGGTGCCTTAGTTGACACATTGGTAAAAATGTCAGGGGAAAACAAAGCTTAGATTGGCGCCAAGTAGTCAACACTGAAAAAATGTTCCTGCAAGTTTTCACATTGATCCAGACAAATAAATAAAACCAAATATTGGGTACGAGATGTCCCATTTTATACAGCCAGTTAAAACACATAGTATGTCAGAGAAGACCACCAAGGAAAATTTTGCAAAGGCACAATCAAGGCAGGCCTTTATTTGGCTTGCATTACTTCTACATGCAAGGTGTGCAGCAAAGAGACATATGTCTTGGTAGGTAAGGCATACTGATGCTCTCAGGACCTGTGAGCAAATTCTGGCTGGTAACTATTTGCCAGAAGAATTGCAGATGAAAGTGAGCAGAGTGACTAGAAGTACGGATGTGATACCTGTGTCTGCTGGGCATTGTTAAAATAAAACTTGTGTGCCTCACTATCAAAACTAATTTCTCCTAGTCAAATGGAAAGCAGATTTCATCAGTGGGACCAACATCTCACTATCAGTATTTTTTTTTTTCCAGGGAAGTTGCTTTTTCAGAAAGGGACAAATTAGTTTTAAATTGCTCTTTCTTTAAACTGAGAAAAAAGACCTTTTAATATGTTTTTCAAATAACCAGTTTAAGCTAGGGATGTGAATAAATCTGTACAGAGGACAACCATCCATCTACTGCATTCCAGTATTACAAAATTTGTTTTTATTTTATGTTATAAAAACAAAAACCTATGAGAGATTCTGAGTTAAGATATTTGGATTTTGATTTAAGATGTTAGATGGATCTTTAGATACTGCACTTCCAGTGACTAGACCATCAACGTCAGACATTTCAAGAAAACATTTCAATCAAAATTGGGCAAATCTCTGTGCAAGCAGATTGGTAATTCTCCGGGAAAGCTTTGAGTTTAAATGAGGAATATCTTCTGCAAAGAAATACTTCTGAGTAGTTTTACTGCAAAACCTAAGTGAATAGCTTGATTTTCAAAAGTGCTTAAATTGGCACAAAATACCAAAGGAGGATAAAGGACTTCTCAAAATTGTGTCTATTGAGAAGCTTATCTCTAGGAACTTAGAAAGACATTGGGCAGAGTCTAAGCAGTACAAATATTTTGACCCATTTAAATTCTAAGCACTAGGGCATTATTTGCCTATCTCTCTAAAAGTAAAACCAAAGCTAATAAATAACCACATTGCATCAAAATTTCTTGCTACCTTCAGGGAAATCCTGTTTACTTAGACCCTTGCCTGCCAAGTGAAACAATATTTGAGTTCTTCAATAAGATCTAAACTTTAATCCAGGTTGGCAATCACTGAGTATTCACTGGTTCAGATAAGTTAATAAATAAATTAGGTATTTTTATTCTTGATTTTCTTTATTGTTTTCCTCAGTGAATTCAACTAGAAAAGAATGCTGTCTATATTGCCGATACTAATCATATTAATACCCTCTACTGCAGCACCATTGAAGGAAATATACAAGAGTAATTTCTATCTTCTGTCAATGTTTTACCTTCTTTTAGTGCATGACGGCAGCCAGGCATTGAAATAGTCCTTCCTTGTGACATCCTTTTGGCTGTCCTGGCAGGGAAACTCTGTATAATATCTGTGAAATTAAATAGAAGACATGTGTACAGAAGGACTGAGAAGGTAGTTCCATGATGTGGTTAATCCAAAAAGATGTCTGTTATTAAAAAAAAAAGGCAAGATGAATATTATGTATGCACTGATGGTACAACTGCTATGGTTGAGGTGACTGTTCTCTGAGGTTCTGTGCAGATGCAGAACAAGTTGGTCCCTGGCCTCAAGCAGCCTACACCTACATAAAAGAGAGATGTAAAAAGACAGAGCTAGACAGAGGATGAGAAAACAGAGGAACCATTACTGGTCAAATTAATAAGACTAAATTATTGCATGTCTGCATCCCAGGTCTTGTGAAGCCTACAAATGGCCTAGGCAAGAGCTTCAAGGAGGGACTGAAAGACTTATTTTGTGGAACTCTTCCCAGCAGTGAGGACAGATGGTGGCCTGCACCTAATTCTAACTCACAGTGAAAGAAAAGCTGATGCCATATGTTAGATGGAAACAGTAAAAAGTGTTTGATTTGAGGATAAGCATCTTAGGTTTGATGTGACAGAGAAATGAGAGCATACAGAAGCACACAGAAAGCTAACAATTTCAGATGTGCACAAAAAGCAATTTTTGCACCAGCCTTGTAGGTAGGTGTGACAAGGGCAAAATTGAATTTGACAAGACCAGAAAAAGGTCTCAAGAAATGAGAGAATCATAACATGAATGAGAACTTTAGTTTTGTGAGTAGACAAAGAGAATTCTATCCTGGTCACATTATGCAAAGTGAGTTATTTAAAAGGAGGTGTGATCTAGGGATGAATATACAGAGAAACCTGATAGATGTTCAAGTATATCCAAAATGACAGCCAGAGAGATTACATCTGCCACAGCAGCAAGGAGGAGGCAGGAAAGGGTTAGGCTGTGAAGGTGAGACTGTTGGCTAATCATCCATCAGAGGAAGCCAGGAAGACATACTAGTATTTTAGTTGCCAGGGATAAATGTTTTGGAAGTGAGAAGTGGATATGACAATCCTAAAAGAGCATGACCAATTGCATAGAATTAAATGGTACTTGATATGTATCTGAAGGCAATACAAGCACAAAACAGAGCACATACTGTACGCTACCTTGGAATTCTTATTAGTCATCTCTGTCCTATTGTAAAGGGGTAAGATATCTCGTCTTTGATTTCTAACAAAGTTATTTCCATCTCATTTTAGCCTATTTTTAGACTAAGTGGGTAAAAAGTTTTGCTTCCAAACAAAAGTAATCTGGTCTTAATGCAGATCCCTGGTATGGTCTGTTACTAACCTCCTATTTGAAGAAACAGTCATTCACTCCAGTTTTTTGTTTGCTTGCTTGTTTGTTTTCCTTACATATTCAGTGCTTAATTCATAGCAAGCAACAGGATTAGTTCTCTTTAACATCTTAATTCTATGAGAGAGCCTGCTGAAAAAACTACAGAAACCATACTTTTAGGACATCTTTACCTGCTATTTCTCTAGCTTTTAACAAGCAAAGCAAAGAACTTAGTTCTCTTCCCCTTTGCAAAGACTGTGTGGCCAGGCTTTCGATCAAGGGATATTTCTGTACCTTTGTCCTCAGACTGACTTCTCTGTAAACTTTCCATTTTCTGTCTTACAGATCACCTCAGAAAATGTTTGTAAAATACTGACATCACTCGGTTATGTCTACTTACACCAAGAATTATTTAGGCCTGGTTTAAAACCAATAGCAATTTCACAACATGGCAGGAGAAAAAAATTCCTTACTTAACATGAACTTCTCTAGTTAACTTGCATCACCAAATTTATAGACTAACTGAAGAAATCAAAAATCATTTGTCTTATCTTAGCATTAAATACTAAAAAAGCCATATAGTCTTATTTTGATCCTGAAACTTAACAAATTGGGTTTAGTTCTTTTTACAAGAAATAATTATTAAATCCCTTGTTTAAACAAATGAAAAAGTATACAACCTTATGCCAGTGAAACAGTAATTAACTCTTTCCCATTCCTAGCTGAGGTCCTACCAAAGTGACCTATTTTCAGCTCTTGAAACTGAATTCTCTCTTTTCAAATAACACTAAAGGTCATAACAATAAGT
Source organism: Myiotriccus ornatus (assembly GCA_036023395.1). Classification (NCBI taxonomy): domain Eukaryota; kingdom Metazoa; phylum Chordata; class Aves; order Passeriformes; family Tyrannidae; genus Myiotriccus; species Myiotriccus ornatus. Next base: position 116,212,165 of record JAYRBT010000082.1, read on the forward strand.
GCAATATTAAAGTATAGAGATCAGAGCGCGTTCCTTCTGCATCGGGATTCAAGACCCTCTATCCAGAGCCTGGCACAGGGAGAAGCTCCCCCCCTACTTTGAGGACTCACAGAGCCAAGGGCTTCTTTCTTGGCTCTCTGCTGAGATGACCACCTACTGATCTATCCAGCTGGGACTTCTGGTTTAGAAGACAGACTTTGATTTTTGGCAATTCAGCATTCTGGAAAATGAAGACACTCAGGTACAAAACTGATGTTAAACTTTAGCAGCACCAACAAACTGAAGAAAGAAAGTAGTATAAATATAAAACTTTTTTTATCCATTTTAGACCTACAATAACTAATAAAAAGAGAAGCAGGAAGCCTTTAAACAATCAAGTTCACACTAATTGAGGGCTGCACTAATATTTTCCAATTTGCATATTTCAGATTATGGATATCAGCATTATTCCAAGATGCACGGCATATGATTAAGCCTATTTTTTCATGTCCTATAAATAACCTTTGCACAAAATGCTGAGTTTCTGCCTAATGTCTTCTCTATAGCTTTCCAGTGATCCAAATCCTTTATTTTCTTTAAGATCCTTTCTTTAATATCCTTAGGCTGTTTCTTCATAGACAAAAAATACCTGGCCTGATATAGACATACTTAAGGTGAAAGACTAGCTTCTCATGTACATCATCCTAGTTTATATACCTTCCTCTGCTTCCCAGCCTTGTGGCAAAAAGAGACTTTGTGCTTTGGCTGTGAGCAAAACAGACTTTTCACTACACCTAAATGATAGATTAAATTTGTCTGCAGTGCACTTACCAACAACCAGGTCTATATTATCCAGGTTCACATGTGCACACTTTAGCGGCTTTTATAATAGACTCTCTAGAGTCTCCTCCACTGGCAATTCACACATGCTTCTCCTTCATACCCTGCCTCAGTAGTAATTTTAAACATCTTTTCTGTGAATAAGAGAAGCCTGGCTTACTCTTAATTTGTCTTGTGTCTCCTAAACTATTTCAGCTGTGGTTACTTCGATTTTCCTAATCTTCAATAGCTGCTAGTTCAGCACTTCAAATTCCTGCCCAGCTCTCAGTATTACCTTGACTTTCCCACTGGGCTCCACCACTTCAGCTCACTCGTCCCAAACCTGAAGCCCTTCTAGACCTGCCCCAACAATCAGAGCCCTCTCACAGGTCTCACTTTTGCCAGCCTACTTCTCAGGTAAGACTTGAATGGGTGATGCAAGAGTCAGCACTGCATGGGTACAGCCGAGGCAGCTGCCCTCAGCCACCTGCCCGAGCGCCTGAGTACGGACAAGTAAAAAGGATAGGAACAAGTTCATCCTGTTTCCTCCCTCTTTTTCTCCTCTTCTTGCCGTGAGTTGAAGGAGTTTGTTCTCCTGGAAATCTGCAAAGAAAATTGCAAACAGAGAAATGCCTCCTGAAGGGCACTTCCCTCAAAAACACATGAGTGAAGCCTGGTTTCACGCTCAAGGCAGAAGCAGAGGCACCTGGAGGTGGCCTGAGGGCTAAGGGTGTCACAGCTTCTCCTAGCAGCTGGGAGGGATTCAGAGCTCCCCCTGGGCACTGGGCAGCAGTTTGATAGGACTAACCCCTCTTTGATAGAGAAGCAATGTCAGGAACAAATAATTATGCCAGAAGCTTTCAGTCTCAGATTGAAAGGCGGGGGAATTATTGGGCAACTGATTGGTGCTTAGCTGGCCAAGAAGTCTGTGGCAGCTGGACTTTTTTAAAAGCTCCAAAGAAGTTGGTTTATATCAGGATGAGTGATTACACAGCAAATGGCTAAAGAATAACTGAGGAAAACAACCCTGGGATTCCACAAGGAATTTGGCACCGTGTCCGTAATTCATACTTGCATAACTGGCCATAGGGGCCTTCCTGCCCCTTCCCGTGGCCATGTGCAATAACACCATAACAGTCTTCCTTTATTCCTTACTGGAAATTAAACCTTTTTTTGGGACTGATAAAGGAATTAGGTAGTGCCAAGCTTTGTCTTTATCCAAATCACTTTGAGTTTGGATATAAAGTTTTCCTTCAAATGCCAAAGACATTAATGGAAAATTATCTGGTCTGAGAGTACCAGAGGTGAAGAATAACTTAAATTTATAATGGAAAGCAGTACATCTCCATAATGGTGAATATCTTGTTTTACTTCTGAAATAGAAAAGGAGGAACCCAAGCACTTGGATAGCAAACTCATTTCTGTTGCCCAGAATATTGCTGTTAGTGTTGACTAATGAAATACAGGTTAATATTTCTCTGTCACAATGACTTCCAGCTACACCTGGATTTCTGAGATGGGCTTAGCAGTCATGAGCAAGTCACACCGGGGTAGCTTATTTCAAGCACCACCTAGTGGATCTATTTAAAAGTTACAAAAAATAAAGCAAATGGCAAAATACTTTTCCTTTTGAAGGTAGGAAGGGCAGGTAGGAAAGGCTCCCTCCTGTAAATCTTGCTATTTGATGGCTTGTTAGTAGCAAGTCACAACAGATCTGAAAAACACTAAATTAAAAAAGTGACAGTATACTGTTGAGTATGCACAAAATTTGTCTCAAATTGAGCTTCAGCACAGGACATTCTTTTCCCAACTTGTTAGGCCCAAAACATTAAGAGATGTATGTCCTTTCATGATCAGAATTCCCTAAGAAAAAATAACTTCTGCCTTTAAATGAAAACAAGACTGAGATGTCTTTTAACTAACCAAAGAAGACATTTCTAATCCTGTTCACTAGTCAGTAGAATGTAGCTATATAATTATGTAAGTATATAATTTAAAAAATGTAGCATATTAATCGGAGACACTTGATAGACCTCCTATCTCAGCAATTTCCTAAAATAAAAATAATTTAATATGAATCAATACAGTAAATTTATTGATACCTCTATTATTTTTTGTTGATTTAAGTATGAGAGTTTGTTACTTATTTTAAATTCTGTATTGGATCTGAGTATTGCATCATAATGTGTATAATCCATACATTAAATATTACCTATGAAGAGCATTTTTCAGCAAGACTTCAGATTGACTGTTGTGAGAAACTGAGATTTGATTGGAAACAATAAAATATTGAGATCTTTTAAGTGATGGGTGATCAGCTTAAAGTAAACTGACCTTATCCTGACTGAAGATTGGCACCAAACCTTGAGCACCTGAGTACTTGTGCCTTGTCTAATTAGGGAGTTAGCCAGTGTAGACCATGCAACTAAGATTAGGGAATAAAGATGACCAGGACCAGGCAACTAAAATATAAAATAGAAAAAATACTGTGAAGTGTCAGCAGTAAGAGAAAGCATCAGAATCAGCAGGACCATTTATGAAATGCAGTTACTGATCAAAACAGCAAGAAAACCAAAAGATCAAAACAGCAGCAGGCAAACAGAAATTAGTAAAATAACTGAAAGCAGAAACCACTGCTCAGAAAAAAAAAATCCTGAATTCTCTTCCCTGGAGACACTTTTGAGTGGACTAGAATTAATAGTGTTGATCCAGCAGACAATCAGATGTTTGATTACATGGGTTAATGAAAATCCTTAAAAAAATAGGCAGCTTCTATGTCTGGAGTGAAATATAAGGATATAGAAAGGATTGTATATCTCTCTTTGATGGGGCTGTTAAAATAAAAATGGATTCATGCTAGCCAATGGGTTATTTGTTCCATCATATAATTAGTTATGTCAGCTGTATTTTATATTTATTTATTCAATTAATCTATATTTAGAAAATGAAATGTCTTAGTCCTACCTTTTGTAAATTGAAAGTATTTTTTAGCCATTTTACATCAAACTCACAGTCTAGATTTAACTTGCTATTTTACAGGAAGGCATGACTGAATACAGAATATCAAATATTCTGGTTCATAGTTTTCCTTCTCCCACATCCTATGGTCAAGAGAATAGTCAAATAGAAAAACAAACTACATTCAATCATCCTTTGGTGATTAATTCCTTTTATTATCACACTGATAAAAGGGTGGGTGGCTGGATTTTGTGCTTGCAAAAGTAAACTGTGGTGATGGTTTAGCAATGCAGAACTATCACTTGCTGCCTTCTGCAGCTTCTATATTTTTGAGGGTCAAACTCAGTCTTGTGTCAATGGGCAAAATTCCACTGACACTGTACACCGATAATAGGGTTGAATTTATCCTCTTGCATTGCTCAGGTAGAATGGATGTACATCTTACTCCTGGTTTTTTGTTCAGTGAGAGACCATGACACTCAAAGTACATAGAGAAAACCAGCAACCTTTTTGACCAGTCAGAACGGTGTTTCCAAGGACTCTGAAACCCTGGCTTGTGTTCAGGTCAGGATTTCTTTAGAAGATTTCAGCACTCCACACAGTAAACGGTTTTAAGGAGATATATGCAGTATGCCATCCAAGAACAAATTTACCATAGTTCATTGTAAAAAAGTTTAATTCTAAGATGGTCATTCTGAACATTAAAACAGTTCTTAAGTAAACAAATGTGACAATATAATCTACATAATTATGCATGATGCGATAAGTGATAATATAAAATGATATGTATAAAATGAGCAAATAATTTAGCAGAGGAACATAACACAGACGGAAAGAAAGGATAATTATTGTAGATACTTCTAAGGCAAATGTCTTTCAGGAACACAATTCTTCACTTACTGCCTTATTACACCCTTACTTGGTGGGGGCGTAATATAAGAGTGCAGCATCTCTGAGGAAAAAAGAAGTGTGGAGAAATAACCCAACATATAAAAGTATGGCCTGAAAAATATTGCTTCTGATAGAAAGAACATCACACTGATTTAAATTTCAGTAAATTCTATGCAGCACAACAGAGATTACATCGGTGTTGTAGGCATTAACCACTCAAATAATGAATTTTGACATCATCCTCTCCTTATATAAATGGTTTAAGAACATTAACAGAGGACTCATCTTGCATAGACATACCTCTGTAGACAGCAAGATCTAGACAGAGGTACAGGGTTTGGGAGAGGGATTACTTTAATTCTCTCCAGATCTGTCAGACCAAGTGAGCTTGGAGCTAGTGCTGGAGACAACCTTCCTGTTCCTCTCCTTCTGGTTAGCAGCTAACATCTCCTGCATTATGCTATACAACTTCTGAATCTAACCACTAATGAACTACTTAGCAAAAAGTATCTAGGAAAAAAATGTAAGCATCAGTGATAGAAGGATTTTAGAAAGTTTTGTAAGCTTTTAAAATTGATGAAAATTTTCCAAGTTCAGAAATCAGATTAATGGAATAGGACATTGTATGGATGCTGGGAGCAGAGCCAAACCCCTTATTCTACTGAAAAGTTGCAGGACTTCTTGAGCAAGAATTAAAAACACAGAATACTGGCAAAAAGAGATGATATTCTGCCATTTCTGAATACAAATGTAGTAAAAGTTTTTAGGTGAAAAAGAGAAATAAGGGACTCCTGTGACATGAAGAGCCAGGCACTAAAAATGCTTCACTGATCTAATGAAATAGACAAAAAGTGCAGGAGTCAAAATGCCACGGTCACATGCGGAATATGACTTCAGAAAGGCTTACAGGTATTTTTCACCATAGTGAACAGAAAATCATTAATTCGGTGGTAAAATCGTGTACCCGTTCCATAATCTATTTAATCCTATTTTCCAAAATAAGTGCCAAAGCAAATTGGTGGAATAGGTGACCATCTCAGCAAATACACACTAGTTCTTTTTGATACTGTAAACTTCATTTTAATTAAAAAGATTATTCTTGCATCTAATGTCTGAGGTAGGAATCACATGGTTTCTCTTTGAAATGATTACGGAGTCCAGTTCATGACAATTTCCCTTAAACATCAGGAAAATTATAAAGTTAAAATTAGAGAATAGCATTCAGTGCTTATTCTCAGGCAGGAAGGTTACCATGTGAGACTCTTAAAATGCTTATTTTGTGTATATCTAGCTACAGCTCATCCAAGCCAAATCTTGGGATAGGAATGAAATGTATAAGCAGCTGTGCTGGAGTAAAAATGTCACAGGCTAAATGGAACTAAAGAAGCTTTTCTTACTACAGGTCACCTAAAAATACTTGGACAAACTGTATAGTATCTGAGCAGTGTCTGTACAACAGCTCCATGCTTTTTCTGGCGTGGCATGTGAAATAATTTGAAACAGGTGGGAAAAGGCCATGCGCTGTTTGCTAATGGACTGGGAAAAGTACAGTCTGAATAGCACTATAATGCAGACCAGAAGTAACCTAGCTATACAAACTATGTCCACTGGGAATCTTCTGTAGCACGGTGTTACTGTACCCTCCAGACTGCAGTCAGGACAATGGCAGGGCCAAGCCCCAAATGTGCAGTTATTATGAGCAACGTTGTACACCAAAAGGGAGATTGCTCTATGTGATCAGGAGCAAAAACAGCAAGAGACATTAGTTTTAAACAAAATATGAATGAAATTTAAATTAAAGAAATAGACTGAAGGACAGCAGGGTTTCACAGAGAGATGGAAGAAATAAAGAGTATTTACATATAATTTTTAAGACTGTCTTTCATAAGAACTGATCAGAGAAGATCTGTCAGTAATTAATCATTGTTGTGGACCCAGCCTACTGAAATATGGCTCCATGCTCCCTTAAGCCAAATAGACAGCACACACTGGTATCAAATACACTGATACCGTACATTAGGATCTCTTTGGACAAGAGCTTGCCAGTGTGAAAAGCTTCTGTCTTACATCATGCATCCAGATAATGGAGCCCACCAAAAATAACACATTGCATAACAAGGGAAATAAAATCACAATATCTAGGAGGTGAAATCATTGTTGGTTAAACACAGTAATCTCTTTTTTAAAGGTACCATACACTAATTTAGCTGCTTAACTCTGTCACAGTGTTACCTTTGAGCTATTACATTCTATTTAATTGTCCATCAATTATTATTTTGTTCTAAGACTATTTACAGTCTATCTTACAATTTTGCACTCCTTTCATACAATGATCTCCTTCAAACTCTTTCCTAAGTGCAAGCTTGTACTTCCTCATTCCCAAAAAGTGTATCAACAACATTAACATGCCACGTAATTTTATCACTCTTTCATGATCAGTGTACTTTCCAGAATGCCTGTTGCATATTTTGAAAATCCCTGTTATGTAGATGATACTGTACATTCAGAACTGTTCAAATCTTGGAAAAGAATGCTTGCTGGAATCTGGGACCTGCCCTGGACTTCAGCATACAATTGAATTTCACATCGAGTGCAGAACATGTAGCAGTGTAATAACAACTGAGTTAGTTATATATGATAAAGTCTTTATATATGCCTATATTTAATAGCTCAGAATTAATAAAAGTCTTTATATATGCCTATATTTAATAGCTGAGAATTAATAAATCTCACACACACAGAGGGAAGCTCTTTATTTATCCGTAGCTGAGCTCTGTTTTTCACTCATTTATACCCACTTTTTGAGGACTTTCATTACCGCAATGCTCCTTCATGCCAGATGAAGTTGAGCATCCCAGACTCTTGACCCCAGCTAATACCAAGGGGTAGCTGGAGATGTGCTAATAATTGGGACATTCTGGAAGGCATGTTCATCAGCAGTCACCAATACCTGAGCTTTGACTTTGTCTCATGAATAATTCACAGATTCTCTCTTTCACAGATAATAAAAATATTGGTTAATGGCAACATCTGAAAGCCACCTAGTCCAGCTTACTGCTTGGAGAAGGTCAATCACCACCACTAGATCATGATGCAATGATGTTTTTATATATACATATATTTGGAGACAGTAGAAACAGAAGAACACTAGTAGCATCTATTTTCAACTTATTTAACAAGTATTTTCACAATCCTTTTGAGCTGTTAGGTTACACTGAGAAGCAGAGGCAGGAGGCTATTTACAGTTTGTCTGTTATCTGGTATTAGGTTTTAAGGTTCTTGGGGGACACTTTCTATGTGTCAAGGCAAGACTTGACAAAGCACCTGTTTTACAATTCAGTGAGAGCCTCAGAGAAGTATGAGAAAATCATGGTCTTTTTTTCCATTTTAATGGTTAAGAAAAGAATCTTCACTGCATTTGCTGAGCAATTCAGCACTTCCGTCTGCAATCTCAATCACTTTCAAAGAAATTGTTACCATAAAGTTTTCCTAATTTTTAAAAAGTACATATGTTCTTTTTCTGGTTTTGTCCAGTGAAGCTGAAGGGAAAAAGGTATCTCAGAAGGGTAAACGCAGTCATCCTTTTGCCCTTTAAATTTGCCAGTAAGCTGGCACAACCACTATCCTAAAAGCAGTAACGGAAAAATCCAAAAAGTTTTGTTGAATGTAACAGGGAAGGCTTTGATAAGGACCTACTGATTTCATGGTTAAACACAGGGAAGTGTCATCCTCCTGAGCTCTGTTGTAGTCTAAAGATATATTTCTAGAAGGGCTCCAAGACCTTTTTGGGGTCATGAGCACATGTCCATTTGATATGCATTTCAAACAACAACAAGGAAATGGAGTCCTGGTGATGATGTTACTGTTGGTTGCCTCTCCCTGCCTAATTAAGTCAATTCAGAAAACTGCAAGCAAACTGCCTTAGAAACAGCTCCATCGGCACAAACTCTTCAAGTCACACACGTGGACGATGCAGATCTTCGATATGATAATCTGATGGCAAAGGGCGGTGGAATCAATTTATCATAGCTCAGATCACAAATAACGTTCCTGAATGTAACTACTGGACAATGGAAAATTAGAGGGGATAAAAACTAGACCTAAAAGCATTTTGAAAAATGAACCGTATATATTTCCAAAGTCTCTAGAGCCACATAAGACCGGAACTTGAACTATAATATTACAGAACTAATTGCCACAGAGCATTCCAGCAAGTCCTCAGAGGCTTGCATTATTCCCCATCAAAAAGGTTTATTTGAGCCTAAGCTTGCAATGCAGACTGGAATCCTGCTGAACTTGCACTTTCTTTAAGGATAATTTTCACTCTACCACATTCCTAATGGTATAGATAAGGAGGAACAATGCAGAATCATTTCACAGTGCAGACACCAACATTATCAAAAACTGGAAATATCTGCAGCACATTGAATTTTTGTCATACAAATTACAGCAACCATTATAAACTGAATAAAAAATTCCTAGTGCTTTTATTTCTTCCTCTATTACATTGCACTTTTAACTAAATAGATGTTATTAAGTCAGAAGGGGCCAGCACTATCTCAAAGGCAATACAGTATTTCTATGAAAAGAACAACATTTAAAACCCCAAATATTCAAAAACAACTGTTAGCCTCATAAAAGTAATGGCCTTGGGTCAAAACCAATGATATGATAAACAAGTAATAAATTTGAATTCTCCTTTCCTGATGTCTGTTTTCAAAGTTTTTGACTGCATTCTTTCCAGACTTGTCTAATCAGGAGGGCCAAAGCCATCTGAAACACTGGCCATTTAGTATCATTTTATAATTCCAAAACCAGAGGGTTAAAAAGCCACATTTCCTAGATCACAGGAAAAAATCTTGAGAACTGGCAAGGTGCTATGAAACAGATGGTTTAAAACTTGATGTTTCACTGGCCCAGATTCCCTAATGGACTTCTGTGGTAGATTCTTTTTGAGTATTAGGTCTCTAAGATCAAAACTGGAATTTTCAGTGCTGTCCTCAGCGTGTAACTTTGTGGGATGTACTCATGGCCGGGAGTCCCCATGACCTAAGAAATGCTGAGATCTGAATTCTCTAACCAGTGAACAGATTAGAACCCACAACTCTTGAGGCATTATCATCACCACACCAAAATGCATTACAAAGTTGAAGAGTTATTTCACTGTGGTTAAATGAAATAAGGATAGAAGATGCCAGAAAAACAAACAAAAAAACCCCAACAAACTGAAGGCAGAAATGAACACCTAGCTTATTGGTAAGGAGACTATCCAATGAAGGAACTCCTTCTACTTAAGAGCTTGTGCTCTGTTTGACTCACTCTCACTTTTGTTCTGTCTACTCAAGCTCTATTTTTTGTATATAAACTATAACCCTTCACCAAGAAGTGAAAATCCCCTCATACCATAGCTGCCTATGAATTAGGAGAACGGGAAAAAAGGGAAAGATATATGATTTGAAAGACTGAATCTAAAGGCTCCACCTCCTTTGAAACTGTGGTGCTAGAGGCGGGAGTGCAGTCTTAGTGGCGGATAGTGTTTTAAATGAGTCTTATCCAAAGTTAGCTTTGCAGATCTACTAAAGGTTAACTACTTCATCCAAGTGTCATAAAAGAAGATCAACTCTAACCTTGCCAGCTGCAGTTTAAACCCATGATATTTTGTCTTGTTTGAAATGCATAAAAATATTTGATGACTTTCTTCCTATCATATCCTAGCCTCATTCTTCTCCGTCTTGGCCTAACCAAAGCCATTTCTTTCAGTCTTTCCTTTTAGAACCTATTTTCCAGATCCAGACTTACATCATCCTTGTTGCTTTCCTCTGTACTCCAGGGTGTTTCTTGATGGATGGTTGTCAAAATTACAGACTTCACTGAAGTGGAATAAACAAACACTCTACAAGCCTTACCTACACCAACTCTGGGTAACTTCCAGTATGTTACTTTTTGACAATTTTAAGAAATTATTTGCAAATATAAACTGACTTCATCCAGAATTGTTGCTTTCCCAAGATCCCATTGTGCAATTGGTAAACCAAACCAAACCACTTTACTTTGTGAAGAAAAAACACACACAATGTTTCAAAAGGAACTTGGACTGAGGGTCTTGAGGGATGCCCCTTCCCACTGCATTGACAGATACACAATTGTGTCGGATTTAAGGCATTGTCTTCTCCAAACACTAAGCAGCATATGGACTGCAATGCTATCTTTTCAGCCTTGAGTTTATAAATGCTTAATTCTCCCCTGTGGCATTGTTGAAGTGGTCTTGGATTTTACTGATGGCTGCTACAGGAAGCCCCTATACTGATTAAGGCCTGTGTAATTCATTAACGACGGAACTGAAAGCAGCTAAACAAAAACCCCATGCTTAATGAAGCCTTGTTTTTTCTCCCACTAAACTTGTACCGATGCACAGACTTCCAAGGGCTGGCCAGCGGTAGAGCAACGTGGATGCGGGTAGCAGGATAAGGGTTACAAGCAGGTAATCCTGCCATCCATGAGCTCACGCGGCTGGAGGGCATACCTACCCAGGGTTCTGAACTCCAGCCCAAGCTGGACTCCACTTACAGCCCCACACCAAGATGCCGTGGGAGAGGTAGCGGGGCCACAAGTGCCAGCAGCAGGACCCATCTGGAGTGCTGTGTCCAGTTCTGAGCTCCTCAGCACAAGAGAGACAGAGATCTCCTGGCGTGGGTCCAGCGGAGGGCAACAAAGATGATTAAGGGACTGGAACGTCTCTCTTACAAGGAAAGGCTGAAGGAGCTGAGCATGTTCAGCCTCTAAAAGAGACGAATGAGAGGGGACCTTATCAGTGTGTATAAATATCTAACAGGAAGGTGTCAAGAGGATCGAGTCAGGCACTTCTCGGTGGTGCCAACCAATAAGATAAGAGGCAATGGGCAGAAACTGAGGCACAGAAATTCCACCTGAGTATGAAGAAGAAATTCTTTGCTGTGCAGGGGACCATGCATGGGAACAGATTTTCCACAGGGGTTGTAGAGTCTCTCTCACTGGACATATTCAAGAACTGTCTGGACACAATCCTGTGCCATGGATCTAGGATCACCACGTCCGAGCAGGGACGCTGGACCAGACGACGCTCTGTGGTCCCTTCCAACCTTACCCACTCTGTGATCCAGGAGAGGACGGGGGGCAGGATCTGCCCGGGCAGGGCTGTCCGAGCCCCCCGCGGGCAGCAGGAGCCGCTCAGGGCGGCCAGGCCGAGTCCCCCCGCGACCCCGCCGTCGCCCGCCCGCCACAACTCCCGGCCCGGCAGCTCGGCAGCACACGCGCGGGGGAGCGCAGGGACACGCCGTTCCCGCTCGCCCCCGAGCATTCCCGAGCCCCACGCGGGTCTGGAGCGGCTCCCACACCTCCCGCCGGCCCGACCCCCCTCCCTGTTCCCGCCGCGCGCACGCGCGCTCCCACAGCGGGCCTGCGGCCCCGCCCCCCCGCGCCATGGGCGCGCGCGCGGCGCTGCTTCCCGGGCCACGTGACATGGAGGAGGCGGGGACGGGAAGGGAAAGGTCGGCGGCGCCGCCGGCGGAGGGGGGAGCGGAAGGTCAGGGCGCCGCGGAGCGGAAGTGGGAGCCGGAGCCCGTCCGCCATTGTGGGGAAGCGGAGCCCAGAGCGAGGGGGGGAAGCGGCGCTGCGTCCGGCCGGCGGCTCCTTCCAGCGGGAACCCGATCGACGGCGGCGGCAGCGAGCCCAGGCGGCGGCAGCGGCAGCGGCAGCGGCGACAATCAGGGGGAGGAGGCGGCGGAGGCGAGTGAGCGGCCCCGGCGTGCGGAATCACTCGAGGCCCAGGCGGAGCGGAGCGAGGGGATCGCGGCTCCCCGTGAAGAATGTCAGCCACCAGCGTCGACCAGGTAGCGGCCGCGGGGCGGAGGGGCGGCTGCCCGCTCCCTGCCTTTCCCTCTTCCCGGGCCCGTCGCTACCGCCGGCGGGGGGGGCGGCGGCAGGGCGGCCACCTGCACCTTCCCTCGCCGCCGGGGCGGCGCGCTCCGCGGCCTCTTCCCTCCCTCTTTCCCTCCCCGCTTCCTTCCCTCCCCGCCGCCATGGGGAGCGGTGGTCCCTGGGAGCCGGGATGGCGGGCCCTTTTCCCGGCCCTGTTTATAACCGCGGATCCGCCAGGGCCGCTCCGCCTCCCGCCCGGCCGCAGGGCCCGCCGGCGCCCAGCTCGGCCCCGCTCAGCCCGCGCCGCCGCCCGGCCCCTTTGTGCGGGGCCCACCCGGGCTGGCCCTCCCCGCCAAGCCCCCCCGGGCCTCCCGGTCCCTCGCTCCGCCCCGGGAGCGCCTCAGTGCCAGGCTCCCCGCGGTGCCCGGCGCCGTCTCCTCTCCCCTGCACACCCCTAATTCCCTCTGGCTGCTCATTACCACATCCTTTCTCTTCCTACCTTTCGCTTTCCTCCCCCATCTCTTCTCCCTCCTTTCCCTCTGGCCTCCGCTTCTTCCACCAGTTCTCAGGTTATCTCCTTGCGCTGTTGGGAATTTTTTTTTTAAGTTGGTCTTTCACAGAGCTTAGAATTTGTTATTTCTTTACCTTTGCTAGGCCTCTGCTGGGCTTTCTTTCAGGCTGGAAACAGTTCTGTCTTGGTTTCTGGTACCTCTGTGGGCTTCTGCCGCTCCCCAAAAGTTTTGGCCCTGCAGTGTCCTGCCTCCTTTTATTTTCTCTCCGTGCCTTTAATGTTTTGTTTCTTTTGTCTCTGTGCATGCTCTGGAGTTTCTTTTAAGCCCTTCTTTCTAGCTCAGTAATCTCTTAGTTTGTGATTGTTCTGACTTCCACGAAAGCTAGTTCTTCCCAACTTTTCTAGTTCCATGTATCTTGGTCTTTGCATACCTTTGTGTCTGGATTAGATTTATCTTATAAGATGGGATAGCTGAGATTTTTAAGGTTGCAAAGATAGTTCTCTGGCTGTGGGAGAGGGAGGTGACCAACCAGTGCAGGTTTAGAGGGAGCAGTGTTGGAGAGTGTACTGGTAACTTTGCGAGAGAGATACACATAAAAGTAACATGGAGGTGGTTACCTCCCAAACTTTCAAACCTCTGAATACTGAGCTCTTCGGGACTAAAAATTGTTAAGCGAGTGATGGAACCTGGAGGCTCGTGCTCAGTTGAAAATATGTGAGAAGATGAATTAGGTCTTCATGGACTAACGTTTGTTTTTCTAAACGATTTTATCTTGCTATAGAGGAATTAAGGATACTGTAACTTGTATTGTTACATCGATTCTCAGTGCATGACGGATTAACAATGTTTTGTAATGACTAATCCTAAAAAAAAAATAAAATTCTCCTTAAGGTATTATTTCTTTGTGTGAAAGCTTCGTACAGGCTGTATCATTCTCTCAATGTAATTGCCTAGGTGAGGAATGCACAACCTGAAGTTCAGCTTACAATATCAGTATATATTCCTTCGTATATCTAAAAAGCAAGGCATTGTAGTCAGTCAATTAAAAGATGACACATCATAATGAAGTTCAAGTATTGTCAGTAATTAAAGCTACTAATTTAATTTTTTTTTTTACTCAATGCATTGTTTTCATGTTTATTGCTTATGTTTTTCGTGGTGTGTGGGGGGCAAAGTTCATTTGTTCAGTTTTTCAACACCATTTAAGCTTCATATGCTGTAAAATACTAGATTATTCCAGTGGGGGTTTTTTTGTGAAATTCTATCAGTTTTTGTAATATTTTATAATAATTTATTTAATGTCACAAGATTTTTATAATAGAGTGATTTAAATAATATTTTAAAATTATACTTAAGTTTAAAAGGGCCGAATTGGCAAATAAATGTAATTACCTTGAAGTTAATATTAAGGGATTCTAACTGAACTTGTTTTGCTTTTTTCCTTCCACTTTCCTACATTCAGAGACCTAAAGGACAGGGGAATAAAGGTAAGTTAATACCTCACATTTCTGTATAAATCTGTAGTGTTGCTCTTTTTGTAGGATCATGTGTCTTTAAACAGTCATGGGAAGAAGTTGTAGCTATAGTATATCTTTTATTTCAGAGTGGGATGACAGGAAGTTGTGTGCCAAAGTGTTATTTCCCAGCATTTTTACTGTGGCACAGAAGCGCATCAATTTAAAATGTTTTATTTTGCAAAAGTTTATTGTTAGAAGTTGGACAGTAACATAGTTACTTCTTTTTAGCTGACTTTGTGGTTCACTTGAATAATCTCTTTTACCAGTACACCTTGGGTCTTTCTGTGCAGTGAATAGAATCATAGGAGGAATATTTTGAATAGCTTCCCTAGTTTGCTACATAGCAAGCACGTGACTAGTTACTCATATCTGAGCAGATAACATCACCTTCCTTATTCTCAAAATTTTTGTGGTCTTTCTTCATTTTAGCATCAGTATAGAATCTTCTATCAGTGTTTGTAGGTGGTCTGCTTTTCTGCTTTTTTCATGCTTCTGTCAGCATCTTAGTTTTTAAATATCGTACTCTATGGGGTTTCTTTCCCACAAGGAAAGAAGGAACCACTAACTTCTACTAACGTAATATTCTTCTCTCTAAAATTGTTGGCAAGTCAGTTGTAAACAACATCTCAGATTGTATCTTGCAGTTTCTGGTTTGAAATTAGTTTTCTTACTAACATTCTATTTGGAATTTCTTTTTGCGTTAACAGTACACTTGGGCCCATTTAATTCTGAGCTGCTCAGCAAACTGAGCTATAGAATAGCATGCACACAGCTACCTTTGTGTGTTAATATGCTCATTATACTTATGCAGATAAGAAACTTTTTTTTTTTGGAGCTCAGGTACTCTTTGCCCCCCTCTGTTCATTATCTGAACTAATCTAATTGTTCTCTGTGAGCTGTCATTTAGTGTTATTCACAATGTACTTATTCTGTTATTCAGTTTGTGCAGATTATCTGTTTCTTGTTACATATATTGCTTATGAGAGCTCTCAGACCTTGCTGAATTTGGCCTGTTTGTTTTAATTTCTCTGCATTCAGAGAAAAATGAACATGTGTTTACCTCCTCAGACCTTCTTAGATTGGTCAGTCTTGAATACTTTTTGTCTCATATTCTAATACTTTTATTTTTTTTTTCCCCGAACTGCAGTTTTTAACTACTTCATGTTTTTGCTGCAGTTTGTGGGTTTACCTTCCATGTTCCTCCTTCTCTTAAATGAGAAGAAAACTCAAATTCATTGTAGCAAGTAGTTTGTGGCTTCAGAATCACTGGATTACTGTTTCTCAGTTTTAGTGAGTTTACTGAGTTGCATCTGTTAGAGAATCATACAGGTAGTTTTTGAACTATATGTATGTGAATTGGAGTGAAAATATTAAGCATTTCTATTTGGGTGTTATGTTGCAGTGTGTGAAAATGCACTAGTCAGCTCTACTTTGGCTTATTTGTGTTAGCATATTTTTGTGTTCTATAATTTGTCACTGCAGTGGAATGTTTGAATCAAAACACATCTCTGTTTGCTATGTAAGGAAGAGATTTTTGAATTTCTGAACTTGGATTTTTTTTTATGGAGTGCATCCTTTTAAATAATGAATGCTTATGCTGTATTCTCTTGGTGAGAATATGACTTCAATGAAAACTGTAGTGGAACAGAACAATAATCTCTGCTTTGTTAAATTATTTGGTGTAACATCTACTTAGTGAAACTGTTATGATGTAGCATTAGATTAAAGGTCTGTGAGATTGAAGATGGTAGCACAGTGCACCATGAGTAGTTGGCTTTGGGTTAGAGATTTTTTTCAAGAGGATAAATTAAGTCAGTATCAGCAGTCCTTGACCACATGGTAGCAGACAGTAATCTTTTTCAGTTGTCATGGCAGGTCTCAGCTTAAAGGAGCTTTGAAGGAAGATGGGATACTGAGTTAACAGACTAACCTGAAGTTTGTTCTGTGCATAAGAGTAGTGATGTTAAAAAGGGTGGTAGAAGCTGTCCACATGCCTGCTAGACTGAGAATGTGAGTGAGCAGTAAAAGGGATGTATGCATATTTCATATTGAAATGAAAAATATTAGACATGTAAATTATATTGGGAGGTAGCTGATTTGTTTTGTCTAGTAAAATGTTTTGGATGCTTTAATTGATAAATTGGTGTACTGCGCTGTTTCCCTTGACCAGAATTTGTGGGATTGATGTTTTAGTGTGTAGAACAGTACTATCCATCTGTTATGCTGGACATTAATGTTGGTATTTCAGAGACTTCAATGACTAAATCATCCTGTCGTGAAAGTTTTCTTATTCAACTTGTCAACTACTGTACAGTTGACATAAAACATCAGAGCTGACATCAATCAAATTATGTCCTATAGGGGCATAGTGGTGGGGAGAAACAAGGCATTCCTGGAACTCCCTTTTTTTCTGCTTTTGTTTATTGTGCCAGTGTATCACACCTGTCATAGGAAGGTGCTGACTTGTTTTTTACTCTTATTTGTGTATAATAATTTTTTGTTTTGTAGAAGGTTTAAATGTAATTGTTAGGTTTAAAACAACAATGAAATGTTACTTGTTCATTTAGTATTTATTCCTCACATTAAGGTGTGACAGCTTCTAATGAAAAAGTTATTCTTATGCCTTTGGCTAGAATTTATGCATTTTGCAAGTGGTTATTCCAAGGACAGTAACAGTTAAAAGAATATTCCCTTATTTGTTGAGTTGTTTCTTCCCAGTATCTAATTACATTGTATATTTTCACAGTGTTGTATTGATACGGATATTTTTAGTATCTGTAGATTAGTTTCAGTTAGCATTTTCATCACTGCCCTGTTCAGTTGGAATACTTAACATGAGATTTTGGGAATGGGGCATTCATTTGCTCTTGTTAAATGTCTGTGTGGGCTACATTCTTCAGTGTTAACACATTAGGTAAAGTTAGAATGAAAAGCCAAAGAAATGTGCTTCTAGTGATGCTATTTCATGGGGAAATGTATGTATTTACTAGGAAAAATGTCTGTGTAGAAATATTTTGTCTGATTTAGGATCTCAATACAGAATAAGTAAGAAAGAAAATACAAGAATATTCCAAGTTAGTTGTAATGTCAAACCAAAAAGTATTTCTGTCTTCAGTGACCTTTGTGAAACAATAAACACAGCACATGCATGTTTTATGAAGATTAGCAGTCAGTATGAGATTAATTTTGCTAGGACACTAGTCTTGACATACAGCTGTCTATTCCTTTATTTGTGGTTGCATGCTTTTAAGAAACTTATATGCTGCTGCCTGTGTTTTTCGTTATAACAGAGTTGTATTTGAGCTGTCGGTACTACTTGGTGAAGTCTAAGAAGTGGGCATGGCGTGGGCAAAATGTTTTGAGGCTCATCCCGTGTGGAACTGGGCCAAATACAAAGAGGAATATAGTGTTCCAGCTCATTAATACATTACCACTGTGTGTAAATTCAGGATGATTAATGACCTTCACTGAAACTTTTTATTTATGGGGGAAAACCACCCCCAACACCTAATTTTTAATTTAAATGTGGTATTTAATTAGGAATATTGTTCTGTCCATTCTAGAGCCTATTGTGCTCATCACTGCTGGTCATATTTTATTGTAGCTAGTATAAAAATACTCTGTACCAGTTTTTAATAACTGAAGTGTCAAGTGTTTTGAGTTTTAAAACTTCAAGAAGGTATTCAAAACACAAGTTGCTTTCTTCCTTCCCAGATAATTGCTTTGAAAAAAAATGTATTCTCTTCTGTGTTAAATTATGAATTTTTCCCTCTTTTTACTGCTGTCTGAAGTTAATAAAATTTTCCAGGATTTTGATTGTTCATTGTGATTATATCTATTCCTTTGTCGTTTTTTTTTCAGCTAGTTTCATTCACTGAAGGCAGTTTTGTTTTAGAGGTGTTGAAGTCAAATGTGAAAAAAAAAAATTGAAGTGACTTAGTCCAGGCACCACTTGGTTTACAATGTGAACTTTGTGTGGCAGCGCCCCTTAACCCAATGAAGCAGAAGCCACCCCCCCACTCTTAAATAGTAATTTCAACAAAGTTGAAGATTTAGTTATATGGTTGTATATGCTTTTCAGAAGCATTTGCTAAAAGAGGGAAACCACAGAGTTAGCTCCTAACTCAGAGTCTTAAGCTGTCAGAAAAATCTGCTGTTTTGTTGTAACTTCTGCTGTCATGGTTTCTGAGTGCACCTTACTGATCATTCTGAAACTTTTTGCCACCACTAAACCTTTTTGTTATATAACACCAAAAAAAAGTTGAATTTGGAAAACCAGAATTTTTTTTTTTTTTTTTTTTTTTGAGAAGAGATCTTCAAGTTGTATAATGGCAAGTGCTGGTTTAAGTCCTTATTCTGCTTTGCACCATGGGAAACAGTGGAACGTAGCAGAAATTTCTGCAGTGTGGCTTTGTTTGAATAGTAGCCTGGGGTTAGGTAGAGACACTTCAAGTAATTTAGGCAGCTGGAAAATTCCAGGTAGGTGTAATGCCTTAGATGAAATGAAAGGTAATAGGAGACCAAGAAGAGCAGGTAGGAAGAGATTCCAGCATATAGTAGCATAGATGTTGGGAAAGGCTTGTAGTCACCCTTTGGGACTTAAGCTCTTGTTTCTGTCTTTGTCCCCTCAGAGCTTCAGAGATGCCACTAAGGCAGGACAGTTATGTAGGAAATAGAGAGTTAAATATCTGAATAGTGGTGCCCTTCACAGTTGTCTTGACGGGTAACTGTCTTTCCTCCTAGCAGGAGAAAGCTGTATGTTGCAACTTTCCCCAAACCTATTGAATATGTCTATAGATCAGGTTGGTCTGCACATTTGCACTTGGTCTGGTACTTCTGGAAGCACTGGATTTACTGCCTGTGCAAATAAAAATGTGTGTGTAGTTTTTCCTCTGTCTATGGATCTCAGGAGAGAATAGTCAGGAATAGTCTGTTCTAGTTGCCATCTTTGCAGACCTCTCCTAAGATCTGATCATGGTGATCAGTAAAATGAGCTGTTTTCTGTAAATTGGATGGGTGCTTGACAATAATATGTATTTCAATGCATAGGTGATCAAGAATTGTTACCTAGATTAAAAGTGCAGCATGGATCTTCCAGAAAATATACTAATACAGGTTTACTTTTAGTTTCAGTACAAAACGGTTCGATTCATCAAAAGGATGCAGTAAATGATGATGATTTTGAGCCATATCTAAGTAGTCAGACAAATCAGGTAAGTGCACATTGTTTACTATCTTAAAGTTAATTTTGGTGTTCAACTGACGTCCAGACTTAATTTTTGGATATTTCTTAGCAATACTTACTTGCCTCAATATCCACTGAAATACAATTTTATATCATATTTTGTCTTATCATATGATATCTTAAGCAGGTAAAGTACTCCTAAGAATTGTGGACAAGCTTCAGTTAAAAAGCATGCTTTGATGTCTCCTGCTGTTGTGCTTGTGTTCTGGCTTTAGAAAGATGCAGTACAAGAAGCTTGAGGGGAAAAAACCAAAAAACAAACAAAAAAAAAACCAAAACACAATCCCCAAACCAAGACTCAGCCCCTTACATTTGCCACAAAATTATCATCTGCTGGATACCGTTCAAAAAAACAGTTTTATTGGCTTTGAGAATATATTAAGTGCTTGGACATGATTTCCTTTGAAGGTGGTAGAAGTAGCTCACAGCTGATGGCATAATAGATTGAAACTTAATATTACTACAACTTGGTACAATTTCTCTGCCAAGAAGTTAATGACTTGACTTTCAGAGCTGCGAATTGCCTGTGTAGCCAAAAGTTTATATGCGTTGTGTTAAGTTTGTAAGGTCTTGAGAAAGTGAGAAAGTGCGACTTATTTAATAACTTTGAGAATTTTGCTTTCCTTCACTTTTTTTTCCACAAGAATTCAACATTAGGGAGGCATCAGCTAGAGAATGATAATGTGCAATTTTTCCCCAAAATAACATCAGAAGTCATACGGGCTAGTCCTTCAAATGTCTCAAGAAGTAAATTCTGTCATTTCCCAGGAGTTTATCTGGTGTAGTACTGATTTAATGCCCCTTCTCAATAGCATGGAAATGTTGTGGTTTTATTGTTGTTTCTTCTGAAACAAACAGGCAGCCATGCATCCATTTCACTGTAATATTCTGTCGGTGTCTCCAACAGAAGTGAAAAATTTGACAGAAGCTAAGAATACCAAAACTTAAAATCATAGTTGCAGCTATTTTTCTTTGGTTATGAAAGGACAGTTGTTATGACTTGTTTTTTAAAGCTACTTTAAGCTAACTTTAAGTTATTTTCTTGATACTGTTTGCATGGAGGCATTTTTAACCTAGCTTAGTAACTAAAAGTAAAGATAGTATGTTACAAAAAATGGGGCTCTTTAGTGCTTTGAAACAGTCCCTTGATAAAAATGGTCATATCTGACAGATATCTTTTATGCTGGAAGGAATTGTGGAAGTTACAAGTGCATTCATATAACCCTTAAAAATATCTTGGATTGTATTACAGGGTTTTTTTGCTCTGAGCGTGGTTGTCAATATTGCTGATTTTTACTTTATTTTCTTGCAGAGTAACAGCTATCCACCAATGTCAGACCCATATATGCCTAGCTATTATGCTCCATCCATTGGATTTCCATACTCTTTAGGTGAAGCAGCATGGTCAACTGCAGGCGACCCTCCAATGCCATATTTGACAACTTATGGACAGATGAGTAATGGTGAGCACCATTACATACCAGATGGTGTATTTAGTCAACCTGGGGCATTAGGAAATACCCCTCCATTTCTCGGGCAGCATGGATTTAATTTTTTTCCTGGGAATGCAGACTTCTCTACATGGGGGACAAGTGGATCTCAGGGACAATCAACGCAAAGCTCTGCTTACAGCAGCAGTTATGGCTATCCACCTAGTTCTCTTGGGAGAGCCATAGCAGATGGACAGGCTGGATTTGGCAGTGATACTCTGAGCAAGGTGCCTGGGATTAGCAGCATTGAGCAAGGCATGACTGGACTGAAAATCGGTGGAGATATGACGGCTGCTGTAACAAAAACTGTAGGTTCAGCTCTGAGCAGTACAGGTATGACAAGCATTGCAGCTAACAGCGTGCCCCCAGTTAGCAGTTCAGCACCTAAACCAACCTCATGGGCTGCAATTGCAAGGAAACCTGCTAAACCTCAGCCGAAACTCAAGCCTAAAGGTAATGTAGGCATTGGGGGCCCTGCTGTACCGCCACCACCTATAAAACACAACATGAATATTGGAACTTGGGATGACAAAGGGTCAGTGGTAAAAGCACCCCCAGCTCAACCAGTACTGCCTCCTCAGACTATAATCCAGCAGCCTCAGCCATTAATTCAACCACCACCACTGGTGCAAAGCCAACTGCCTCAACAGCAGCCTCAGCCACAGCAACCACAGCAGCAACAAGGACCTCAGCAGCAGGCCCAGCCTCACCAGTTGCAGCAGCAACAGTTGCAAAACCGCTGGGTAGCTCCTCGTAATAGGGGTGTGGGCTTCAGCCAGAACAATGGAGCTGGTAGCGAGAACTTTGGTTTAGGTGTTGTATCTGTCAGCTCCTCACCTTCTGGTGTGGAAGTGCACCCAGTGCTGGAGAAACTAAAGGCCATAAACAACTACAATCCCAAAGACTTCGATTGGAATCTGAAGAATGGACGTGTGTTTATAATCAAAAGTTATTCAGAGGACGATATTCATCGCTCCATTAAGTACTCTATCTGGTGTAGTACTGAGCATGGTAATAAGCGCTTGGATGCTGCTTACCGTTCCCTGAATGGAAAAGGCCCACTCTATTTACTCTTCAGTGTGAATGGCAGTGGACACTTTTGTGGAGTGGCTGAGATGAAGTCTGTTGTGGACTACAATGCATATGCTGGTGTCTGGTCTCAGGATAAGTGGAAGGGGAAGTTTGATGTCAAATGGATCTTTGTCAAAGACGTTCCCAATAACCAACTGCGGCACATTCGCTTGGAAAACAATGACAACAAACCGGTTACCAATTCGAGGGACACTCAAGAGGTACCCCTAGAAAAAGCCAAGCAAGTGCTTAAAATAATTGCTACTTTCAAGCATACCACCTCAATCTTTGATGACTTTGCACATTATGAGAAGCGTCAAGAGGAGGAGGAAGCCATGCGTAGGGTAAGAAATCAGTGTCATTGTAGTAGCTCTCCTGTTTATCATGTTTTTGAAAGCCTTGTTTTTCATTCAGCTGGAGTTTCTGTGTGCAAGTGTTGAATCAGAAAGTTGTGCTTTTTACCCAAAGTGGCTGTACTTGATAAAACTGGCTCTTAGTGAAAAGATTTAGTTTCTCTTAACTTGTCTGTTAGTGCAGGCATGTGTTCGATTGCAATACTAACATAGGCCTGAATAAGCAGACATCTGACATATTCTACTTCTTCAGTTTAAGTGAAGACTGATTTGACTGTATTATCCATAACTGAAGTCTTGTAATTAAGATTTTTACAGTTTCTGAATGTCATAAAAAGGATCAAAAATTATAGAAGCAGCTTACTTAATTTAACAAAGCATTTTGATTCTGCTTTAATTAAATGTTAACAGCATGATTACTGTGAAAAGCAGGTTTTCCTCTAGATTCAGTTTGTCTCTTGTGAAACACAGAAGCAATACAGTGATGACTTATACAGTGTCAAAATAATTTTTGGACCTTTCTGATAGTGTGTTTCCTAAAAAAGTAATGTGTAGTTTCCATTTCTGCAAAGAAGAGTATACATGTGATAAATGTGATAAACTTTAGTTTTGGAGGTATTTTGGGAAACTAGACAAGGCAAAAAGATACTTATTCAATCTGGTTTATAGCACTTGTCTACTTTGTCTTGCGTGTACTCACCCTAATCATAACACTTGTGTTCACCATTTACTTTTCCTATATTTACTTTCTTTCCAGACTTGCCAGTAACGGTAAATACATGATTTGTCTCGTGGTTAGAAACATTTCAGGAGCTGTTGAACCAGTTAGATGATATGCAAGTATTCAGAAATGGGAATTTGTAACAGTGCAGTTTGGTGATAGTGATCTCTGTTCATGCTGTCACACTACCCATTGAATAAAAAACCACAAAAGTCTAGAGTTTAGGCTAATTAGGGGCCTTGTGACCTGTGAAGTTGTGAATTTGTTAACTTGAAGCTGACACAATTCTGGCTTTGTAAGAATTTCACCTGCTTCGCAGCCTCCTTACTTGTGTTAGGTTTCTAGTACTGCAGGGGTTTCACCCCTCTTACACATGTCTGATCTTTCAAAACATGTTGTATATAGACCAGTGTCGGGCACATCCAAAATCAGTTTTATCCCAAAGCGACTTTATTGCATGGCTCTGCAATAAATTGTCATCTTGGAAGTTTTCTGTCATTTGAGGGGTAGAGGAATACCCAGTTGGGTGTGTAATACCTTTTGAAAATTTTCTTTTTTTCTAAAATAAAAACTGAAAATGCCCTACATTAATGTTGTTACTTCCATGTTAACTTGATTGTGGGATGATGGACTGCCTTATTAACTAATATTCAGTGGAAGGGGCAAACTTTTGACTTTTTCAGGTTTTAGTACAACTTTATCAAGTGCAGCACTGTTAGCTGGTCAAGGGACTTGACTGTCCTGGTGAGGCCCTACCTCGAGTCCTGTGTGTGGTTTTTGGCACCATAATATTAGAATAACATAAAGCTGTTAGAGAGCATCCAGAAGGGCCACAAAGATGGTGAAGGTTCTAGAGGGGAAGCTGTGTGAAGAGAAGCTGAAGATACTTGGTTTGTTCAGCCTGGAGGAGACTTGAGAGGAGACTTCAGCACAGTGTAACAGCTTCCTCACAAGGGGAAGCAGAGGGGCAGGCACTGATCTTTTCTCTCTGGTGACCAGACAGGACCTGAAGGAATGGCCTAAGTTGTGTCAGGGGAGGTTTAGGTCAGATAAAAGAAAAGGTCCTTCATCCAGAGGGTAGTTGAGCTCTGGAACATGCTCCCCAGGGAAGTGGTCACAGCACCAAGCCTGACAGAGTTCAAGAAGTGTTTGGACAACACTCTCAGGCACATGGTGTGATTCTTGGGCTGCTCTGTGCAGGGCCAGGAGTTGGACTTCCGTGATCCTTGTGGGTCCCTTCCAACTCAGGATATTTTATGATTCTGTGATTCATTGTGATTTTGTAATGTTTCAGGAGGACTAAGGTTATAATCTGTCTCTATAGCCTTCATGTTTCAGTATTTTCTTAATTTTTAAATTTTAAGGCACT
Organism: Myiotriccus ornatus; assembly: GCA_036023395.1. Taxonomy (NCBI): domain Eukaryota; kingdom Metazoa; phylum Chordata; class Aves; order Passeriformes; family Tyrannidae; genus Myiotriccus; species Myiotriccus ornatus. The sequence continues at coordinate 116,236,986 of JAYRBT010000082.1, forward strand.
CCACAAATAACTGGTGTGCTTCAAAAGTACCTACTTTTGAAACTTAGGGAAGAAATCATAATTCAGACATGCCCTAGCAACTCAGGAAGATTGTGTTTTATTTGTGGTTTTGTTCACTCAGTAGTAGGCGAAAGCCACAAAATGTAATGGAGAGGGGAATGTAGGTTGTTGGAAGTGTTTCTATGTATACTAAACTTAAAATTCAAAGTACTAATTTCAGCATTTAGTAGGTCTCTAACGAGATGACTGTGATGATGCATATTTCTGTAATGAAGGAACATTGCTATTTCCTTTGATATCTTCTGGTAAAGCGTACAGGATCTGTATGACTCAAGTACTGAACTCTGCACTTCTTTGTAAACAGTTACCTTTCTCAATACTATTAAGAGAAAACATAGTTGTCAATATACTTGCACAGTAGCCATTGACTCTTTTACAGCATCGTACAAATTGGTTTTAGGACCAATTATGGAAAATTGCTTTAGAACTGTATAGGTAGTTTCAGGTTTTGTCTTTGTAGATGGATTTGAGGTATGCCTTAAGCAAATGAATATGGACTTAAAGTATAGAAAGTCCAAATTAAAGTAATGGCATTTACTGAGAGTTCATCTTCATCATTCTCTTACGACTGAGTGTTGATTTTAAATCTCTGGGTTTCTTCTTTTATCACACAATGTACAAGCAACCTGTCTTTACGCTGTAAACATACTCTTTTATGATTCAAGTTTCAAATGCAACAATTAGTATCGTAAGGTCTGGTTTATGGTTAATTGAGTAATCCTTTATTGCCTAGTGCCAGTTAGGCTTTTATGGAGCTGTGTTAATATATGTGCACTCTCTACTGCCAGTAGAATGGTGTAAATTTGGTTTGTGCTCATTTTCTTTGGCAGCTGTGACAATCACTTTTTTCCTAGTGTTTCGGTCATGAAAAATGTGCTTATTACTGTTAATAAAATATTAAGTACATCAAGCAGCAGTAGTCAGTTCCATGTTCCTTGAAGTTCAGTTAATGTTTTGTTGTTGCATAGGTGATAACAAACTTCCATACAGCTAGTGATCTAAACATTGTAAACAGTGTATGATTTAGGGATTTAATTTGCTTTTTAACTGTTTGTCATTACAACTAACTTATCCTAAAAAATTGGTTGTAAAAGTTTAATCTTAACAATTCAGGGGAATCAATAATTCATTTTCAATATGACCTAGCAGTATGTTTTATTAAAATACGGCAGAATACTTGTGAAAAAGCAAGGAATAGTCTCTGATTAACATCAAACTTCAGTAACTTTGCCATTTGATAAAGGTTACTTACAAATGACTATGAATAGTCTCTTTAACCATAAATATTAGAATTCTAGTGTCTAGCACTGTTTGATGTGACCCTGGTATTTACAGGGCAGGGTATCTATGGTTGGGATTGTGCAGTAATTGTTCCCCACTTCCCTTACAGTTCAGGTTCCAGTAGCCTATTTTAAACATACAAGTGCTGTGATCTTTTACCAAAGGATCAAAGAAATGAGCAATGTTTTTCCTGAGTTCTGTCAGATGTATATTGAAATAATCTGGAATGCCCTTAGTCTTTAGTTAACTGCTGCCTTGTGATGTAAATATGTCTATTTGTGTGTGTATTACTTAAAAACATGTTTTACTGTCTTTCAACAGGAAGTTGTACTGATAAGATCTAAAAAAATATGTAAGAGAAGTCTTAAAATACGCCTTTTAAGAGGACAAAATTACATTTTAGAAAATAAAATATATTGAAAATGAAAACCCTACATCTGTAGTAGTAGTTATGCCCCTGATCTTCAGTAAATGTATGAATCAAATTCAAATGCGGCTCTGATTAAAAATGCAGTTTTTGGAAGGCAACAACTTCCTTGCTCTCATGTAGTAGTTTATTAACCTGCAATTACCTGTTGCCCTAGGACTTCTTTTGGTGCTTTTTGATGGAGAATTCTACTTTTGTTCCATACATTGGAAGAAAAAAAACATGGTTTCTTGTAACTGTAGAATGTTTTAGATGTTTTTCTTAGTGTGATAGTCCAGAAAAATAATTAATTTTTATTTGTGAGAGAAGAATTTAGTATATATTTGTGTTTATCTAATTTGCATTTGAAATATTTTTACTTTTCAGGAAGCTTCTAAATGACAGATAAATAAGCATTTAAAGTGTTAGCTTCTTCCTGTTGTACTCTATGTCTTGTAATAGGAATGCTGACATATCTAGAACTTCCTGACTCTAAAAAGCAGTAATTTTTCCCCTCTGTCTTTTTGATACTAATGTAACTTTTGTTTCTCTGGTAATTAGGTCATAATCAGGCTACCGTGTTAAGCAGTGTAACTCCTTTCCTTTCCGGGACATTGCTGACTTTATACTTCCTTTGATATTTCTTTAAAATATCTTGAAAGAAGGGAGAAGATACCCATTAAGAGTGCACTGTAGGCAGTTCTTCTTTCCCTTAGCCCACAGCCAGAAAGTAGTGGGTTATAATGTCAAAATCAGATATAGATACATGGACAGTCCTCGTACAAGTCAAGGAAAACAGGTAGTTGACCAAAATTTTTAATGCAGTTGAGTATTTGTACTAGACAACATTTAAAAGTTTGTGTATTTATTTACATCTAAAAGAGGTTCATGTAATAAACATGAAACCCTCTCAAACAGCTTTATGTAATATCTTCTGAGAAACATATGAATTTCCTGTATGCTTTTGATGATGTTTCAAGGGACGTTATTTTGCAATTTCCTTGAACTTCATGTTTATCAACAGTTTCATCTTCATAATTGAAAGTGATATTGCAGGTCTCATGGCTGAGAAAGTAGAAACAGGAGATCGTTTGTTCTCCCTTGATAATCATGAGATGAATATGTACCCCTGGTCATGGGAGAAGAGGATTATTTGGAGCTAGAATAATTTTGGACATAGTGCTCCAGAATTTCCTTCCAGTGATGGTGTACTTATTTGCTTTTCATTTGCTTTTGCATCTTTCGTCTTTTCAAAACACTTAAAAATGAACTACAAGTTCTTACATTACAGAGATTTCAAATGTGGCTGATCTCTGCATGTGGTAGTCAGTTGTTTCTGTTCCAAGGTAGGGTTTAGAATTCATTAGAGGGTGGGTATAGTATGGAGAGGTCTGGGTGTTATAACGTGGTCTTGTATAGAGTGACTATGTAGGAGTTGGAGTAGTGGTGTGGCCTGCCTTTCTCTAGGGATGATGCAAGAGGGAAAGGGCGATATTGGGCTGTTGAATAAAAGAAGTGGAATGTAATTAAACTCATAGGCAGTCTTAGTTCATAGCAACACTTGTATGGATCTTGTCACATTTTTCTTTCTAGTTTGAAATCACTACCTGCAAAATCAAGCATACAGTCTTTTACAGAGTGGATTTAATTTCTCTGACTCTGGGACTTGAAAGACCAATTTCTCCTGTAAAATAGGGACCCCTATTGGAAAAGCTAGGAATATCAACCAAGTGGTTTACCTTAATGCTCAAGAGACCAGTCACTCTTTGGAATCTAATGCAATAATGTTCTTAAATATCAAGGTAGCTGACTAAGACAAGACTTAGAACTTGAATTGAGCTGGATCTGTGACAGTTGTACCTTTTTCTAAATGCTGTGTCTTTTAAAGCAAAGGAATAATTCTAAGTCTCTTGTTTCAGAGCAAAAGCAGAACCTTGAGTATACACAAATAGTTGTTAAAATTCATGATGCAACCTTCTGCTTCCTGCTTCCTCAGATTTCAGTGCTCTATTAAGAACAAATTGACTAGAACAGTGATACTTTTCCTGCATTTAGCAGGGGAGAAATATGCCTGCATATTGCAAGGAAGTCTCAACCTATGTGTCTCTTCACAAAGTACTTCAGCCTTGCTTCATTGATTTGTACTGCAGATGGGCTAGTTAGCAGGAACTCATTGCTGGTGGTGCTTTCCTGGAAAAAATGGCACTTTAAAATATACAGATCTTGTGTGTCTATTAAAGCTGTTCTGTAGATTCAGTTGAACTAGGATTGTTTGGTTTATATCAATTGATTTGCTTAAACCTTCATATTCACTTAGTTGAAATGAGATATTACAGAAATTATCAGTTGCTGAGCTGTTTCAGCCCAGTTCTGTGTGATCTTTTTCAGATGTTTGGTCGTGTAGTTAATATTGACAGATAATTATTGTTTTGCTTCTGTACCCTAGGGGTTACAGTCAGTTGTGAAAAAGTAAGCATAAACTTGCATGTTGATTGTATTTCCCTATAAAATATAATGGGAAACCAAGGTAAAATAAGTCCATGTTTCCTCATGGTAGATTGGAATTTGAGTTACACATGTGTGCAAAGAGCATGAGTGGTAAGGCTTAAAGGAAATTTACCTGAGAAATTTTTCCCAGTGTATTTTATAAGCCCTGCAGTGAATGTCATTTTCTTTTTCAAGGCTACTGTAGATTCCTTAGCAGAGCAATTAAATAATAAGTTCTTGTTGCTTTGGGCATCTGAAAAAAATTAACAAAGTTGTCAGAGTCATCTTTCTGCTTGTTTGGCTGGGACAAAGATCATCCATAGATTTAGTGAGAAGCCATCTATTGTCAGTCTTCAAAAGCCAATGTTATACTGTGAGCATTGTGAACAAACAATGAAGATCAAGAGGCTTGAGGGTTTGTGTGTAGGGGGGGTGTTTTTTTGTTGTTGTTGTTTTTTTTTTGTTTTGTTTTGTTTTGTTTTTTTTGTTTGTTTTTTTTTGTTTGTTTTTTTTTTACTTTTTAAGGAACTTGGTAAAATGGCTGTCTTGTGTGTGATGTACACCACTGCAAGGAAGCACTTCCTACTTGCAGTTAGAATTAACCGATCCGCCACTGAAAGTCTCTGCCTTGGAAAACAAGACAGGAAGGACTTTTGTGGTTCAGGGAGTTCAAACTTGATTTCTGCAGAGCCTTTTCTTGTTGTGTGTTATTGTGGGATGTCTTTAAAATAGTTGCGTTTCTTTCTCCACCTCTGCCTTCTGAATGTATATACCCTGTGGAATTTCAGATGTGGATTAAGTTCTTATTGCCTTTATCATTGTCATAATAAAATAATATGGCCTCTCTACATTCTACTAACAATGGATGAGCCTGCTCAAATTTAAATTTATTTACCTTTTTACTCTAACTTATTCACATTTTTTTCCTATTGCTAAGTATGTTTCAGAGACTGAAATAAGTAAAATGCCTTCAGAACTAATAGGAAGAATAAATAAATTAGAAGTCTAGGTCTTGTAGCTTTTTTGGAATTTCTTAATATTTATATGCTTGAAAACCTTATGTCTGTAGTTCAAATGATCTGCAGTAGCAGGGTCTCAGATGATTCATAAGACTTACCAGGAGAAAGTGCTACTCTGAAGTTGTAAAACCTCATTCAACTTTGTATGTTAACTTTGATTTTTAATTTGTGTCTTGTGGTTTTCATGTTGCGTTAAGGAATAGAAGATGAGTGTTTAGGGAGGGGAACTCCGCAGGAAAATTTCTAGGTCTGTGTAAGAATTGTAGAGATCCTCCCCTCCTATCTTCCCAGAATTCCCAGAAGTGCTTCTTAGAGAAATGCATTTAAATATTTTTATCTGGTTCTGAGGTAATCTCTCTGTTCAGGATATGTACCCTCTCCAGTTTGGAATTCAAGAGTGAGAAGTTAAAAAGGACTGATATTTTACACAATTTTAAAAGTTTTAGTAATCTAGTTTATGTTAAGAGCCAGTGATGTCCTTGTCATTAATGGAGTAAATGATTTCTGGCATTTTTCAGTTTTCTCAGTAATCTGTTTTTTTGCTGTGGTCCTCAACCACTAAAGTCAATGTTTATGCTGTCCTAGCTGTATTGGTACACTGGGGTGAAATGATTTTCAGATTGTGACTGATGCCATTAATAAATGAGATTTCATGAACTTTGCTGTGTGTTCTTCTCACCACCTCTACAGCTGCCTGTTCTGCCTCTGCCAGGTGTTCCTGCCCACGCAGCGCAGTTGGCAGAGGAGATGAGTGCCTGCGCCTCACTTCACAGAATGCAGTCTGACATGTTAGCTTACACTGCAGATGAGCAGGGCTTTTAAGTTGAAGATGAAATCACAGTTTGCAGTAAAGCAACTTCTGAAGCTGTTGAAAGAATGCTACCTCCTGGGAGAGGTGCAAAGCAGACAGCTCCAGGCATGAACGCTTTAAACGTTGCAGTAAGAGGCAAAGGTTTAGCAAAATTCTGGGGGTTTTTTGCAAGTACAGCTGCTGTGTGGGAGCTCTGCAATTTGCCTGTGCAACCTTGCAATCCTGGGTAGCTTTCAAAATGGGCACCTTGAAATGCTTACACTTGGAACTGCTATAAAAATCAGCCAAAGACACCCTTTCAGATCTTCCCTTGGGTTTCAGTTTGTGGGATCTCTGGAAAAAAAATACAGCCAAGAATGGTAGTAGTTTTTTCTTGGTCTTATTAGACTATATTTACATTATGACTACTTAAATGAGGCTTTTTTTGTTTACCTTCTGTGTGACAAAGAAATCCCCAAGTCAGTGTTGTGTGCATCTCAGTAGCTTTTTTTCAAATCAGACCAGGAAATGATTTTGAGGCTTTGATTTTTGAAATTTTGTTAGCATAGCGATTTCATTACATCTGAGGATAAATTACATTGTACTTTCTTTTTCAGCATGGGATCAATTGATTAATGCCCTGAATTCAGAGAACTAAATTTTGGAAGTAAATCAACCTCACAGTTAAGACCAAGTTAATTCCATAGTTTGCACTAGATTGATGCACATTTCTGTGGCCTAAACATTTTTTGAGGTTCTCCTTCACTTGGTGTTGCTGGTTTGTGTAGAAAGCTATTTGCATGTGTGCAGTCTGCTCAGCACGTGGTCTGCAGCTGGCAGGCATGTTTAGCTAACCCATATGTTCCCACATTGTTCTAATTCAGATGGTACTTACTTTCCATATCCTGGTAATAAACTCCCCTTAATGCTGAGTAACCTGATGCTGGTGAGTTTTGAAGTGAAGTTAGCCTTTGGCAGAGAACTTAAATATACAGAAGCTTTTCACCTGGGAGTAGTGCAAGAGAGATGACAGAAGTTTTGCTCGGCTAAAAAGAAGAAGAAATGAAATTAAATGGGTGAAAGAGAAATGTAAGGGAATCCAGTGGGTTATGCTGGAAACTTCCTCTGCTCTTGTGGTGGAAACCTTCTGGGGATAAAGTCTTCTGCTAGTTTGTCTATAATCACCAGAAGATAAATGCTTTTTGAGACAGGAAAAGACTGTGATTTTGGAGTGGGATCTGACTTAAGAGTTGGAGAGGTGTTAGTTTTTGAGTGGAATACCACTGCCTGGGGTTTGAGTAAATCAGGTCCACTTTCTCTCTGTTTTCCTGTAGAGATACCAAATGTCACTCATTACCAGTATTTGAAGAATGTACTGTTCACTTGCATTGAAAAAATGTCAGGTTTGCATGCCTGCTCTAAGTATTTAAATATAAATGTAGTAATATGTAATTTTGAGACTGCAGGATAGGTGTGCTGATGTTTTGAAGCCTTCTTCCTCTGTAGAATTCAAAAAGGACATGAGATGTGCAACACATCCTTTATTTCATCAACTGGAAACAGGTAGTCAGGATATCATTGCTTTTCTGCTTTGAATTTTTATAAATGGATTTTGAGTTCAGGGGCTTCACAAAGCAACAGGTCGGTCAGTTTGCAATGCAGAGAGTCTTTCTAGACAACTTAAGTCAATGGTTACGTATGTAATACTTGCAGATGAACAGGAGCCCATGATTTTAGTTCTATACAGCTTGTTTTTAAAATTGTTTAATATAAAACATCAGTATTTTAATATTGCAGTTTCATAGGCTTCTACTGAATAACACAGTAGTGTTTTATCAACACTGTGTAGTTCTTGCAGCTGAAGTCTGCTCATATATAGAGGAATAATCTGAGATGTGCATGAGCAGGCTATTTCTGCATGCCTTACATGCATAGTGAGGCATGAGGCCACTTGATCACCTGTTTTCAACCTAGAGTGCATTGTTACCGTAACAGTTTGTATTAATGACTGATACTATAAATCTTATGTTTTAAAAAAAGTATCCTACTGTGAAAATATGAGTCATATCTTTTTGAACTAGGAAAAAATGATTTCTGGCAGAATAGTGCAAGTGCTTTAAATACATGGATGTATGCCCTAGCAAATGTCCAGTCTTAGATACACAGCTTCTGGGATCATGAGCTGCTTATTGGGAGCAAGAACAAGCTTTACTTTTTTGGTGTTCATCTTGAAGCAACTTGGTCTGTCTTGGAGGTGACTAGATCACCAGTAATAACCAGTATAAATGTTTGGTATCTTCTTTTTTCACTACAATGTCTTTTTAGCAGCATCTGTGTGGGTTCATAAACTAATTTGCAGTTTTCCTTAATAGTTTTTAGCATAATAAAGTTTCAACGTGGTCTTGAAATCATTGTTCAAATGCCTTCTGGGTTATTTTGGTTTTCCCTGCCGTGTTTATGTTCCATTTGTAACATGCTGTGTGATGCAATAATAAAAACATGGGGAAGTATTTTTCTAGCTTTTTATCATTTTTTTAAATGGGAATGGGATTCTACCTCTCTTCCGTGTGTATAAAGTGCTCAGTTGTACATATAAAGAGAAGTGTTATGGAAAATGCTATTGGAAGATGAGGTCTAGTTTTTTACACTCAAGCTATAGTAATTTTTTATAGGCTAGAAGATACATTATGAAAGCAACAAGATATAGTTTGTTGATCAGTTTTTATTTTTTTACCTAGAGGTAGTCACAATGGTCAAGTGTATGCTTATCCTGGAACAAAATACAGAAAACAGAGGATGATGATAAAGCACTGAAAGTGTTATTTATTCTGTTAGACTTGTAATACAGAGTACAGATTTGTTAGTCCCTGACAGAGATACAGTGCAATTAGTATTTCAGCCCTAAATGCCAAGTGTGGCATCTTGCAATGCAGTGAGGGCTTTGTAGGTGAGTATGGTCTGGGCTGCAACTCAGGCTCACATTCAAGTGAGTTTTCTGGTAGCCATTCCTATCTCACTGATTTTCAATTTTGTTATTGAAAGTAGTTTCTAAAAAAAGTATAGATGACCTTTTTAAAAAAAAAATATTTTTTTTTCTTGCCATTTGAGCGTTTGTATGGCGGACAAGGTATTGGGCCAGCTAGTTCCTTTACCTTTTGATCTTATGCACTCTGGAACGTTTTATTATGTGAGGCTTTGAAGGAGATACCTGTGATTATCCTATTTTTTCAGGGATATAATGTGTGGAGAGTAGAGCACTTCTTGACAAGCAGAAGATTTAGGGAACTTCTTGCATTGTTTGTAGGTCCCTTGGTCTCCTTACTGAGTTCACTTTGTGCAATATATTTTATTGTAAGCTAATTAAAAGTGACATTATAGCTCTTCTTCATAGCAATTTTTTGGAACATGCTTGCTTTTTAGGTTGATGTGTACTTCTGTGTTTCTTTTTAAGAAATTGATTTAAACTAGATAATTTCATGTTCCTGAAAATAATTGCAGCTTTTTTCTTGAGAGCTTGTTGCCCAGTTTAGATAAATTGCAAGTAATGAAACTGCTGTAATGAGAAGAAAGCATATAATGTTGATCTGTGTTCATTAATATGATTTTCCTCTTTTTGTCTTTGTTTTTTTTTTCAGGAGAGAAATAGAAACAAACAATAACTATATGGAGATGTCCTACTAGAATACAACACTAATGATGTAGACTCTGGAAATGCCTAATATGTCTAAGAAGACGTTATTAAAGCTTTTTTCTGCTTAAGGTGACATCTTTGAACACTTTAACACGAAATTGACTCTTCTTGTAATGGTTCTCATCAGTGCATCTGCCCTTATACTCTCTCACCAAACACACTTGAGAACTGTACCTTTGTCAAGCACTTTCTGTCCTGAAGCTTTTACCAGTATCTGCTGTCTTTTGTATTTATGCATCCTAGCTAAGGCACAGGAGACCGAACGAATGCAAGGATTCATTAACTCTTTGAATTTGTTAAATACTAACATTTAACCATTAGAAGTGGTTCAATGATGTGAGATTCACATTGCTTCAACTTAATTTTTTTCTTTGTTGTAGTTTTTTTAATTGTCAGTTTTTAGCTATTCAACAGATTGAAAGCAAATCATGCCATATTTAGTCCTGGAGTAAAACTCGAAGTCTAAATGTTCATGTGAAAATTATTGTAGTAATCTTTTAATATGGCAAAGCAACTCTAAGCTGCAGTTTAGCCAAATGAATCGTAACATGAAATTATATTAGGATGACATTTCCCTTGTTTCAAACTGTTTGGTGTAAGAGAATATTAATATGCAGCTTGGTGGACACCACCAGTTAATGCACATTTCTTTATTTTTTTCCTGTAACATGTATACTGAAAAAAGTGCATTTGTCTGAGGAACTGTTTGTTTGCTACCACTCAATGAATCTCAGTTTTGAGTAAATGTACCTCAGTCTAAATCAGACTTTTTATGACCTTTATAACTACATTTAAAATAATCTTTAATTCCTATTTCTGGGTGTTTGCAAGCCTGACAGATTGCTATCATGAAAGTGAAAATTTACTCCTCTAGGTGATTCACTAGCTAAATAAACATAATTCTTGTTTAGCAAGCATATACTCTGTTTCTCAAATTTTTTTATTTCATTGTCCTGACATCCAGGTGTTTTTCCCCCTATTTGAAAATATTTTGAGAAAAATACTTTGGTCCATGGAGTTAACATATTCATAACAATGTTAAGATGATTTTTGTTAGAACCATGCAACAAGAATTTAAGAGTACATATTAAACTGGGCAGTTATATACTAGTTTTTACCATCTAAAAAATATATCTTCTCTTTCAGTTCAAACAGCAACACGTTGTCTGCTAGAAGAGAATATCGAAAAACTGTTTAGCGGGTGTATTCACTGTACAAAATACTGAACAACCTGTACCAAACTCCAGGGATAGCTTTCTCTTTTTAGAATGGCAATGTAGAAGTCAGATATGTTATAGCTTAAAATAGCAATAGCACATATTATTTGAACGTGTTTCATGTCTTACTGTCCTGCACAGTTGCTTTTATTGTGTTTCAAGTCATTAATTTACAGATTTTGGCAATCAAAGTTCTGGAGCTTAAGTAGCAAAGGTTTGTTTTGAATACAGACTATTTTGCTAACTTTTGCTTTCTCTCTTAACCCCCTTGCACTCTTACGACCTTGCGAACACAAAAAGTTCAGTACACACTTCTTGCTCGTTATTTGCAATGTTTTTTGAGACTTCAGAGTAGCAGATATAAATTTTAATTTTTACTGGCAGTTTTCTGGAAGCTCAAAAGGGAAGCTACTCCTCTATTTGGGAATAAAGAAGCAATGCCACTTAAATGTAGATGCATAACAAATAGCAAGTGGGATAAAGGAGGGATAAGCAAAGTGCGTATTGTAGGAGGAGACTAGGAGGTAAAGGTTTCAAGCCCAATTACTGTGAAATTTGGCTTCAACCCAAAAATTGCTGCTTCCATGCATATCTGTTTCTTGCTAACAGGTTTTATAGCTATTTGTTTCCCTCTGTTGGCTGATTTATGGATTACTGCCTATTATTCCAACTGTCATTGATCAGCTGAAGTGGCAAAGGTCAATGTTGTGAGTCCAAAGAATGTAGTTCTTCTGATGATCCATCAAAGGGTCAGCATGTTTTGCTTCTTTATTACAAAATTATCTTATGAAAATGCACAGAAGTTTCCAGTTAAAAGAAAGCTCCTGTAAGAGTCAAGCATTCAGGAACTGATTGCATGTGCAACCTTAGTTTGCTTCCACTGCAGTATTCATATTTTTGCAGGCTCTCTTAATATTTCCTGCTTTATCCCATGCCTCTTTTATTCTAACAGCATGAGCATTGCTCTTGGATTGAATCAGGTTTAGTAGAAAGTGGGTTCATCACTTTGTTGCAGGCTTTGAAAGCTTGGAAAATGAGACAGGATTGTGAGAAGGAGGTGATCACATTTAGAGAACTGTGACAGTTCTTACACTGTTCCAGGATTGTTAGCAAATCTACAAATAGAAGAGTTTGATTGCTGATGGTGTTAGTCATGTTGTGACCGATTTGTTGTGACCGACTGCTGAGAGTTTAGTATGTGCAGCTGAAATTAAAAGGAATTTTATGTGCATATAAAGTACTGTAAAAATAGTATATAACATTGTAAAATCAGCTGTGGAGTGCTGTATTAGTTAATGGACATGTGAAACTTCTAGCCTTCAGCTTCCTAATGCACAAGTTCTTTTCCTCCAGAAAGAAAAGGAATGGTGCTTAATATCTTAAATAAATGTAGAAATACCGTTTTTGGTCTGATTTTTCAATATGGTGAAGCTGTTTTAATGGCTGCTTGCTAACTCGCTAACAGAGGAATCAGTGGAACCCCTTTTCTGTTCTTGATGCCTCCTCCTTGGTGCCAGCATTTGTTTTCCTGTGATCCAAACTGAGCCATTTTCTTCTGTATTAATGGTTGGCTAGTTCTCTCTGAGTTTAGATGTGCAGAAGGGAGAGGGTGGGAGGGTAAGGAAAGGGGACTTGTCCTTTCAGAAGCAGGTACCCCCTGTTGAATAGGCTTAGCTGCACTGTAACTATACACCTGTGGGTTGATGAGCCAGAGAGGCAGCAGAATGTTTAAAACTGGGAAAGGCTCCCCAAGGAAAGAAAAAATGTAATTCTGTTTTCAGTGTTAAGAGTTTTGTAGTGTACAAGTGAGATACAATGTTACCACACACATTTAGTGACACAAGGAGGATGGAGGAAATGCTGAGTATTTTCCATTTTGACTGCTTATTTTGCTTTGAAGAGACCTGAGAATTCTCATGGACAGTTATTGCTGAAAGGCTTGTCCTACCAACACAAGCAGGACAAACTAAAATTGTATGAGCTTTGCTCACCTTTGAGCGTCTCTTGGCTTCATAACATCAACGTCTTTAATGTAGGTTTTTTGGTATTTGACTTTCTGACAGCTGAATGTGCAGTTTGTTGGCTTGAAGAAAACATTGGCACTGCTTTGAGGGACTTACATTGGGAAAAAGTCAGTATTCACAACTAGACAAATTTTGCTTCTTCATGTATTTTGCTTTTCTAGACTTAATTTTGTGTGTGTGTGTGTTTTGGTTTTTGTTTGGTTTTTTGTGGGTTTTGGGGTTTTGTGTGGGTTTTTTGTTTGTTTTATTTTGGTTTTTTGTTTGTTTTTTTTGATACTCTGGCAGTTTCATAGTTCATTGTCTGGAAAATTTAGATGCAAAAGCCCCTTGCCAAAATGATTCTTATTCCAGAAAAGTCTGTGGCACCAAACAAAAGATAATGTTGAGGTCAAGTGCAAATAATGCACTTAGGAGGAACAATCTGAAATATTTTTCACTGTTTAGTCCAAGTTCTATTTTTAAGTTGCTTTCTATTTCATAGGAGAATTTACACACTTGGAATATATTCACAAAATCACAGAATGGGTAAGGTTGGAAGTGAGGTCGTTTGGTCTAACTTTCCTGCTCAAGCAGGGTCATCCTAGCAAATTCCTAAAAAAGCCTGCATCTTTTATAGCTGAAACTGAGTTGAAGCAACAGTCTTCTGAATTCTTTAAGTAGCCACTACTTTAATTTTTCAAAATTATTGGTGACTCTTTTAGTAGAAAGATGTTTACATACTTCAACTGATTCTAGTACAGTGAAAATCCGGCGGGGACAGTCTTTGAATTTTCTCCAGCACTGTTTTTGAAATGAATAATTGTAGGCATTCAAGTACAAATCACCCTATAGGAATGGGTTTATTGTATTTTCAAAGCCATTTGTACTAATTTTTCCTACCATTTTTTTAAGGAAATACAGGAAGATTTTCAGTGTCTTGTTTATCCTTTTGCCAGGTGAAGATCCGTATAATTTACTGATAAATTAAGAGAGATTGAGAGCAGTTCTTTTACGTTCAAGTACAGCAAAACCTAGATTTAAATTTTGTGGGGTTTTTTTTTGGGCATACCAATAAAGTATGGTAACTTAGAAGAGAATTCTTTGGCACAAGAATTGACCATTCAATCTTATTAAATATGTTCGAAAGTTTTCACAAAAGCAACCTGTTCACATCCTTATTTGTCCTATTTTCAGCCTGACAAATCTACTATAGTTTAGCATGGGAGAAGAAATAGTTTCTCTACAGATCACAGGAATTTTAAGTAAATTAGTTTGGCCTCATATAAAAATTTTAGTGTACAGCTGGCGTGTTTTCCTCAAAACATCTGTTCTATACTGTCTGTTCTACTTTATATATTTTAATAAAGTGCATTTTAGTATGATGAATATGAACCTTTCAGTTCAAAATTTAAATTTGTATCCAGTCCAGAGTTTCAACAGTTTTCTCATAATAATCCTGAAGAATTCTTATTAATGATACTGTCAGTGTTGAGGGATCTCTAAGCCAAATATTAATAATAAAACTTGCTACCTATTAATATAAGAGGATGCATAATGTTTGTGTTATCTGTTCTTTTCTGACCTTGTCCTTCCCCACAAGTGGAAATGCAGCAAACAGAAGTCAATAACCATTTGGATGTCTTCTCCAATTAATTTCCCTACGTATGTCACAAGAAACTGTTCTGCCACACTGCAAGCGGAGTGCAAATAGGTGGGTCTTCAAATATTTTCCTCCAGAAGCCTATTCTTAATCCAACATTCAAGAGACAGAGAATGCCTTGCTCTCATCTAAGTAAGCATTCCTTTCCACTTCCCTACCTTTTCTGGGAAAATTCCATTGGTACATCTGTCAACTGTATCCTTTGGATGCCCATTAGAGAAGCCTGGCTTTGGATGCTGTTCTCACAATCTACAAAAAAGTTCCTGACTTCACTTATTTCCTTCTCTGGAAAGAGGAAATCTTCCGAGTTTAGCTGGTCTCAATCTGTCTTAGCTTATTTGCCACAATGTAAATAGAGAAGTATTACTTTATAACTGGATGAATTCAGTCTCCCATGTGGTGTATACCATTTTTTAAAGTTAACTCTTCCACATTTTCATTCAGAAGGTGGAAACAGACAATAATTCATTGGAATTTTCAGGGGCATACAGTAATTAAAATACAAGGGTCCACTGTAGGTGTTCTTCTGAAGTTTAGTGGTGGTGATAACCAAAGTGTTAACAGTGAGAGTTTATAAGCCGTTTGCATATCCCATGTGCATTTTCACTTGTCATCTTAATACTGAATTAATTTCCTTTGCCTGTAAAATTAGTTTGTAACACTTGAGAAACTTAATTTTTTGTTGTTGTTGCTTTGAATTTCATCCACTCAGAGATACCATAACTTATCTGCCTGCACAAGTTTATGTGCATCTTGAGAATGAAGTGGGTATTCATGTAAAATGAAGAAAGATACTCTAGGTTGATGACTGTATTTTAAGTTGAGCTTATGGACTGTCAAATGAACAAGCTGTCTTGATTTGTGCCCTCTTATGTGAAGCATTACACTTTAATCTTGAAATCTGAATTTATACATCCTTTCTTTCCTGTTCTGCAAACATCTGAAAGAACCTCAGATGTTAATAAAAGAAATCCTGGCTTTGTGCGTAGTCCAGGAATAAAAATTTCTAAACTAAGCATTTGAGCAAGCTAAATGGAGGCTTAGCTTTAGTTCGAGCTAAGATACTACATTTCAGCAAAGGGATCAGATTAAAGGTTGTGGATCATTCATTATCTACTGTAATTGTGTATCTACTGCTAAGAAAAAAAAGCTGAAATTTTATTTTGCAGGCATTAATATATGCAACTGCTGTTCAATATTACCCAAGAATCTTACCAGTATTTGCATCAGATTGGATTAGCAGCTTTGTAAAATAGAGGATGAAGGGACTGAAATATTTTTCCTGGAATAAAGAATTGTTAAATTGATTAAAATTCAGATGTTTGTGATGTACGACTGGAATACATTGGATGTTATATCTATCCCTCTTCTGCTAGTTACCTGGAAAACATTGCTACTAAATTCTTATTTTAATTTTTTTTTTAATTTAAATTGGCTGCCAATTTGTTTTTAGCTGCTTAACTGGTTTGCAGCTTAGTTCTCATGAGATGCTTCACTGGGTCTTGTGAGGTGCGGTGCTTCATCAGAAAATGTGTAAAACTGTATTTAATTTCTTCAAGTTAATGTAATGTAATTGCTATTAACTTGATCTGTATTCCATTCAACTTCATATTTGATGATAATGCTTGGTCTTTCAGTTGTATTGATCTTCTTTAATTTCAAGAATACCACATGCAAAACAATTCAGAGAATTTTTTTAGTTACTGAAATCTATGCTTATTTTAAATGTTAATAAATAACTATCATTATCTGCTCTTTGGGTTGCTAGTGAGTATTGATGATTTTTTTGAAAACTTAAAGGGAAAGGTGGAGACAGGAATACTTGTCCTGGGAAGTAGATGAAATGCTGGAACACTGAAGAGAACTCAACTGTATGAGAGAAAAGATGTTAAACAGCCAAGAGAGTGTTTTGAAGTTAGGTCTTCACTTACGTTTCAGTGTAGCTTTTCAGATGCTGGAAAACCTTTTGAGCAAAATATTAAGTATGATCGCATAGTTCAGCTGAACTCCTAATTTCATCTGCGTGGGATTGGTTTTTTGTTTTGTCTTAGGTTTTTTTCACCATTTCTCTCATATGTCTCTCTTCTGCTTTTCACTTAACATTATGGTTTTACTCTTGGCCTTACATCGGTTTACAGTCTTAGACTTAACTTGCTTTCCAGTAGAAGGTTCCCTGTTTCACCCTTTCTTTAAATAAGCAGTAGATTTTGCAAGGCTTTGAAGGTTAGTTGTGTTCAGTGAATAGGCTGTTCCCTTGCCCCAGGTCATTGTTACTATTCACTAGACTTACTCAGCTGATCCCGTGGTCAATGGTTTTTCAATTCTTTCTTTTTGTTACTTATCTGAAGAGGTAACTCAGTTACTAGTTATTTATGAGAATAACAGCCTTTGGAGCAGACTATATTGATGAGTTGCATCATTTTTATTCTCATACTGATTAAATGACAAGTCAATGAAATATGATTAAGTTTTACATTAGATTAAAAACATATTGAAATGTTCCCACACAAGCTGTGTTTTGAACACTTCACTGCTTAACTTTCTTGCAAGTTCTAGTTAGTTTTCTCTGTGCCAAATTGTTTCAGTGGTGTTCAAATCTTCATAGGTGGACTGAAAAGGTTTCTGTTAAACACAGCTTTTCCATGGCATTACATCATGATGGAGTGTCTCAGTGTCTGTCTTTATATCTAAGAGTAAGATTGTGACTGAGAAGCTTAAATCTGATTCTGTGAACCTGCCTGCTTTCTCTGCAACTGAAAATTCACTTGAAAGAACACCTTGACTTTCTCTCTTAATGTTTTACTCCCATTTCTTGCAATTCAGTTAATTGTACCTATGGCATGTAAAAGAACAATGAGCTCTTGGTTTATTGGGTTGAAACAAGTGAGAGGGATAATGGGAGGTCTTTCAAGAAAATAAGAAACAGATTGAATTGTGTGGTATTTCCAACTGCATGGAGCAAATGCACCAGCAAAGCCTAAGGTAAGAGGAAATCGAGGAAACGCTGTCCAGATGTACTGTTTTGCTACACGTTTGTACGTTGGTTCAATATGGAGCTAAGTTTGTCTTAGGTTTTGAGGTATTTTTGCTTGCTTTTTGGCATCTTTTCATAATTGAAGCAGTTTGAATGTTTCCCTACTGAAAAAAAGCCCAGCTTTTTATTCTTAGTAATCATCAGAACTGTAGGTTTAAGATCAGCAAAGTTCCAAATTTTATTTTTAAAGTTGGGAGGTACTTCTTCCCTCCTTCTCCATCTTCAAATCCCACAGAAAGACCTACCGACAGTGAAGGGAGAAGTTTGTGTAGCACAGACAACTGGGCAATTAGTTGAGAAATGCATGAGCTTGGAGGCAAGCTGCCAGCCCAGGGAGGAGTGCACAGAAAGAAGCACTGAGGCACTGCTGCTTGAGCGACCCAGGATGATAATGCAACTCATTTTTCAAGATGAGCCTTTGAAAAGAGACTTGAAACAAGTTATGTCTACATCAGATCTCTGATCAAAGGAGTTGCTGGTTTCTATAATTGCTCTCAAAAGTTAAGGTACTGCTGAGGCAACAGACTTACTAGAGACTCCCAAGTGAGACCATGCCTGCTGCAGAGTATTTTCCTTTCCTGAGCAATGGGAGAAGAAAACACCCTCTGAGTACAGATTGGCAATTAAGGATTTAATGAAGCATTAGGATAATGGTGTGATGAGGTGCACAGAACAGAATACCTACATACTGTGCTGTGCTTATAAGTCATTCAGTATGGTAAGATTTACTTAGATAAGGTAGCTAATTTTTCTTAAATTCTGGAATCAAAATACTGGTGAAGAAAGATGAATTGTTACTCATTTTGGCAGGTAAAAGGTAATCTTGAATGTGATGTTTCAAATGTTTATTTCTGCAAACGTTGGTGTACACAAATTTCTCCTCTTTGTATTTTTAGACAAACAGATCTGCAACTAGAATGCACAAATGTAATGCAGTAGTTCTTACATTTATATCTAGTCAACCATCAGCTGGCATAAACTCATCTATATTTAACTGATAATGTAATATGCCTATTATAATAAATCACGTTTTCTACAGGAGAGTTGGAGGACACACAAAGGGTGAGGCACTTGCATTAAACTCTTCACAGATGGATGTCCCTGGACTTGAAAGCTTCTAATGAAGACACCCTGAGGAAACAGGGATAGTTGAAGGAAGAATGTACTGGCAGCAAATACTTTTTATACTTTTTTTGTAGTGGGAAAAGGGTTAAGTAGAAGTCAGTAGTGGTGGGATACATGGAAACGCTATGGAAAGGACCATGAAGGTAGAGGAATATTAGGGACTGAAAAGGATTTAGTGGGGGAGGCACAGGAAGAACCAAGGATAGAGAAGGTGTAGAAATGGATGCAAAGGAATCTTGAAATAAACTTGTTGATATTAGTTGAGGATTTTTTTAGTCCAAAGTTTTGTCTGTGAGGAACGAACTATAGTACAAGTATTTCATCACGCTGGTAGGAGGGAAGAGTTGGAAGTATGGGAGCGTGCTCGCAGGACGGCTGTTGTTCTCTGGTGGTTGCAACTTTCCACGCAAAAATAAGAGCTTGACCTTGAATCACATCTACCTGAGGAGGGAAGTAGAGGGAAACATCCAGGTTGGTAAGTAATTTACCCACTAATCTGCTAACAAGATTTAAGAAAGGATGAGATCTGTGCAGCTTTTCAAAGACAAGAAATGCTGAATCTGAAGGGAGACTGTACCTCTGAATGCGAAATCGGCGAAAGTTTTCAGGAGAGATGTAAGACAGTTTGAGCCTTCCCCTATCATCTAGTTCACATCACTAATAATAAAAGGCCCATTGGCTCATTTGGATCCAATTTTGTAGGTCTCCTTACAACTTGTATGGAATGCTCTGATATTGCAGAAAGTTTTGGGTCTAAGTTCTTCTTAATCACAAAGCTTCACAGACTTACAATGAGGCCGAAGTCCTTGGTCAGTAATATCATGAATATGCAATCCAGATCAAGTTGAAATCTTGCAGTAATGTAAACACAAAAAAAAAGCCTGTGTAGGAGTCTTTTACCCCACTGAGAAATGCACCAAAATGTTGGGTGCAGGAAAGGTGTATTAATGTTCATTTTTTTCATGATTCTTTCTAAATCAAATTACTTTAAATACTTTCTTTTGGCTTAGTGTTCATAACGTGCTCAAAAAAGATTCTAAAAATAAATACATGAAATATGTAAATAAAACTGAATTTCATTTTTTTTGCCTGAACTGAATTCCAGAAAGTATAAAGATACTTCAGTCCTAAGTTTTAACAAGTTCAAGAAGTTTGTTACAAAAATATTTTGAAACCTAAACTCATCCCTTTTTGCACCTTTTTTACAATCAATAAGAATGGATATGCCAATTAGACAAAAAGTCTGGCTAATCTGATATCCTGCATCTGACCACAACCAACTGAGAACAGTAGAAGAGCAGTGTAAGAGCAAGGAAAGCAGATGATGCCTCTGGCATGCTCACCTAGCCTCCAGCTAGCTGAGACTTTCTAAATCAAGGCCCTTTCTGGATTTTTACTTTGTTGAATTATTTAAGTTGCTTTATGATTTGTGGATTACATAAATAGCTCAATGCAACTTAAATAGACTCAGAAAACCTTTAAAATAAGGAAAATTCTGTATCAAAACATATTTTTTTAAAGATTGTTACATCATCTGCAGTAGCAACCTGACTCACTTGATAGTCAGGGACAAAAAAGTCCGTTCAGGACACAAGGACAAAGTTAAGCGTGGATTCTCTCTGTTAAAAAGAAACTTTAACCAAATATGAAAAATTATCAAGATAATAAATAGAATGCTATTCTACAAGTAAAATGGCACTTTTCAAAATAAAGTCTGTACTGCACATGACAGAAATGGGGGTGGAAAGTTTCTGTTACTATGTGTGTCCAGAAGGGCTACCCACAGACTTTTTGCACTATTTTCCCCTGGAAAAATACCTCAGACCTCTAGCAATTAGTTACCGTGGAGTGCACTTGGTCAAAGTTTCCATCTTTCTGTATGTTTGGTATTCCAGAGGAAGCATACTAAAGCAACCTACAGGAGAACTAAATATAGGAGTTAGATGGGGGCAGGTGCTGCACTCCTACTGAATCAAGTGCTTCTGTCCCTGTACAAAGACAAAATGTACTTGATGTTTGGTTGGTTACTGGTTTGGGTTTGTTCTTCCCTATTGATTTCTTCCCTCATGCTCATGTTGGGTCCTGTGGGAATTAGCATAGGAAAACCTGTTCCCAGGTGAAAGTTGAATCCTTTGCTTTTAGCTGAAATGTAATTACTTGAGAAAATACTTTCTGAAATAAAGAAAAGGTGCTTAGGATTTGAGGTTTTTACTTCTAGGAACTTCCGTTCTCAGAGTAGGGGTGAGATGCTGCTGGATATTCCCTCTTATGTTCTACAGATTTTAACATGAGTATTCAGCCTTCTTTACAGAGGCAGAGCCTTTTTAAGAGATTGAATTTCAAGTAATTTACACAGCTTATTTTAATGCCAGTAGAAAGATGTCTTTACCCAAGTGAGTTTATTATTCGTGAAAGTGACAGCTAGGATGGGGAAAGTCCATTTTATACACTGTGGTCGTTGTTATCTGTGTAAGTGCTCACCTCGTTGTCAACTGTTTTTATGCACCTCTGCTGCCTGTGTGCCTATCTCTGCAGCACAGCTCTGGGCTCAGCTTTGCTACTTGAATTGCTCTCAACCAGATTTAATCAGTTCAGCAGCACTCCTGGACTGCTGCAGGCTTCTGTCTCACAGCTGGATCACATATGGGGGGTTCAGTTCAAATCCACTAGGTGAGCAAACAAAGAGACATCTGATACAGCAGGTGCATCTGCAGTGGGGTGAAATGAGAAGATTTGGCTTAATTCATGGATTAACAGCATTACAGAAAAGGAAGGGTCAGGAGTTTGGTGCCTCAGATTTGCTGTGGAACAGCAAATATCCTTTAATCTTCATACCTCGGTTTCATGTCAGTAATGGCTCTCGTTGACCTAGCAGAGGTTAAGGAATAAATTAATTTAGCATGCAAATACTGGTAAGATAAGTTTCACAAACTTCTTTCATTTCAGGCTTTCTGACACTTAGTTGATCCCAAGTCGGGATGATTATTCCAGCTCTGTAGGCAGAGTCTGGAATAGATGCAAGAGGAGCTTTGGAAGGCTGTGTTCTCTCTTCTGTCTAAAAAAACGCAGAGAATGAGCTTGATCACTGCTCACATTAACTAATTGTATTCCTCTTCTAACCCTTGATTTCCAGCATCAGATATCTTGAAGTGGCAGGTCTAAGTGTGCCAGGTGGTTTTTTTGGCTCTGTAATATCAGCAATTCTTGTACGAAAATTGCTCCTTCCAAGCCTGCCAGTCAGGACAGTAATACCAGTAATGCCAGTAAACCAGAAAGCATGCAGCAGTTCGGCTGAACTCAAGGAAATAAAGATGCAGCTTCTTACAAACATTGAGTGCAAAAAGATTTAAACTGGAGGGTATTTAATATACAGATCACTCTGTAGTAACTGTGTATTTGATAGCACAAGGTTCCTTATGAAGAATCATGCTTTAATGTGTTTTGGACATTCTAGTTAGCTTTTGCCATTGATACTTGTCATGTGTGCCTAGGTTGCAAGTACAAACTACTTCATCTTCTTAAGAGATAGATACAAGTATCAATATGCCTTCAACTTACAATCACAGTTTTCATTGGATGTGGACTTTTATAGCCAAAAACTGTGATTGTAAGCTGAAGGCATATGGAAAATTTGAAATATGGAACTATTTTAATATTGCAGGGCAGATTTCACTTGAAATATTTCAAAAGCTCGTTCAGATTTTATTGTCAGATTACGGTGGTCTACCTCCAAACTAAATTTGGGATGTTAGAAGTATTACCAATATTTGGATGGGTGGAATTTATGCATGAGCCACCCCAGTAAAATGAGAGAGCAAAGCCATTTCATGCTAAGAGGTTGTTAGTAATAAATTAGTGTTTTTATCTCCTTACAAAAAGTAAAATAGAATTGCTTCCTGTAGCTGAATTGGCCTACCACTATGGTAAAAACATGCAGGGAAAAAATAAAAAGAAAACAACAGTTGAAATCTAGAGGATGGATTTGCTCTGGCAAAGGTATGGGAAGAGTGGAAATGTTTTTAGTATGTTTCCTGGACGAAGGTGATTGGGATAGATGCAGTGAGTATAATCTTTAGGCAAAATTAAGCTGTCGCTGTTTGATACCTTGGCAGTTTGAGGAGAGAGACTGTCTTCCACCAGTTTGAATGCATACTGAATGAAAGGTAGAGAAGTACAGTGTGGAACATCCAGCAGTCTCAACTTTCACCACCAGATGAATGAGATGACCGCTGGCTATTTAAGTATGTACACCTGTTTGGTTTAGACAGGGCAGCACAAATGCACCAAGAATTCTGATGTGGAGATCCAGTAGAAAGAGTTACAGCTGGTCCTGGGCATGACAGAAGCCACTTAATTTAGAATGATGAGACCATCGAAGACTGCAGTGAGTGAGGGATAAATATAGCTCCCAGTTTTGGAGGTATCGGGTTCTGAGCGGAAGGAAGACGGAAGCAATTGAGAAAAATTCTGTGACTGGGGAAATATTCTCTGCTGTCATTCCATTAACCTCAGGCACAAAATCTACATTTAGGGGGCACTGAGGAGCTATGTCACTTTGCAGTGTGTGCCTCTGCTGGGCGGCCAAAGAGGGGGGAGAAACGCTGGTGGGGATGACCCTCTTTGTCTGCCTCCCCCCACACACCATGTGGCTGGGAGGTGGCTTTCCCAGATTGTCTAGAAAGTGAAGTGCTGAGGTATTTTACTTTCCTCTCAAACTTACACCTATATGCCGAGCACTGCGGATTTTTACCTTCCTCTTTTGTACATTGCTGGGAGTAAATTACATCATCCAGAGTTCTTTATTCTTTAAGGGCAGATCCTGGGGTCTGGTTCTGGTTCTTTTGAGGGACCTGCTGACTTCTGTGGCTTGGAGTTAGATCCCCAATGGAATACTTGTTGCTAAGCTTCCTATCGGTGTGTCAAGGGTCAGACAAATCCTTGTCAGCTGTGTGGCAAGACACCCTGATATTGCTGCTTTGCTACTCATCTGTGCCAGGTGATGTCCACTACCTGTCCCTTGGCCCTGGCAAAAAGCAATACGAAATGCTTGCCAGAGGCAGTACAGCTCTCCAGCTTGGTTAATGGGCTGTGGGATCTCTTTTCCTTCAGCAGAGACGCGTTCTGTCTCTAGGATAGTTCCCATGGCTCTGAAATTTTTTGTTACAGTGTTTTTATGACAGATACAGTTGCTTCATGCAAAGTAGCCTGGCTTTGTTAGAGTCAAAATCCCTGTCTCTGCATTCGAATCCAGCTGGACTCCAAAGCTGATGGCAAAGATGATAAACCATTTATAAACACTTTTCCATATTACTATGTGTAGCTGTTGTGCAAACATGAAGGGATGCTACTGTTCCAGCCTTGATAAGCTGGCATTATATTGCACTTTGAGGAATTTGCTTTTGGATAAAGGTGTCTTTGACTCTTTAGAGCTGACTCACTGTATAATGTGTGAAAATACCAGATATTCACTGACTGGTGAAGGAAAAAACTGTTTTAAAAAAATTACAAATATAATGAAACTTCTGAGACATGACAGCAGAGGGAGCCATTGAGATTTGGTTGGTTTGCTTCTCTTTTAGAGGAAAAACCTGGGACTTCAAGTTATGGAGTACTTTTCCCCTCCACATTTAACTGAATTAGAATTTGTGGGGGAAAAATCCATGTTAGTTCAATACATTTTACACTCGTGTCACTTGAGGTACTGAGATACTCCAGAGAGTTCATTATATAAACATTCTTGGCGGCTTCCTAAATAAATTTGGGGGACACAACTTTGTGCACCAAGCAATGGCATTAGTGTGTCAAATGCGTGAAGTCTGCACTAGAATATGCAGTATTGTAAATCTGTTATTTTTAACCTGCATTTATTACTTGCCTCATTTTTTGCATCTACTAATATTTCTTCCTACTGTTTCGTGTTTACTTCAGTCTGTATATTCCCATACGTTTGTGCAGTGCCTGAAGCTGTGTGGGCATTGCAAGAATGTTAACAAAAGTTCCCAAAAGCAAGCTATGTGTGCACAAACTGTGTTTCCATATTTTCAAAAGTCTTGTTAACAGATAGACTGCAGCAATTGGCTAAGAAGAAGAAGGAGTTTTAAATTCTTATGATTGACTCTTCCTGTTACTTGCTAGCAACCACAATGAAAAAGTGATAGCTCATAGTGCTACACGCTGTCCCCAAAAACACTGAGGCATGTGGTCTCGGAATCAAACGGTGTGGCGTAAACTGTGGTGTGGGAGGAGAAAGTGGAGGTGGGAAGATTAAGTTAGCTGCCTACAGCAGATCAATGCCAGTTGAGATTTTACTCCAGGCATCATAGTTGCTGCGAACTAGAGCTGGGTGATAATGTTTGCATTAGCAGCAGTGTTTAGAGCGCTTACTGCATTAGTTTGCATCCAGACTCTGCTATTATGCAATACCCATTATCTAGTTTTTGGACAGCAGTAGTAAAGGTTTCAGGTATACTCTTAATTTACCCATTTACTTACATCCTGAATTCACATCAATCAGTCTTATAAAGCAGCTATTCTTCTTCAGTTCACAGGTGTGGGAGTTGTTTGTTTGTTTTGTGAAAACACCTGAGATGCAGTCCTAATTCAGTGTTTGAACACGCCTTGTGTCTTTTCATGCCTTGAGGGGAGATTTTAATATCATGCTTTTTTTGGCAATTGTTCTGGTGTAGCTTCTAGGGACACTGAATATTTTCTGACAAATAGAGATGTTGGAATGGACCTCAACATACCCTTTTTTTTTTTTTTTTTTTTAGTCATTTGTTTGTGTGGCCAGAGAGCATGCAGATTCATCTTGTTATCTAAGGGAACCAAAGGTTTCCAGTTTTGGGTAGGAAGAAGGGAAACTTCTAAATTGTTTAAATGATGGTTCATAGTCATTGTTTTGGTGCACAGAGTTCTGTATAGATCTGTTGGAGTTCAGTGCAATTTATTAAGTATTTCTTTAATAATAAAAGATTTAACTAGAGGTTGTTAGGCATCTGCACAAAGAAACTTAGCTGAAGACAAAAATGTGCTAGGTACTGAAGCCTATATTCTTGGTTTAGCAAACCCAGACTTCTCATATACACGAACAAAAATGAGAGTCCAGAGACTACATTCATATTGAAGTGAGACTTCATGGTCATGCTAGAAGCCCTAAATGCAGCCAGACTGCTTGATATGTTTTTATGCTGCATTTCAAGCATTGCTGCTCCTATACCACCTGTAGAACTAAATGTATCATGAAGAGGGACACATTTGCTGACCCTCTCACTTCTTTGCAGTGGCCACCTCCCTGTGTGTCGGTGCTGACAGTAGTTCTGAAACACAGAAAATTAGGTGGTAAACTAAGCTGCCAAAGGGTTTATACATAATGAGAGCTCTTTGAAGTGCATTATAAAATCAGATCTGGTGTTTGCAACTTCCAGATTTTTGGAAAGCCCTTGTGCAGTAGATGATATGAGGTATCTGTTGCTGCAAAGAGATGGTGTAAAAAGAGGAGAATTTTTAAGTAATATCTGTGTTGTCTTAATCCTTCTCTGAGTTCTGGTCTCTGGTCTTTCTTAGAGGGTCCCTGTACCTGGATTGCTCTCTGAGCAACCTGTGCCTCTGTTGTGATGTGTTGCACCTGGGCAGCCAGGGTCCTGCTTATGCCAGTTTCTGAGGTGCATCGAACCACCTCCCTAGTAGGGATAAGGTTAACTTGTTTGGTTTCTGCTAACTGAGGTGAAAATCTGCAAGAAGGTAGTCTGTAATAATAAAGTAAGCCTGTAATCAGGTTTATTTTATACAGAAGGTCTACATCCTCTGTAAGCTTTGGATTTTATTAATCGTGGAGTAAACTGCTCCTCAAAAGAGTAGTAAATTAAGTCCTTGTGGCTTGAGGATAAATTTAGTTCAGAATTTACATTATAAACTTGTCAGGAATAGGAAAATATCAAGAGGGATGAAGGAAAATATCAGGTACTCTGATACTGGGAATCTTAGACTTTTCCAGATCACCCAGGAGTGATTTTTATCAAATGTTAAGTGGGTAGCCATGAGATCATGGGTTTATCTGTGGGGTTAGCTGTATAGTTTTGCATTTGGAAGGAGAACCAGCAATTTCTGAATATAGTGTGAATAAAAGGATTAATATAAGGTGATGGAGGAAGAAACCAAAATGGTTTTAATTGTAAATGATAAGCAACATAACTACAGAACACGTGTATCTAGTTGGGTAATGGCAGCCCAGACCCAAGAAAAGTGAATAAAAAGATCAAAGTCCTATGGAACTGGTAGGACTTACAGTCTCGTTTGCAAAATTGCTGCATATACAAGCTGAGTGCTTTGTTTGATGCTGATGTCTGATATGACTCAGCTGAGAAGCCCAAACGTGGTACTGTATGTTGTAGTATCTGTTGTACTGAGTGTATCTAAATTAACTTCAGAAATTGCCAAGTGAAAGTATTCTAAAGTAGACGATAGTCATGTACAGTCAAAATAATCCAGAAGTCCAGCTCTGACATCTGTGTTAACAAATCACTAGGGAAGGGGAGAAATTTATACTTGCCAAGAGGTTTCCAATACAATTAATGAGATGTGTGCTGTTAGGTATGATCCTGCGGTGTTTCTGTACCCACAAAAGATGATTGCTTTCTTTAAACAGAAACGATAGAAAACCTTCTTGTTTTGATGAATCTATTAGTCCTTGGTCTAAACAACAAAATGACGCTTCCAGGAGGAAATCTGTACATGTAGAACTCTGTAAAGAAGACACAGGCAATTAAAAGCAAGGTTCTGGGCATTTATAGTCTTCTATTACTATAAGTACCCACACTGAAATAAAAATAAAACCACAGTCTTATCTTTTGCCTGGATTTTTGTATTTCCTGTGAAACTGAAACATCAGAATATAGATGCGTTCTTTTGAATTTTCTAAAAGATTGAATTAATATCTAATATCTTGAGATTTATCTTGAGATTTAGGCTTATCAAAATTTAGAACTGAACAGAATGAGTGGTTTCTTCATTTTTCTAATTCAATAATTTCCATGGCTGTAATTTGATAGGATTTTGCATTGGACAGCAAGGAAGGAACAGTAAGCTTCTCTCCTTTTTAAAGACTGCTGAAATCTAATAGCAGCAATTTATCTGCGTTAACAGATTTTCCACTACTGTTCATTCAAATGAACATGCAAAAGTCTGGGGACATTAGTTTTTAGGTTAAAGAAACAGTAATTTTTAAACTGTGGTTTAAGACTCTGTTTGAATCAAAATTAAACTTTGCATTATGTATAGTAATTACATTTCAAATCCTGTTATACCAGCTAATTCTTCAATTGAGATTATCAGTGTTTTACTTAAAGTATCATTTAAGAAGCATATTTTATTTTTCCAGAAGGTCACTGAGACTTTTTATGAGTCATTACAGATATTCCTAATCTCCTTGATGTTTTTATTTTGAAAATTTTCTATTGTTAATAAGAATGAGGTTTGTAAAAGAAGTTTTTTAATCTTATTTTAATGTATGCTTATGGCATGAGAGAGTCCATACAACTAAAACAACCTTCACACCATCCTTATGGTTTGTTTTTCATTCTTGCTCCCACTCATTCATTCAAATTATCCATTTGTTGGTGGAAGGTTGGCCGTGTTACCACCTTCCTCTTAGAAGAATTATGGCCATCATTCATTGTTTATGAGTTTTAATAGTTGATTTGAAACAACTCCTGAGTCTAAAATGGAAAAATCCAATAACCTGAGGTTATAGAAACTTGCAATTAATTTAAACGTGTAAGTTAAAAAAGAAATAAAAAATGAGGAAAGTAAAAAAAGTCGATGAATTTGGATTACTGTTTTTAACAACTGTTATGTTAATATAGAGGTTTCCAGTATATAGTAGAATTAATCTTTCTTTTACTTCAGTAGTTTTGTTGATATAATTCTTTCTTTTCTGCAAACTAATAATGACATCCTTAATTCCTAGACACAGCATCAAATGGAAGCTGGGACACTCTGACACATCTGTCCGTTGTAATTACTTTCTTAAGATTTTTTTTTTTCTTGGAGACAAGTTGACCTTCTTAAGTTCCAGCTGTCATGACCACACAGTATTATACGCTGCAACGACCTTCATCTTCCCATATGTAGTTGTCCTTCCTTATTGCCATTCACATGTTTAGATAGTTCTCAGTTACAGCTGCTGAAATTATGAAGTTAATGCTGAAACTCTGTCACTTCTTGCAAATGTAATGTCTGACCTTCATAGCTGTGCTCTGCCACTGGGGCCCGGAGATAAACAACTCATCTTCTTGGCACTTTTATTCCTGTGGGCAGATGTACACTCATGAGATCATGAGGTTGAAGTCACTCTATGAACTCTGACAACTTAACTGTCTATTAGCAAAGCATTAAAAAGACAAGGAAACCAAACAAGCACCCAAGCAAACCAACTTGTGGCTGTATTCAGAATAATGTTGTTTGGTGTTATGCATGGAAGTATGAGTCCACTCCAGAGTATAGTGCCTTATGGAAGTAGTCTGTGGTCTGTAAGCTGTGGTTGCTGATTGTGGATATTGAGCTACAGCTGGCTGTTAGCCCTTGGAGATAGATCTTCATGCCTGAAATAACACATTTCACTGATGCCTGGAGACCTGTGCTGTAGATATAAAACAATGTGTAGTGATGAAGTTCTCATTTAAGTTAAAAGGTTTTCCGTTGGCCAAGCACAATACTTTTTGCCTTGAGAAATTTGTTTTCTTTCTCTGATTAATTACAAATAATAATTATAAACCAGTTATTATTGAAGAGTTTATCACACATCTGATGTTACTTATTGCTGTTATACTTGTTGCAATAGATATCTCATAATAATTACTTGAAAAAGGATATGAATGATATGCTGTCAGGATGGCTGCTTTCTAAATACTTGATCCAAGGACCTTTTGCTGGAATAGTAAAACACAAATTCTTGAAAAGTGGGAGAGAAGATATGCAGTGAATTGCATTGCATTAAATATTGGGTCATGTACTCCAGTGGACAGAGTAGAAGCTGAAGTACATTAGATTTGCCATGACATTATTACTTCACTGTCTTGGGCCTTAGATTAGCTGCTTCTTAGATGGGAATGGCAACACAGTTTGAGGAGTGAGCTAATCCCTCTGAATGAAAGGTTAGATAATAAACCGATAGTCCATACTTGTTCTGATGCTGATAAGAGAATTAGAGAAAAATATACTTAATCTAGACAAACCTTTGTAGTGTTTATTACACTTTCAAAATACAGGATGTAGTTTTGTACTTGTTCTTCTATTAAGTATAGAGCTTAGGGGCTTGAGTGGACAACAAGTGAGATACAGTATTTTCCATTACAACCAAAGAAGTCTCCCAAAGTTATAAGAAGAAAAAGAAACTCCACAAAGGAGAGGGAGGAAAAGTATTCCAGCACTTTCAACTTTATAATATTTGGAATATGGAAGACTATTTGTGAGTTCCAACTCATGTTATTTACCACATTCAAATTAGAGCTCATGGGAACTTAACAGGATGCACTGCTTAAAATATTATTCAACAAAGTGTAATAAGAAAGAAAATTTAAAGATAAAAAGTTAGCCACAAAAAAAGCAGAAAAACATATGCTTTCCCCCAAAGCATATCTTTAAATAATTAACTACACTCACGTTTGATGTTCACACTTAATTCAAATTCAGGATAGATTCCAAATCCAAACAGAATGAAAATGCTGATATTTTTCCTCTCTCATTTGCAAGATCTGTGCTCAATGCCATATTGCTTATTTACTTCTCTATGATGCTCCATTTATCTAGTTATGTTCCATATCACACATGATTTAATATTTTATCGTGGAGGCTGGATTCCTGGGCAGAGAGAAGGCTTCATCTCTTGAGACTGCCTAGATCATAGGTCAAAAAACTAAGCCATAGATATGCTTTCCTCTGACTTGAATGTGAATTAATACTTCAGATTTAATTTGGCATCAAATACCCACTCTGCATTGCTTTCATGCTTTGTTTCCCTTGCTCATTCTCCAACTATTCATCTATCAGTGTTGATTTCGGCTCCTGGGTTTTCCCCTCCCCTCCTCTCTTTTGCTTCTCCAAAATCACTGGAAGTCCTACCCATTGTCATGTTATATTCCAATTTTGTGCTAGTCCATTTCCTATCCTGCTTCTTTCCCTTGTGCTCCTCATAAGTGATTCTCATGAGCTCCTGATAATTTCTAGTTCTTAACAGTGATAATACTGACCTTGACTACATGTGTTTGGAAATCCAGACTGGTTTCAGCTTTTATCCCTCTGTTCCCCTTTCTCTCTTTTTTTTTTTTTTTTTTTTTTTTTTTTTTTTTTTTTTTTTTTTGTTGTTTTTTTTTAGAGGTTGGTATTATTTCTATACTTGCAAACTTATTCTCTGTGTCAAACTACCTTCTTCTCATCCCCACCCTCGGCCCCCCATTCCATCTTTGTGATATCTTTTCATGAATGGCCAATCACTAACTCAAGTCCCCAAATGGTCTGTATTTATAGCCTGTGTATTTATATAAATACAAAATTTTTATTTCATAATGCACACATACATGTATATAAAAGGATATGTATAATATATCAAAAGAAAACCAACTGTACTTTCTGTTATAAAGGGCAGTCTATTTTTGGGTATTGTCTTTGCCTCTCTTGCGTGTTACAGCCAATTGTTGCAGGTTTTTCTGGTATTTCCAATCCAATTGCATGGGTAATATTTTTTTCCTAATTTTTTGTGTCAGTTATTTTATAATCTAACTTGGCACAGGAATTACAGCCTTACTCCATTCAAATGTGCAGGACAAAGTTTTCAACTTTGTCAAGATTCTTCTTTCCCTAAAGCCATTGCTTAGACTTTATCACTTCTTTAGCACATTGCACACAAACTTCATTTCACAGTTCCTTCCCAGCCTACCCACCATTTATTCCACTGTGACTATGCCAACTTCTTCCTCTGAAGTAATCGAAGGTGCTAATTTCTTTCTATCTTTTAATTTTCATGCAAATACCAACATTCTCTTTTCATGCTACCATCTTATCTCAGTAGTCTCCTTCAAAATCTTCATCTTCTCTCTGCATTTATAAAGGATTATTAAGTGATGTGGCCAAAAAGGCTGATGCTGACCAGAGGCAGCTCAACTCTTTGTACTTCCCTCACCACGAGGTGAAGTTCAGCTGGCTTTTATATGGCTGCCTGTTTTGAAGGAGTCATCCATAAGCAGTGCCTACTGTCCATGGCAAGGCATGAGGGCAACTTGCTGCATTCTGTGATGTGAGTCACACAGGCAGCTCAGAGAAACTTCTTGTCATTGCTGCCAGGATGATTCCCTGGCCAGCTGATGGATGAAATCCTCTATTTGTGACTTCATTGTATTTCTTCTTCTGTTATCTTAGAAACCTTGTGGGTTCTTATATAGTCTTATTGCTGAAAGGAGTCATGCTCCATGACCAAGTGTGCTAGATCTTGTCATAAGATGAATAATACAGATGTGTCAATTTATAAATTAAAGTTTATAGAGTTATGGTTTACAGAGTGATGATTACAGAACAAAGATTTTCTTTTTGTTTGTTTCCTAAGGCATGATCTTGTCCTATGGAAAAATTCTGAAGGCTCATAAAATAACAAAATCTATGTTCTTTCCTAAAAGAACATTACCGAGTTGGCAGCAAATTGTTTGCTGTTACTGCTATTATTAATTTATTCTATCTACAAAGTTTAATTTTTAATTGAACAAATTTAACCGCTTTTAGAGCTGTGGAAAATGCTCTGTTTGGGGGCTGATACGTGAGTTTTCAGAACTGAATGTTTTTCCTTCTAATCAGTTAATCGCAAAGAAATGCACAGGACAGCTCACTGCTGGTATTCCAGTTTGCATTGATCAACTGACCCACCCTTTGGCCAGGGAAAATAAAAAAGCACCTGCACTGTAATTTTTTTTTTGAAAATTATAGCTCTTTGGCACTCGAAAAGCTAGCAGGAAGGTTTGTTGAGGTCTGTGTCATGTGTTGCTGTGCCTGTCACCAAAGACTCCTCTGGATTTCATGCAAAACCTAAACTGACTAACTAGAGGAAGAAAATGTTATGGTGTATTGACTTCGCATTGAACTTTGTTTTTGTTTCCTGTTTTGATTGCATAGATTGACCATTTAAAAAAGTATTATCCAACAGGTCAGTGCTTTTTAAATGTCTCCTGTAGCTCCCACCATAATCAATGGAAGCTTTTTCATTGTCTTTAATAAACATTTAAGACTTGATTTTTCTTGTAGGAAGGAGAATACTTTCAAAAAGGGAGCAGTAATATTAATTAGTGCTACCAATGCTGCTGGCAGAAGGTGATATGCTTTCCAAACTTGTTATGTCTCTACTGGTAAGTTGAAGACAGGTGCCTTGCTGCAGCCCTGGACCTTGCAAATGCATTACTTCCAGCCTTAGCACTCCATGGTTAAAAGCACTACAAATATTTTTTTATTTGTTTAATTTAGACTGAAACCTATACTCTCCTATTTACCAGCAGATGGCAGTGGTGTAGGAGTGTTAAGCGTTACCATAAAAAACCCAAGGGCTTTGCTACGGCTGTTTTCAAGCTGCTGTGTGCTCCGTCTCTTCCAGCTGCGACGGGATTATGAACATAATTCTCCTTGGTCTGCATAAGTTGATTCATCTCATCAGCACTTTCTGATCAATTGATACGTTTTTGAAAGCGTGTTTTTGGCAATTGCTTTCTAATGTGTGAAATGATACCATCTTGGGTATTAATGAAAATGGATGCTAATGCAATAAACAGAAGTACTTTTTACATCAAGGCCTTTCCCTAGTGACACAGGAGCATTGAGCATCTTCAAGTGTTTTTCCTTTTACAAATTGTCAGGTGAACATTTTCTTATTTATAAATTTGTCTTTTAAAAAAGCTGTTTGCATCATGATGCAGGATTTGAAATCGACTTGTTTTGGTAACTTTTAATTTCTAAGGATGCATCTCTCTGCATCTATCAGAAGTGGCTTTATTGGAGGGGGATATAATGAGCTGTCAACCCCTTGTTTGCATGAGTGGATATGGGTCTTGCTTCCATCCGCAGTCCTGACTCCAGAGCCTCCTCCCACTCAGGTCAGGGCTGGAGGGGAGTGCCTGTTTCCAAAGTGTACTCTGCTGATGAGTCGTGCCCTTCAGTACACAGATGCCAGAAGGTAAGTGTTTCGGTCTCACACTGAAACTCCCTGCTCAAATGCTGTCTAAACCCAAATATACCCGCACTCTACAAGTTTACTGATTTTGTATGTTAATTAAAAATTATAAAAATTAATTCAATGCAAGGCTAGAATCGTTTTAATTTTGCAAGTGCCAAGTATCTCACTACCTTATTTGTACTTGAGCCTTTTTGGGATTCAGAATATTGAGCATTTCTCTGCTTATGTCCCTAACCTAATGGATGAGGTGCAAGACTGACAGAATAGGGTGACTCACAAGTTTGGTTGTTGTTTCTGTTCTTCTTTTTACTGCAGCTGAAGTCTGATATCATGGTGATTCTTTTTTTTTTTATGTAACACCTTGTTTTGTAAGTGCATTAAGTGTTTCTCAAAAGCTCTTGAAGTCAGGAGCTCAACTTCACCACACCTGGTCAGGAGCTGGCTTCCCAGTTGTTGGAGGGAAAGAGAGAGGTTATCTCTAGTCATGACTAGGGTCTTGAGAACATGGAAAGAATTCCCAGAGGCTCTTTAGGTTTCACTGTGTAAAAAAGTTCAAAACCACTAGTCTCTAGCCTCTGCATCTAGACTTTCCAATGTAGGATTTTGGTCAGATGACTAAATTTAGGTGATACGAATCTCTACTACAGCTAGGATTTTCAGTGAAGGAAGTTAGCTTGTGCAGTTATTCCTGAGAGCTCTAGAGTTAATTTGAAAAAAAAACTTATTCGAGAAGGAATTTTAGTGACAAGTAGTTGTATAAATAATTGACTCAAGTGGGATGTCTTGCAGAGAATTATCAGTATGGAAGAGAACAAGAAAAAAGTGGAGAAATTGCTAACTGTAGATCAACAATGTGCAACTGCACATTTCTCTCTAATAAATCCTAGCCTAACCCCATTTTCTGACTGAATTGTATTAAGTATATAAATCTAATTTACTTTTAAGTGTAATTAAATATGAGACAAAATGCTTCTGAGAGCTCCGTATTAGACATGACAGCTTTAATTTTATTTAATTTTACTGTATTTTCTTTATTCCCTGGGTTAGCTTCTCATGGCAATACTAAACATGGCCCTCCTATGTGGCCACAAGATTTAAGCTGAGGGCGACCCACAGAGGAGATATTGAATAACTGTCCTACTGCTTACTGGCATCTGAAACTTAAGAAGTTTTTTGTTACTTCTGTCAACTATCTCTAATCAACTCAAGCCAAGCACATAGTTGCTTATGATTTGTGAAATCTATATAGGTTAGTGGCCTTTCTGTAATATGCAATAGTTAAGATTTTCTACTTATTTCAGTGTTTCATGTAAGAGCCTCATGGGGGAATTCTGTCTTCCATTTTGTAGCCTGCAGGTCATTTTATGCTTCAAAATAATTGAAAATATGTAGAAAAATGAGGAGTTGTCAAAGATTAAATTAGTTCTTAAAGGAAAAAAATTAATTCTCAAATGCACATCATGACTTGGTGGTTGTTTCTAAGCGCTGAGTGCACTGGGGTTCTGGGATGGAGATACAGAATATTACTGCAATACAAATAAAGACTGCTCACACTTTAATGATTTAACATACTGCTCATGGGGCCGGTGAACTGCAACAGTCAATGCTTTCTGTAAATACCAAAAACTGTTTGTGTGAATAATAAGCATGCTTATGTAGCTCCAATATTGTTTGCTTTGTAGTATACCTTTTAATTTTTTATGGCACTGCCATTTTGAGGAAGATTTTATGTAGTGTATTACAGAGAAGGAGGTGTGTTGTATTTAAGGTGAAAAAGGGTTCACAGTATCCAAGACAAAATAAGAATTTAAGCATCATTTCTCTATTTACCATTAAAACCTATCCATAAATAAAAAATGAGGTACAGGTTTGCCCGTAGAAGAGCATGTATGTGTCTCACAAGTACCCTTCAGTCCCTACTCCCATGAACAGAATAAAGGGAATAGGTTATATACTTTCTCATCCTTGTTGGATGAAAATGATAAGCAAAGTTCAAATTCAAAGGAAAATGGGTTACAGGTGTAGAAAATTAAGGTAGTAGAACAAGGAGTAATAGACCGTGTGACTGTTTTTGTGGGTTTTTTTCAACTCCTGAGGTCTTATACTATCCAAGTTGGTGAAGGGACTGCAGAAGGCTGCTGCTGTGTGAGGAGAGGGAAGCAGGGAGAGGGAAAAATCTTGATAGCTGATGGAAGCATTAGCAGCCAGCCTGTCAAAAGTACTGCACAAAGAAATGAGTAATGTTGCAAATGAAGGCAGGTGCTTGCAATGGTAGGCAGCAATTTCAGTGACAAAAAATGCCCTTAACACCAGCAGCAGATCAATCAAGCTCTCTGTGACCCCCACAGGGACAGGGCAACAAAGTACAGTGACCGTTAGAAAGAGATGTCAATTTGCTTTGTAGGTGTTGTGCAAACATATCTTATCTGCAGATGCCTGTTGAAATTGTGTTCTTGCAGTGCTGTTACAGTTGCACGAGTCACCTACTCTTTTGCTCATGATTTGTGAAGGAGAGGGAAGTTAAGCAGACAAGTAATGTTGCTATCTACTTCGTGTCCTGTTGATGGAGACCAGATTTTTATGAATCCAGTGATGTTTGGGAATGCAGTAAACTCTACTAGAATATAATTTTTATGATTACCAGAAATGCCATAACATTTCAAGGTACTAACTTCTGAGGAGAGATTTATATGAATGAAAAGTCTTGGAGGAGAACAGATGTGCACACTGGAACCAAATGAGAACATGTCATTCTCACATCTGTCTCTTTAAATTTCTGCATCTTTGTGAATCTGTCTGGAATTGGAGGATGCTATATCTGTCATATGCCAACAGATGGCAACATAATAAGTCCATTTTTAAAGATAGAAATAAGCAACCTCTCAGCTGCTCCAAATTTAGTCAGAAAAAAAAATGAAGAAAATTAATTGCATCTTTCTTTGGATATAAAATAAGTTTGTGTGCCAGTTAAAAAAACCAGCAAACTACCCCAGGAAAGCCTCACCAAACCCCCCACAATCACAAGTACAGTTCCTTCTCTTTTAATAATTCATCCAACACCTCCAGTATTTCTTTCTTTCACATACTTTACATTAAATTTAATATTCAGTGTTGTTTGACCTGATTTTATTACGTTACCCTTTCACGAGTAAGTATGAAGCAATGTTCAGTGATGTTTCCTAAGCCTTTTGAGATCCCAGAAGTAATAAAACTAACATAGATAGACATCTCCGGTGTTTCCTATTGGTTTCCTTAATATGTTTGTATAATATTTTATCAGAAGCAGCAACAGCAACACAGAAGTCACAGGGTGAATTCCCATTGTTTCACATTATACAGAAATCTGATAAGATGAGCCATTGATCCTGCTAGCTTAAAGTATGGCACTTTATAATAAATAATACTGAATGAGATTCAGACCGAGCCTTTACAATATATGAATAAAGCGATTTGCTTGGCTTGCTTTAGCTTGCTCACTCATGTCACTGGGCCACGCATGGGGCATTGATGGATAGGGAGGCTCATGGCAACTTCTCCAGCCTGCTCAGCAATTCAGCGAGTGACTCCAGGGGGTAGCACAGCAGTGCTGGGTGATGAAATGGGGTGGAAAGTGAAGATATCTCAGGAGGAGGACCTTAAAGTGTTGTGGTAGAGGTGCAGCCTAATTGGGCAAAATCTTTAGGGGATCACCATCATACTTGAAATTGTGTCTCTGCTTCAGGGATTATTGATTTTTTTTTCCTGCATGTGTATAGTTTTAAAACGTATATTGTATGCCCAACAGATCTTTTTAGTGTTAAGTATTCTTATAATTTGAAATATCTTCATTGAACCAAAATATTTGCCACATATACATCCTTAATCTGTTTTCTAAAAATACTGTTCATTGAAATTAAATTTGTGAGCAGTCTGTAGCTATAATCTGCACAAAATCTAAGGTATAGGCAGTCAGAGATGTGTAGTACTGAGAGCAGGGACAAGCTGTGGTTAGGAGTAGGAGTGTTGCTGGTGGATAAGCATCCTCCAGGCTAAAGGTTTGAGGTCACATTTTTTACAAAGAGATTCTGAACACATAAAGGTGAAAAATCCTTTACGAATATAGATGATTGTGGCTATAATTGTGGCTGCTATTAAGATGTGTGTGTGTCAGAACCTACTTGGAGTTCTACAACACAGTACCCTTGAACTGAAGAGTTCAGAGAATGTAATCCAGGTAGGATGCTTGATTTTGCTTCAAAGCAAAGACTAATGACACCACTGTAATTTGGCTTTAGGCCAAAACCTGTTGCCTTTCATAATTAATTGTCTTGTTAGCTCATGGAGAAGAATGAGTATAGGTTGTATTAAACAGTGTCAAGTCAATCTTAGAAGAAGGCAGTACAACGTATCTCAGGGGTCTGCTCTTGAACTTTTTCTTCACTGCTAGCAGCCACGTCAGTGGAAAAAGTACAGGGTGTTTTTGATGGTTAGGGCATCTGTGATAGCAACTGCATTTCTTCCCACTGAATCTTAAATACAGTTTGCTTCAAACATGAACCATTGACAGAGATACAAAACCAGCTATGCAGTTTGGGCAGTAAGTTTATTGCACTTAGAAATTAGCTGCTTCAGCCACAGTATCTTATTATAAGCTAATGGAAGAAGCTCTCCGTGGTGTGCCCCACACAACTTCTGACATGTCCTGGTTACAGAGTCTGAGATGGTCCATTCCTGTTTTGACTTCTTGTAGTCCAGTTCATTCCCATTGGGGGACCAGCTGAGTCACACTACTTCTCTTCAGCTGGATTACCTTTAAAGTAACATTAATACCTGGAAGTGAAAAAGGATGATGCCTCTCACTGTGTGCTTGAGGACCAAGAAGAGGAGATCACCCAAGTGGACTGGCTTCAAAAAAATTGTCGTGCAAGTGCCCATTTCTGGGCATTGGCTTGTGCTTCCAACAGCTGTGGAAAAGTTATTGTGTTTCACTAAAGCACACTCTCATTCCACTGTGTGTTTGATGAGCCATGTCTTGGACTTTTTTTGAAACTGTTAAATCAGAAGACAGGCTGTGCTATTACCAAGGTTTAATGCTGTTGCACTCTGTGCGAGATCTGCCTGTGACTATTGAGCATCAACAGGGCAACTTCTGGGCAGCCTGAGAGCTATTAGGCTGCAGCCTAAGGAAACAGCCAAGCCCCCTGAAAAACCCTTAGATGCTGTAGCTGCTCACAAAGCAGCCTTGTGGGAGCAGTACATAAACATTTGTAAAAAGCCTGCCCCT
This sequence comes from Myiotriccus ornatus, assembly GCA_036023395.1. Lineage (NCBI taxonomy): Eukaryota > Metazoa > Chordata > Aves > Passeriformes > Tyrannidae > Myiotriccus > Myiotriccus ornatus. Next base: position 116,276,224 of record JAYRBT010000082.1, read on the forward strand.
GATTTATTTCAGGAGTGGTGCATGACTATTTTAGTCTATGAGACCCCACACAGCGTGGGATTTGTCCTTTTTAGAAAATATCTGGTGCTGCTGCTCTGATATGGGACTGTACCTGAGGAGGCTTGTAATCTGTGAAATGTATGGGACCAAAGGACATTGATTCATCCTGGCAGGTGCCAAGAATGAGATCCATTCTCTGTGGCACCCTTCAAAAGACAGAGTCTCACTGGGAGACTGTGAGGAAAGGTTGCCTGCGAGGGAGTGATTTGTGGGTGAGAACTGAGCTCTGTGGCAAGTAATTTAGAAATTGCAGTGCCTAGCAATCCACTCTGTTCTTCGCATTAGGGAATGTTTTATTACTATATTTGGACTGTTATTTTTGGTGGCTTTCTGGGGGAAGACAGAGGCGTGCAGTTACAGGTATGCTGCTGTGACGTGGTACTTGCTTATGGGACATGCTATGGAGGACCCACTGGTAAATCCATGATGAAACTGCACCTGAATGTCTGAGTTGTATCAAAGAGACTTTCAGAATCTGTGTTCGGAGCAGCCTAAGACAGTTAGATGACCTTTGATCAAGGCCCTTTTTGCTAGCTTTCTCAGTTGCTACTTCCTGAGCACCGTTGACAGAAGGGGAGATGTCTTATCTATCCAAGGTGTCCTGATAATACATATAAATAATCCTGAAGTGCACCAATGGTCACATGAAGCGACCTGTAAGCCATGATAGCAATGTCACCTCAACTTACAGGATACAGACTGTAGATTTATGCAAGTATTTAATAGTGGCTTGCCAAGAGAATCGGTACTCTTTTCAAAAGGAATCTTTCTTTGTGTCTTTTGATATTTAAAGAGCTATAATTACAATGGCAAAGCTTTGAATTCTTTTTTTTTTCTGTCCTCTTTTACACATTAATTTATGGACCAATCCAACATTACAGACAAGCTAATGAAAGAACCACACACTCCCTTTATAATTTTGTCTTCTTTTTACAGTTTTACTTGTGTGGATGAATGCAAAGTAGTTAATGCTATAAATAAGTTTAATGATGTATCTCTCCTCTCAATTGCTGGTTGTTGATGCTGCACTCCTGCGTAATAGGAAAAGAAAAGAATTGAATTTAAGTCTTTGTCTCTTTCTTTCTCATGCTCTGAAAGGTTCCTCCAGATACTAAACACAAGTATTGCTCTCTTAGTTCTATTCTATATATTTAAAGCTCTCAACATGATTCCCTCATCACTTCCCTTCCACTCCTTATTTTGGTATTTTTAGCTTTGTGAAAATATCAAAATTACATCAGCCAATTTGCTTCAGCAGAATCAGCAAAATCTGAAGTGATGTCTTTTCAGCTGGTCAGGGTTGGTGGTGAACAGCAGCGGGTATAAAGAGGAAGGAAATTCCCTTTGTGAGATTTTTACTACTGCCTCATGCAGCATTCACATGCTACCAGATCTGTTGTGGGGAAGCCTGGGACTACCACTTTTCAGGACTGAGCGTGACACTGAGCCCCAAATGGCAAAGATCATGTGACTTCCACCTCCAGAAACTTAATAGAAATCTGGTAGTAACCTAAATTGGGGAATATCTGGTTTGTCTTTTGGAGGTTTTTGTACACAGCTTATTAGCCTGTGTGCAATCCCCTGCTAACAGGACTACACAGCTTCCAGGTTTTTTTCCTTTGCTTAGTTTGGAGCATAGACAGAACAAGCCTAAATTTGCCTTGAAACAAGGAAAGTAGAACTTCTACAATTCCTAAGTTATAATGTGGAAAGCTATAAATAACTTGCATAAAACTAAAGGTAGCATCACTAACTGTAATGATGTTGATGGGGCATGTTGTGCTCTCTACACAGGGAGATCAGAACCTTGATCAGAACGACTACAAGGATAACAAAGCAGTTGATCTCATCCATCTCAAATTTTTGCAACAGTTTTGGCATGATCTGCCTCTCTTGGCCATACCTATCTTGAGAGCTGGGAGGTAAATTCCACATAAGGAATATCTGCTAAGTGAAAGTTCTATTTGTGCTCTTTTGTCTAAAGGGGCAATAATAATGTAAAATATATTCCAGGATACCTTTGAAAGCAATGAGCTGTTTTCACAAAGGATTGTAAAAGGTACAGATTGCCTGTCTGTCTGCAATGCAATGCAATGGTGTGACAATCTCTATCTTGAAGGGTTCAGGAAGAACATAAGAATATAACTTTTGGGACTGGGGTTGCAAGATGCTATGGGACTGCTTGTAGCATCATGGCAAGTGAAACATAACATGGTTCTTCACCATTGCATCAAGGAGCTGGGACTGCCAGAAATCAGCTGTGTCTTTTTAGACAGGGATCTCATCCCGTTCCCTTGAGATGAAAGTAGATAGTTTGTGCTAATCTCAGAAGACTGCAAAATCCTAGGGCACTTTGATTAGATAAAAGTGTTTAAAAGTGACCAGTGAGTGACACTGTCCTTGGGAGAGGTCCAGGTGTGTCCTGGAGACTATTTCATTTTGTTATCCATGCTCCCTCTTTCCTTTGTCCTATTGCTAATTAATTCTTCATTTGTAGTGCAGGGTAGCTTTAATGGCAAGGGTGGAGAATGCCACAACCCCTGTTGGCTTGGAGAGCAGTGCTCTGAATTTAACACATAAACTTGAGGAGTGAATGCAACTAAGCATCCCTGAGCTGTGAACTGAATATTTAACCACTGAGCTGTTCCATAAAATATGGCTTGTCTTCTTTCCTGTTTTTTCACACTACAGTGCTTTAGAAATAGAGAAGAGGCCTGCTCTGTAAGGAAAGAATTCAGATGCCTGCTCCCAGAAGTGGATCCTGGATTGTTAATCTTGGGTGAAGCGTGGTACCAAAGACCATGCAACGGGTAGAGTTAATGAAGTTGCAGTGGAATGCCCTTCTGGAACCTTGTTCATATGTGTAAAATATTTAATTCAGGATTCAGCTGAATACTTGCTGCCTTTTGCGGGTCTGCCTTGAAAGGATGAGGCATGAAACAGAAAATTAAGAAGCCTGCCAAAAAAGCTGGTTGCATCTTGAGCCAATGCCAGAAGGAATCCCAGATTTCTTGACTTTGTATTTTGTTCACATCCAGGATACTAAATGTTCTTGGCCAAAAACATTGAACTGTGTTGTTGAGTCCTTCTGACATTAATGAAACTCTATCAGAAAAGACTCAGAAGCCCTTCGAGATGGATGAGAAGAAAGACCCAGTGAGCTACAAACTGAACCTTACCTTGATCCCTGGGAAAGTGAGGGACCAGCTAATCCTGGAAACCATTTTCATGCATATTAAGTACCAGAAAATTGTCAGCAGTAGTCAGCATGGTTGACTTCCAACTTGATCAACTTTTGTGATGAAGTGACTAGTCTGGTAGATGAAGGGAGGGCAGTGCACGTTGTCTACCTGGACTTCAGTTAGGCCTTTGACACCATCACCTGAAAGGTCCTCATAGAGAAGCTGTTGATGTATGGGCTGGATAAGCAGACAGTGAGGTGCATGGAAAACTGGCTGAACACCTGGGCCCAGAGGGTGGTGATCAGTGATTCAGTGTCTAGTTGGAGGCCAGTGACTAGTTGTGATCCCGCAGGATCAATACTGGGTCCAGTCCTCTTAGTATCTTCAGTAATGGTCAGGACAGTGGGGCGGAGCGTACCCTCAGCAAATTTGCTGATGACACCAAACTGCCCGGTAGGCCACAGGGTCATGCTGCTATCCAGAAGGACCTTGACAAGCTGGAAACATGTGCCAACAGGAGCCTAGTGAAGTTCAACAAGGGGAAGTACAGAGTCCTGCGTGTGCGGAAGAGCGACCTCATGCATTGGTACATGCTGGGGACCACCCTGCTGCAAAGCAGCTTGACGTGGTCCTGGTGGGCATGACAGGTTGAAAACAACTCAGAAATGCACCCTTGCAACAAAGAAAGCAATTGATGCCCTGGGCTGCATTAAATGAAGCAGTGCCAGCAGATGAAGGGGATCCTGCCCCTCTGCTCAGCACTGGTGAGGCTGCATCTGGAAGGCCAGGTCCACATCTGGGCTCCCACAGTACAAGATAGGCATGGACATACCAGAGAGAGTTCAATAAGAACCACAAACATGATTAAGAGACTGGAGCATCTCTTGTATGAGAAAAAGCTGAGAGTGATGTCTGTTCAGCCTAGACAAGGCAAGGCTCAGGAGGATCTCATGTGAAGGGAAGTTGCAAAGAGGGTGAAGTCAGGCTCTCTTCAGTAGTGTCCAGTGCCAGAGGCACACAGGAGATTTTCTCTGAACACCAGAAAATGCTTTTTCACTGCGAGGGTGATGAAGCCCTGAAATAGGTTGTCCAGAGGGGTTGTGGATTTCCCATCTGTGGAGATATTCAAAGGTCATCTGGACGTAGTACTGAGCAATGTGGTCTACGTGGCCCTGCTCAAGCACAGGGGCTGGACTAGATGCCCACCAGAAGTCCCTTCCAAGTTCAACCATGCTTCAATTCTGTGAAAACTTGAATGATCTCCTGAGTTAAGAATTTATTGAACAGTTGCCTTCTTTTGGGAAAAAGGAGCATGGATTTAAACTCATGTTCTCATGAGATATAATTTTCCTCATAGTATTTCCCTAGGTATTTTATAGTCTTATGTTGATTATTGCGATAACAAAATTCTTTCTGTAAGTCAGAAATGTTTTGAAATTAATGAAAATATTTAAACAACTCTTTCTGGTGAAAAGCAGCTTATGGTTTGTCTGTGCAAGACTCTTCATACGAAATGGAAACCAGGGAAAGTTTTAATCTGCATAACTGTTATGTTAAATTGTACATTAATTTTTACGTGGTGTTCAAACTATTCCTGCTGCAGCCAAGGAACAATGAGAGAGCAGGTAATTAAACACCTGCAGATTTTCATAGATTTTAATGGAGATGTGTGTAGTCTGGCAGATAATGTGTCTCAAGTTGCATAAGTAGACTATTTGAAGTACTGTTAAAGCAGCACTTTTATTGACATTTTGAACACTTTTTCCATCACTGCCATTACAGATTAATTATTTTCAATTTTCTTAAGTGCTGAAGAAACCACGTTAATCTGCATTACCTCATGTGATAGAAAAAGAAAGCTCTGAAACACCTATAATCCTAGAACTGTATGTTATGATAATTATTAAATATTTAGTCTTAGCTTTAAATTCATTTAGAACAGGTATGTGTTAATTTTTCATTAGTGGGTGAGAATTTTTAATCAAAAATGTGAAAATTGATGGCCTATATGAGTTCTGCTAAAAAATGTTTCATAAATCATATTCAATAAAAACTTTCCCTGGTTTCTTATGATTTTCTTTTGGAATGATTTTTTATTTTTGGTTTTGTTTTGTGTTTTGGGGATTTTTTTTTTTTTTTTTTTTTTGTGGTGAAAAATGATGTAAACTTGGGAGCAGTTTCTGAAATAAAAAAGGGGGTCATTTGGAAATTTTTTGTAGCAATTTTTTTTTTTTTTTTTTTAAGCAGCTTTAATAATTAGTCTTAGAGTCTGGAATCTTCTACATACAGAAAGGAACTAAGTGCCACAGTTCTATTGAAATTCAATTACATTCAGGAGCCTAGTCCTTCTATAATCACTTTAACATATCTGTCAAAATTAAATTGATCAGTTGCGATAGCTGGTATGATAATTTAGGAGAACTTACTACCAGTAAATGCTATTTCAGGAACTGTCATCAAGTTGAAAAGAAAAGAATATTCAGGAACTGAAGAAAATCTAGGTTATATGAAAATGTGTCTATTTAGGCCAGGTCTTGTCTTATAGCAGAGCTGACTTTTTCAGAAGTTTTGTCCTGAATGGCATTCAATTTGTGATATTTAAGACCTCTTATTAAAAGAAACTCTTCCTTGTTTTCTTTTGTAGCAGTGACAAACCAAGTGGTTTTAAGGCAGAGATGCTTGGACTGGAGAGCAGAATCATGCTGTTAAAGTTAATATATTTAGTGGGCAAGCTGAAATGAACTGGCCATGCAGAGAGACCGGAAATGTCTGCCCGCATTTAAAGCCCCAGCCAAGCCTAAGGCAATGCTTTGAAGACAGAGGTACTTACTGTGAAGCAACAAGGCTTCCTATTCTCCCTCGCTTATCCTTCTGCACTTCCATGCTCGCACTGATGTCAGTTCAGAGGCTTTTGAATGTTGCCAGGCTGATGCAAGTGCAAAAGCATTGAAACTGTGATGAACGATGAATGATGCAGAGAACTGTTCCCAGCCAGCTGGACAGACTTGCTGCCTTTGGATGATGTCCTGAGAATGGGAAGGTTCGAGCCTTTTGCTGGCTCAAGCCAGATGTGAGCCATTTCTTAGTGTCTCATAACTGTCTGTGTGACAAACTTCCCACCCCTCATCCACATGCCTCTCTACACTCATACAAATGTTATGGAAACTTGACCTAGGCTGTGGCTTTGAATGCTAGCCTTGTATCTCCACCTCTAATTTTCACACCACCAGCTTGTGGCAAGTTGTGGGATACCTTTCATCTTTGTGAACCTGGAGTGGATGTGCTCTGGGTTAAGGTTATGTAAAACCTATGTGCTGCTTCTTGCGCTCTGCAGGGTCTGCGGAGAAGCGGACAAACTTCCCAGCTCGAGGCTTCAGGATGGCACATGTGCTAGAAATAAATGTGAAATAGCCTCTGTCTGCTTGAGGGCTTAGAAACACAAGCCAGGAGATTTGAGCAGAACAAAATGCCCTTTTTTTTTTTTTTAGAAATGCCAGAAATTGGAAAGAGAACCAACAACCTAGTTGTTGTGCTGGTATTTTCTCTCCTCAGTTGTGATATGCCACTGGAGCCTGAAACTGGCAGCATGGGCTTGTCTGGGTAGCGACTCACAAACTGGTGTCAGCTGTTGGCTTCAGCAGGCCCCGGGACCCAGCAGCCTCTCCCACGTCAATAGGTACCTGCTCTGTGCTGTGAGCATATGGCACGGCTCCCCTCCCGCTCCCCAGTCCATCCTGCCAGTGTTCAGCTGCGCCTGGACCAGTGAGAACTCACCTCTGCTGCTCAGCTCTCTTTACGTTCCCTCCTGAGCTCTGTGCGTTTAGGTGGTTTTGTCACCGTTTCAACAGCGAAGTGCTGAGAAAGAGTTAAATAAATTGGGCAGCGCGTGTGTGACCGCAGAATTATGAGAAACCCTGGCTCCTCCGACTCGGCGGCAGCTGACAGGGGATTCGGGGGGTGTGGGGCTGCAGATGGCACCGCGTTATTACAGCCGCAGGATTGACGAACGTTTGCTGCGGAAATCTCTTGCCCTTGCCACGGAGACTGACCTTGAAATGCTGCAGAATTCCTGGGGTGGATTTCTGCGTGCCTGTACCAAAAGCCTGAGTTGGTTGGAGGTGTTTGCTTGCTCTGTCGTGTAGCTGTATAGATGACACCGTGAAAGGGACTGTTGCAGACTATCTGAGAGCTGTCTGTATTCATGGTTTGTCTGAGGGAATATATTTGATTGCATGAGTCCATTTCTAGCTGCGACTGCTAATGTGATACCTTTTCCTTGATATGTTTACAATTTGCTTTTATGCCTTTCAGTATCTGTTCCTTAACCTTCTCAAATGCATCCTGCCTGTGAAGGTGGGCAAAGAGAGAGAGTGAGGGTTCTTGTTTATGCTCACAAAAATGATCCTTTATCCTGCTGTTTCCTTGCCTGTAACTATTTCTGGGTCTTTTTATATAGCATAAAGAATAGACTAAAAAACCCCAAAACCACAAAAGCACAAATCCCCCAAAAAACAAAACCAAGAAAGATATGGGGGGAGGGGGGGGGAAGTCACATTCATCACTGGCAGAACATTATAACAAAGTCTTACAGAATCATAACTCAATATTTCTTGGTGATTTATGATGCACTCCTGTACAAACAACCTGGAGCAACTTAGAGAAGTAAAGCAAGAAGAACACAGTCACTCAGAAAACTGACTGCTAAGATTTCATAGAAAATAAGTCTCAAGAAAATGTTGCTCAAGAGAGACAGAAGACCTTTAAAGAAGTTACTCCAAGGCTACCAGTGAAAGTAGAGGGAGGCTAGGGAGTAAAAAAGCAAGTATGGCCAACTCCTGAGTACTTAAATGACCTTGAGCAGAAGAAGAACTTGTGTGGATTCAGAAAGCAGATCAAGTTGCTAAACATAAGTATAAAACAGGTTTGCCTGTAAGGACAAAGACAAAAGGGCAAGATCAATAAATACAGATGCGTATTACATAGGCTGTAAAGGATAACAAGAAATTGTGTTGTTAGTAAGAGGAGAGACAAGGAAAAAAATGTCACTGCTCAAAACAGAGGGAAAGCTACCAAATGTGATGGAGTCTGAAATTCTGAACTTTCTTGTTTTAGTTCTCACCAAAAAAATTACAGTCTTCAGATTATTAATACAGTTAACAAAACAGAATGATAAACCAGAAATACTTGACTGACCTGAAGAAAGTAGAGGTTAGAGAGTATTCAGAAGACAAATTCATACAATTTGGAAATACATAACATTTATCCAAAGCTTCTTAAAAAGCAAGATGAAGCAAATTTTGAAGAGTGAAAGGTTACTTTTGAAATCTTGTGAATATTATTTGAGTTTTTAAAAGTCTGGAAAAGGACAAATTAGATTTCTGTTTTCAAAAGGCAGAAAGAAGGAATCTGTGAATTAGAATCCAATGTAATTTCAATTCCTGGAAAAATTAACAAGCAAACAAACAGAAAATTATAATATAGCTATTTGCAAGTACCTAGAAATTAATGAGATGCAATGGAATCAAGAAGAGTTGCTGGAAACAAAGTACATCAAATCAGTCCAATATCTTTCTGTTAAAGTGACAAATATTTTGGGAAGAGAGAAAACCATAGATATTCTAGCTTTCAGGATTCAGGCTTCTGATGTTGACTTTCAAGACATTTAAAAGTAAGCTGCAGGTTCACATTCTGAATAAAACTGCTCTAATGCAGGTGTAAACATGGAAAAATTATGCTGGGAGTAGTTTGTTTTCAAGATAGAACATTGTGTTTTTTTCATTGGTTTTGGTGCTCCTTTTGTTCCTGTCTTGAGTTTCAATTTGCTGAACATTTTAATTCATTATGTGGCTAATGGAACGAAAAGTATATTTGTTGAATCTGTAGATGACACTGGGGTGGGAAGACCTATAAATGTCCTGGAGGAGAGAACTGGAATTTGAAATGAGCTAAGGGAAAAAGTAAGGTACGATTCACTTCTTCAAACCCGACTTTTAGCCATGCATAATCAGCTGCATAAATACAAGGAGAAGAACAAGCTCGTCTATAGAAAAGGATCCACAGGTTGTAGTGGATGCAAATTGCATGAGTCAAGCTGCTGTTGTAAAAAAAATGTAAATATGCTGGGATGTATAAATCTTGTCTGCTAGATGTGGTCTTGCAACATGAACAGTCTGTTGTTATTTTTGGTCACTGTGTTTGGAAAAGGTGTTGCCTGACAAGATAGATCTAAATGAGAGCAGAGAATATGTTCTTTAAAAAATGACTATACTGAGGTAAAAAAATTGCTCTCCACGGAATAATTTTGATTTTTGTCTTTGAATAAAATTATTACAATACTATTATTATTTTTGTTATTATTATTATTAATAATAATAATAATTTTAAAAAAGCAGTTTGAGATGGGTTAGTGTTGCAATTGGCTTTTCCAGTATGGGTAAAGTAAAAAGTAATTATGTTAAATTACTGCAAGGGAGGCTTCAGTTAGGACTTAAGGAAAAACAGTAAGAATAGCCAAGTCTGAGAAGAAGTTTTCTTGAAAAACTGTAAGAACTTGTTGTAAAAAGCCTGTAAGAGATTGGGAAGCCATCTGTCTGAAGCAGTACGGGAGTATCAGGCTAAGGGATAAACCAGATGAAACCTGGATGCCTCTTCCAGCTTTCATTTCTAAGTTTTCATATTTGCTCTTTAAAAGGATGAAGTGTTTGGAGACAAATGAGAGTCTTAGGGGCAGGTCTTCCCTCCCACAGTGTACTGCTATACCCAGGCATTTTCCAGGAACCGTCTTACAGTCATCTTATTTGGTCAGACTCCAAGGAATTGGCTCAGTTTCTTCTTCTAAATGAAAATTAACAGTTTCAGTAAACCCCCTTAACCTTAGGTTTTTATTCAGCAGGATATATTAGAATGGGCCTAAACTTGGGCTAATACCAGTGACAGAAACTTTTCACACTGGGTCTTAGGTGCTGAAAAGATTTATAGATTTCTACTTTTTTTTTCCTTTCTATAAAACAGGACTGAAGTTCCTCTCCCCTCACTGTGAGACAAGTATTGATTGTTGCCTGTTAAATATGTAGTATATTATAGCAGGAGTCAATAAATATCAGACCTTCTCCTCTCTATAGTAAGAATCTGGGGGAGCCAGGTTATAAACTATACTTGAATCCCACAGAAGACATTTTTGTGATGCTTATAAGTAGAGAAATTTGACTTATATACCTAACATTTTCTCATGAATGGCTTGAATTCGTGTTTTTATTAAAACAGTTTAGCATCTACCATTGTTGTTGCTGTGCTATATTCAGTATTTTGTTATAGAATGAGTCTATTAACATGGCTCTGTTTACAGTCTAACAGTTCAGCTGTAAGATTTTGTAAAGACATGGTGGGTTAGACGTTTCTTTGCCTTTTAGTTAAAATAATAGATGATTTCTTTGAGAAGTACATTGCTTCTAATTTAATAGAAAGTACTTCAGTAATTGAACTGGTTCATTGAATGTTACATTTGCAGGTTTGAGAAAACCATAGTAGACTATTCAGATTAAATAAATAAAGGTACACATATCCTGTAAGATGATTACTATTATTATTGTTATTAATAATACCACTACTCACAGAAAGTAGTATAAGAAATACTTTTTATTTTTTTACTTTTTTGCTGCAGTCTGATATGACTCCTTTCTACAGCCTTTTTCATATCTGGAAGAAATGTCATGCAGAACAGCACCGGTACACCTTAAATTACAGTCCAGTGACAGTGGTGGTGCTGAGGAGTTCTGAGAGACAGAGGTACTAATTTGTAGAAAGATAATTAAAGTGAGTCTGCATGCTGTATGTCACATCACAGCCCAGGCTCTCCCTTTTCTTCTGTGTTGCTGCTTTTGTGACAGAGGGCTCCTAATTTGGGGTTTTAGGTACCTGTAAGAATAGGTATCTTACCTGGGTGAGATATAAGTATCTTCCTTTCAGAATAGGGAAAGGTTGTGCCAATTGTTATTTTTAGGGATGATCATACTGAAAGTCAGAATCCTGCCTTCAATCCGTTCCTATTGTGCTGGTTTGGGCTGGGGTAGAAGTAATTGTCTTCACAGTGGCTATTATGGGGCTATGTTTTGGATTTGTGCTGAACACAGGGTTGGTAATATAGAGATGTTGTTACTGCTGAGCAGGGCTTACACTGAGCCACAGCCTTTTCTGCTTCTCATACTACCACACTGGCAAGGAAGTTGGAGGTGCGTGGGAGCTTGGGAAGAGACACAGCAGGGACAGCTGACTCCAACAGAACAAAAGAATATTCCACATTATATGACATCATGCTCAGTATTTAAAGTTGCAGTAAGAAGGAGGAAGGGAGGGACATCTGGAGTGATGGCATTTGTTTTCCCAAGTAGCTGTTATGCATGGTGGGGCCCTGCTCTCCTGGAGATGGCTGAACACCCGCCTGCCCATGGGAAGCAGTGAACTAATTCTTTGTTTTTTCTTTGCTTGTGTGCATGGCTTTTGCTTTTCTTATTAAGCTGTCTTTATCTCAACCCATGAATTTTGTAGCTTTTACCCTTCCAATTGTCTCTCAGATCCTGCAGGTGGGGCAGTGAGCAGGTGGCTGCGCTGGGCTTGGTTGCCGGCTGGGGTGAAACTATGACAGCTATGTAGGTAGGGTTTTTTTTTCCAACAGATAAAAAAGTTTGGCCAGGTGATGTTAGATGTGCTCTGCTTTCACTTTTATAAATGCTTAATAAGCATTTTGCTTGTGCATTTGATCTCTCCTGTCCTCATCTGCATTTGATCCCCTCAGAGACTGCAAAGTGAGAATGATGGGATGATTCTCTTCCGGGATGAGAATGGTTTTTTGTTTCTGATTTTGCAAAGTGCCAAGCATGCTGCAGCAGTATTGAGATGGTCACTAGTAGTGTTCCCCCATAGGCAGTGTTCAGCAAATCAAACTATTGTTTGTTTCTCAGCACCAATAGGATGTATCAATATGTATTCAAATTGTGCGTTTCTTGCCCTCACATTCATCTGCTCCTGTAATGCAGGTCTTCTGCTTAACTTCTACGAGGCAATTTGGAGAAAAGAGGAAGGGCATACACATCCTGAATGGTTATTGCCTTTATTCTATTTAATAGTATGGCCAGGAAATGCTGCAGAGAGGTACTTTCTCTCTGATGCTCGGTTTTTAAATCATGGTCAGAAAGCAAGTTACTGTGAGCTGCGATAGTGCATCATCTCCCTGTAGGTCAGCTCCTGTCTGGTTAATACCTGTCTATGAATTGTTTAGTGCCTCTTTCAGAGGGCTAGTTAACTCTCATGGGCCACATGGTAAAAGATGCACATTCTCAATCAGTGACTAAGAAATAATTTGCAAAGGCTGAATTTACATAGCACTACTCTCTTGTTCATAGTATAGTGGTATTCACAGGTTAGGCAATTTTATCAACAGAGTGACTACTGTGAATTAAAAGCTGGATGAAATCAGAAATAAAGTCTGTGTGCCATAGAAACACTTAGAGTATGTTCATTGTATTTCATTTTATTTGTGGTCCTAAAAAGATGTTAGAACCGGAGGTGGTTTTGCTGTATTTCTCTTTCTATTGGCACCGTAAGGGAAATACTAATTTCTTTACTGAACCTAGTCCAGCATTTCTGACCTTCTCCCCTATTTATGCAGGACAGATACAAAATGCAAGACCACAGGCTCCTCATTTAGTGCTTGAACAAGACCCAGGCTTTGTCACTTAATTTCTTTAAGTGGTTGGATCCTTTGTGGCCTTTTAAGAAATGCCAGCCACTGCATGTACTGTGTTCATACAGCTGAAGTATCAGAACATACTTCTTCAAGAGCATCCTTGTTGCCACATACTGAAGTTGGGAATTCAGATAACTCAACGAAAAGCATATGCAGAATTGTCATGAGTCTTTCCTAATAACCCATTGATTACTAAAATCAGGATTGGAGTAGCTAGGTGTGAAGAAAGTGATAAGGTATATACAGAAGGCTCCTGGTTAAAATGGAAGGCACGTATACAAGTCTCTCCATGGCTTAATGGAGACTCTTTCCAAATAAATATTTTAACCTGTACTATTAACTGGCCTAGCTTGCATTCTTTTTTTTTTTTTTTTTCTATTTATTGACAGCAGGCCACTGTCGAGTCAAGGAAGTCAAAATTATGGAACTGACAGATGGAGGTATCTCCATGTATGAATGGGCAAGAGGCAGCCTGACTTATCAGCCTGGGGCCTTGTGTTCTGGTCATGTATCCAGGAGTGGTTTCTCAAGACACATTCACATTGGAGAGCCTCCTTTACCTGGTGCAAGGGCTGCAGACAGAAGCTCTGGGCTCGGCATGCACGCCTCACACAACTGAGTATCTCAAGGCTGCAGGAGAGCTCCCAGGATTTACCCCATTTCTGCCTCGCAGCATTTTTTATTTCCCATTCAGGTGTTCTGCTCTGCATTCTGACTTTGGTCAATCACAGTTCTTGAGCTGTGGCCATAATTTCTAGGCAATGTAACTGTTAACCATGGTGATGTTTACATCCCTGTGTGACTATGGATGTTGTACACAGGAGTATGTAGGCTCCTTGATAAAAATGAGAATTTTTTGGTACTGTGTGGTAATAACACGTATTCTAAAATATTGGTTTTAAAAACTTATGTAATGCCCCTGTGATGATTTAGATTTCACTCCTGTTGCCACACACTCCTCATTTAAAAATTAATTATGAAGTAACAAATAGAAAAAAAAAATCAAACTGCAGCATAAACCAATCCTTTTTCTACTTCATCCTTAGAATCTGAAACAAAAAAAAGTATTTTAAGAAAAGCTGTCAAGGTAAAAATGTACTGTCAATTTCCATTCTTCTGGGAAGATGGTAATATCTACATTAAAACTGTAGGGCTTAGAGAAAATAATTGATTTTTCTTCTTTTCTTTCAGGATTTTTCATTGTATGCATTTGTCTTCATTATGTATATAATGTCACTTAATGTTTTATATCCATTCAGGCAGTTTGGCCCTGGTCCTGCAAAGTCATATCTTATATATCTTTCAGGACTTTCTCGAAGCAATAGGATCTCACCATTACTGATGCAAGGACATTTATTTAGCAGCAGAACATTGCATATCTCTTGAAAATCATGGTATTGATTCAAAGTGGGAAAGGAGCGTGTCTGCATTAAGCAGATTTAGTGGGCTGGGATTGCATTCTGTGACCTGTTTTCCTACACAGAATTTAGCTAGTATATTCTACTTCAGCATTTTAAAGTAGCTGATTTTTTCATTGGGTTAAGATAACTGAATACTAGAGAGTGGGAACTGAAATGTCAGGAAGACTGAAAATAAGCAGCGTGTATCAGTCTTTCTTCCCATATGGATTGCAATAAAAAAGTATTATTTTATTTACACTTGGATTTTTCCCTAATTTTATCCAGACATGAATGATAATACAGCTTTTAAAATTTAATATAAAATCTAATACTCTAGTAAGACAACTGCTGAATCTAGTAATTTTCCATTTAGCTTTGCACAAGCCTTACTTGCTGCTGTTGTTTTTTTGTTGCTGCTGGGGTTTTTTTTCTGCTCATTTTCCTCAGGCTTTCTGATGTTCTGAATGGTTGTTACTGAAGCTCTTTTGTGCTTCATCATTTCAATGCTATTGCTTCTCTTTCAGGGATCTGATTATTGACGGTCCTTTTTTGCTGGGCTATCAGGTAACTTGACACCAGCTGTATGATGGGACTGTCCCAAGGCATCATCTTAGGCTACAAATCTCTAGTACACTTCAGTGACTCAGAGGAGAGAGAGGATTAATCTGGCTGCAGTCTGGTCTGAGATTTTGCAATTACTGCAGGCCTGCCCTAGGTAAAACACAAAGGCTATGTCACTGCAATGCTTAAAACTTTTCAATCCTTTCTCCAGAAAGTGTATTTATTTTATATTTCTAGTTTTTCTTTTCCATATTAATTATTGTTCTTTTACACCTTTTACAATAATTGTTAACGTTCTCACTGCACCACAAATTAACAGGACTTGACTCTGTTAACAGGGCTTGAATACTGCTTTGATGCTATTAAGGAACTGCAGTAAACAGCCAGACTCTCTCATACTGGAATGGTTTATTGGAAGACAACTCTTTGTGGTAAATCTTCGTCCTGTTAAGCAATGATTAACTTGAATGGAATCTGTCCTTGTCCATTTAGTGCTTTTTATATTAATTATTACCTTGAGGTCTTGTCTGAGATGGCACCACTTGAATGAACTAAGCAATCTGTGTACTGGTGGTGAGGGAGGGTCATTGCTTGGTGAGTGCCCAGGCTGGAGAGAACAGACAAGCAGTGGGAAAGGCAGCAGAGGGGAGACTTGACACACCGAGAGCACATCACTGATACCAACTGAGACAGACCCCACCTCCTACTCTTTATCCCAAACTCCACCCTCTCCTCTGCTGTTTTAGTGCGATAGTTTTTCAAACGGCAGCAGGAACCTAAGTGAGGAACCGGGTGTCTGACTGACTGTGTAGAGTTCTTACATGTTTACAATGCGTTCACTTTAGCCAAACTGTGAGTTACAATTAATTCTGCAGACAATTTCTAGGGATCTCTGGTTATAGTCAACATCACTAATATTAACTCAACTCTCTTTAATGCCTTCTAGATGCTTCCCACAATCCTGGAACCCCCATTTTTGATCTTAAATTTTTGCCTCGAAAAATTAACTTACCTGCACTATTCTTTACAAGATTTTAGGTCTGAGGGCTTTAAATACTATTCAGAATTGGAGCAGAGTACAAGTTATCAGTATCTACATCCAACCATGAGAACTGTAGCATGGTACTTTTGTTACTCCTTGCCATTATTTTGCCTGGCAATGAATACAGACTTTCAAGGGCAAAGAAGTAAAATTAGGTCATGAAACACAGAGGAGAGACTGTGCTGTATGAAAGGAGAAAAAAAAAAAATCACAAAGTACTGGGTGAAAACTGCTCTCAGTGTGTGTGGAAACAGTAACAAAATCTGTGGTAAAATAGAGCTGACAGAAATGTGATTTTCTTTTTCCAGGTGGCCAGGTGAATTTTTCTATACAGCTTTGTCATGTATTTTATCTGGTGCAACCAGGCTTCTTAACACTCTCAGTTCACTTGTGAGACTAAACAGTTCCTTCACTAGACAATGCTGTACTTTTTGTAGGAATCACATCATTCTCATTAATTTTAACGAGCATTTAATGCATCTCAAGTGTGTTATTTTTACATCCTGAAATTTGTAACTGTTGAAGGGTTAGAAGCATGAATTTTTATTATTATTTGTCCTGCACTGTACTGTAGAACTGGCTGTTTCTGGCTAAGTGATGGAGCAGCCCTGAGTAAGGAATATCTTTATTCCTTCTGAGTGAAGAATTAAAGGTCTGGCACATCTGTGCCTTAACATAGATAAAAGAAACATACAATTTTAAGGCAGTCACAAGGCTTTTACAGTGATGTCTTTGGTTTAACTAAGCATTAGAAATTCACAGGGAAACAAAGAAACTCAAGTTGTCAGAAGAATACCATTGTCCTGTCAGAACATTCAGTTCTATTGACGTTGTCTTTCTATTACGCAATGTTTGCCTGTGTTTAGGGGTGGTTATTTATTTTCATTTCAAAAAAACAGGCATCTTTCTCTTATCTCATGTCAAAGAATTTTACTGACAATGTCAATATTTTTCCAGGTAGTTGACCACTTAATCAGAGAAAGCCGCTTCCTTAAATTATAGAGCTGGACTTCATACCTGTGTATTAGGTTACATTAACTTGATTAAATCTTGATTTTATATGGTTTAACTAGCAGAACTTCCTGCAAATAGAATAAAGACTTTTTAAATTTGCCTCTTGCTTGATCAGGACATGTTCTCCCCTTGTATTCCCCATCCGTTCTATTCTTGATCATATTCTATTCACCCAAATTGCGAGTAGTACCAAGCCAGCAAAAACCTAAATCTAATCAGCAATGCCGATATTAAAACTAGGGACTAATATTGAGTGGTGGGGTCGGTGGTGGTGGAATCTTCCCTTATTGCAATTTACAGCTTAGGTCTGAGGCTGAGTAATTATTGCTGCAGAGTAATTTAATACTGTTTGAATAACTAACATCTTGAAGAGTACAGAGATCCAGGAGGACAACAATTTTCTGTGAAATACTGTCCCATTTAAGAAAATTAAATAATAATCTGCAGTTCAATTGCAACAACATAAAGTAATAAAGGCAAGGTAGCATTTGAGTATGAAATCACTATTTCGTTTGTGGGGTTTTTTTTTGATCTTGTGACCATGCTAATAAAGCTATCCAACACTTTGATTGCACCTGTCCTTGTTTTTCTGGCATTCTTCAGTAACCTACATAATTTGTGGATTCAAAGTTGGTTAAACTGGTGAAAAAGGTTTCTTTCATGATTTGTTGCCACTGCGGTCATACTCTATGTATAGGGTATGATATCTAGAGCTCCTATAGGGGCCTCTGTAATAAAATCCCTATACTGTAACTTATGACTGTAGTATCCAGCAAGGTTGGAGTTCACTAATGCATGTGCTAAGTCTCATATTGAGGCAGTACATGTTAAGTAGTTCGAAAGCAGTGGAAAGTAAGGATTTTTTTCATGTGGGAATTTTCATTTTTCACTAATGATAGCTCATCACTGACATTATAATTATCAGAAGGTGTTAATGTTTCCCAGCTATTATGCCCTGCATATCCCTGTAGTTGCCAAAGTTCTAGGCTGGGCTTAAATACTTGGTTGTGTAAAATCAGTGGTCACTGGTGATTTCGAGGATATGTTGTTCAAGTAGTTGAGAAGTAACTGGGAAGTATGGATTTGTCCCTCTAGTATTTTCTCCTGAATGTTCTGATAACCAAAAAATCCTCAGATTGACAGGAAGCTGAACATGAGCCAGCAGTGTGCCCAGGTGGCCAAGAAGGCCAATGGCATCTTGGCCTGCATCAGGAACAGCGTGGCCATCAGGTCCAGGGCAGTGATCCTTCCCCTGTATTTAGTGCTAGTAAGGCCACACCTCAAGTACTGTGTCCAATTCTGGGCCCCTCAGTTCAGGAAGGATGTTGAGGTGCTGGAGCAGGTCCAGAGGAGAGCAACGAGGCTGGTAAAGGGACTTGAGCACAAGTCCTATGAGGAGAGTCTGAGGGAGCTGGGGTTGTTTAGCCTGGAGAAGAGGAGGCTCAGGGGAGACCTCATCACTCTCTACAGCTACCTGAAAGGAGGTTGTAGCCAGGTGGAGGTCAGTCTCCTTTCCCAGGCAGCTATCAGTAAGACAAGAGAGCATGGTCTCAAGCTGTGCCAGGGGAGGTTTAGGTTGGATATTAGGAAGAAATTTTTTACAGAGAGAATGATCAGCAATGAGCTGCCCAGGGAGGTGGTGGATTCACTGTCCCTGAAGGTTTTTAAGATGAGACTGGATGTGGCACTTAGTGCCATGTTCTAGTAACTGCGGTGGTAGTGGATCAAGGATTAGACTTGATGATCTCAGAGGTCTTTTCCAGCCCGGCTGATTCCATGATTCTATGAATCTATATAAATGAGTACAGGAAAAGAGAACTCTCCCTGTACTGAATGCAGCAGTCGCAGGCAAAGATTATAAACAATCAGTTGGCTGAATTACAGTTGCAGAAAACATTTGTTGAATAGTTTCAATTAAGGAGCAGAATCAAAGTCGCTCAGCATTTGAACAGCAGCTATATTAGTTCAGCTAGCTCCAAGAGGTTACACTCAAGTCCAGAGTAATTTTCCACACATTTGAAATTTGTTGTTTTACCTGACCCTAATTCTGATATAGTTTGTGGGGCTGATGAAAGTTTTGAAAGGTTACATGTGCCCCTACCATCGGAGCCTACCCAATGGTGTGAGTGCAGGGTCTGTGAGGGGAGAGGGGGATTTCTAGTACCTTCTCTTCCTACCATGGACGAGCATCAATTAGCTGCAAATTCTGGTATGAAACCTGTACTGTGAATTTAAACTGTGATTATGATCACAGGACACAGTTTGGGCTACAGCTCTTTCTAGCCTGATATTCTGTCTCTAGCAGTAAGTGAAAGCAGATGCTCCAGGAAGTGTATAGGAATATAAAGAGTGATCCTTCCCCTGTTAAACCTTCTCAGCACTCAGTAATTTAGGGACTATCCAGTTCAGTGCTCTGCTCAGCACAAGAGTGAAATATCAAGGAAGATCCCATACTCTGAACGTCTGTACAGTCTTTGTGGAAATAGTGACTAATTTTGTTTCACTAGAGGTCTGTTCAGGCAAAGCAATAGAGTTTGTGATGTTCAGGAGTAAGAGGACTTGACCGGGCAATAAATAACTCATTGCTGTTTAATATTTGCAGTACAGCAATGTGTAGGTACTTCCAAGGAGAGGGAGTCTGCTATTTTGGGCTCTGTGTACACAGCTAATAGAAAAATCTATCCCTCTTTCTGGAGTGACATATTTTAACATTCACAGTGCTTATCAACAACTGATCGATCTTCAGTCAATTGCAACAGAAGATGCAGAAAATCGGAGTATAATCATTCAAATAAGGACCCATCATAAAACTGCCTTCGCCAGCGAAATGGCAGGAGAAAGATGAAGCGGGGAGATGCTTCTATCATTTGTGACAGTCATAGCTGTTTGCAATTGCTTTAATGCTGTGTGCTATAGCTTCAAACGTGCTGTGAAAGCTTGGTGCAAAACACACTTGCAGCTGTCGTTCTGTAAGGTGCAATTGATATAAGATGTTACAGGAGACACGTGGGTATGTAGTTTCTGCTCTTTTGTTCTGTTTGCGTGTACATGTGTGGGAAGCTAAGTATTTTTCAGGCTCAGGGAGAAATGGCTGCATTGCAGTCAATGAAAGTTGAATAACGGCTTTATTGAAATCAGTGGTTAAATCCAGCATGTAGGAAGTTGTTATTTAAAAAAAAAAAAAAAAAAAAAGAGCAGAAATCCAATGTCAGATTTCTTATTACTAACCTTGTGCAAATATAATTCTTCTATATGAATTATCTTCATATCATGTCAAAAGCAAGAGAGTATTGGAATAGTTTCCCCCCTAGAGCTCTGTCAGAGTTCTTCATCAGCTGAATTTTATCATTGCCACTGGTATCCAGGATTTTTCTTCACTGGAGTCTGATAATTATGCTGACTGGTTTGGTGACTATTTCCAGGGGGAACTAATCTAACAGCACTGTTATTCTTCTCACTTGCAACTGCAGTATATTTTGAAACTGTAAAGGAAATGTTGGTGCATTAAACTAACACTTCTGTGTAGGAGCTAAGAGGGGAGAAGCTGGACAAAGACATTAACTTTTTCCAGGTTATTTGGAGTTCAGATTCATGAGTAAATTGGAATAGTGGTTTGGGGCTTGGGATGAAGGATAGCATATTGGAAATGACCTCGCAACATCCTGCCTTGCTATGCTCAGATAATGTTTAAGCAATACGGACTTGAAGGAGAAAAGGCAGTTACTTCCCTGCCTAGGATGGGAGCTATTGAATGTTTGAAGCTTTAACTTTTGGAAGTAAGATACTGCCATCCCAACTGACCTTCTAATGACAATGTACAGTTGGGAGAGCAGAATTGTGACATTTATTAGTAACTAACACTGTTGTGTTTGAGGAAAATAAGAGATGATTTCAATATGAAGTCTTCCTTGAAGTTTCTCTGCCTTCTGAAGTTACTGCCTTTATCATCCCTACTTAGTGGTTTTTTGTATTTTGAGCCCCTTTATGAGTCTGTTTTTTCACCCAGGCATCTTATTTCTAGATGAGTATTAAGGACTGCTAATAGCCAAGTATTAAGAACCACTAATCATTAGAGGCAGGCGGTACCATAAAACAATAGGAAAATTAATTGTGATTATGAAGAACATGAAGTAATTCAGTTAAGCATAATAGCCTTAGGATGGGTGAACACTAAAGTGTTAGTGGATGTGAAGTGATTCATCTGCCTACTTTTAACAGCTACTATTTAAATTGAATTTAAATACTGTAAACAAAAGTCTTTTTGTGGTGTGCTTGAAACTGTAATACAGCTGCAAAGTTCCAGAGGAAAATGCTGCATTGCAGCTCTCCTTCTGTTTCACAGCAAATCTCTGCTGGCATGTAACATGCAGAGGAGGAGCTTCAACACAAGCAGGCTGTTTTCAGCTTCATTATGCAGATCAGTCGTCTCTATCATCCACATTATAAAAGCATCTTTAACTTCCTTTGGGGATGGAGGAGAAAGAGAGTGAGGGGGGAATGGAGGGAAATAAAAAGAGGTCAGAGAACTTACACACTGATTTCCCCTGGTATTACTGTTTCAGTGTTTCTCAAAGTGCACTGGGTTTGCCTTTGTACAGATCCAACTGATTTTGACATCCGCGTTGTTTAATTTCAACTATTGCTTATCACTGGGATTTAATATTAGATGTTGGTGGTGCTTTGGATGAGTCTGAAAGGAGTGTTTCGTAATGCTTTAGCCAACAGGCAGCCCTTCCTTCATTGAAGGCTGTGATTCATGCCTGGTTGCTGACACTAGGGAAAGTGAAGACCTTCCAAATAACCTTGAAAGAGAGCTGACCTGCAGCCTCTCCCATGCTTTTAAATATGGGGGAAGGGTGTGTGTGTGTGTTTAAAAAAATGAGGAGGGATTTAGGAGTCCCATATTTACAGCATTCATGTTTAATAACTTGCCTCCTAAAGAAAAATCCCTGTTTGTCTGTAGTTTCTCACAATGGTTTAAGGCAAGAAGGAAAAACAAGTGCTTCAGGTAGTGCCAGACTGAGCAGAGAGCAGTCCCTGAATGGTGCCAGAGAATAGATTTAAATTAATGGGATGATTTAGTGCTGTATCATAGCAGGTGAGAACTGGGGATTTTGGTAAGGGTTCTGCAATCCTCTCAGCAGGACCCTGCAAAATGTAAGAGGGGGAAACACCAAGATCCTGCACGACAAGAAGTAATATGGAAACTCCCAGGCTCCCATCAGAGACTAAGCAGATTACCCCTTCCAGCAAGAGCAGATTGAAAAAGCAAACAGGAGAGCTACCATAAGGTTTTTTACCATGGACACAGTAGAGGTTAATAGAGAATATCCTATTGCCTTTCAGAAAACTCAGATATCATAAAAAATTACACAGAGGTCCTCCTCCCTGGATTTTAGCAAACCAGGCACTGAAAAGTGGAAACCTTTTTCAGGAGGGGTAAAAGGAAATGGGAATGGAGGGCTTTAAAAAAAAAAAATCAGCATCAACAGCACAACAAACCTACAAAAAACAAACAAACAAACAAAAAACCCAATCACACCAAACCATAGTGCAAAAGCAGTAATGTAACCACTATTTCACAGCTATATATTGAACCTTGTCATATGTCCCTTCCCCCAAAAGAATTTCATGCATTTGAATAGAATTAGGAAGGCAATGTATCCTGAAAGATGTGGTTTTCTGGCAGAAAGGAAAAAAATCAACAGAAAACGGTTTCTAAAGGTAACAGAAGGAGTTTGCACCCAGCGCTTTTGTTCTTTCCTGCTTTGCAGCCCAGGCCTTTTGCAGGCCCATTCGAGTTCAACCCTTCCATTTGAAACCTAATGCTGAATCCATTACAGGGCTCTGGTGAGCCTGCAATGAATTCTAGTCATTCCTAGGAGAATGCTCATGACTCAGTTAACAAGGTTGAAGTTGCCTGGCCCGGGGCTACATCTCCTATTTTGGGGTAGTAATAGTACAAAGGTTGAAAACGCTTTTTTTTTTCCTTTGCCCATCTCTTAACTTTTCACCAGGGATGCATCATTTTTGCTACACTATTGAAATATTTACAGAATTGTTAGGAAACAGAAGAACTATTCAGACAAAATATTCATAAACTTCCCCCATAGATTCTGCATCCAAAACTGCTTCTAACAGTGCATTAATTAATTAAAGTACCTTTCCTGTTGGTTTTTAAAGTATTTGTCATTACTTGAGTGCATCTGCTGTTGAAACAGTAGCTCTGAAAAAAACAAGAGTACAATTATACAATATGGGTATTGTTTTTAAATTAAAAATACAGAAAAAAACTGCACTTCAGCACTGTTGATAATCAGTCTGAGAGCTATAATTTGGATACAGATCTTGGGTCCTTCAAGCTTTTTTCATTTAGCATGTAGAAATAGAATTTCTCATGGTTGATCATGGACCCCACTCCTTGCTCAGGTGAAAAGAAAACTATTTGTTGGAATAGGACAAGAATTGCAAAGAAAACCCCCTGTATGTTGAATACTTTCATGTGGAAAATCTGGTCTGGCAAACGCATCGTGTTTGGTAATTGAATGCAGGAAGCAGCAAATACGGTTAATGGCTTACTACTGTTCAGGAAAACTGCATGGAAAAAAAGGTGCACGTTGTTCCCAGAGGTGATGAATGCCTTTTGCTCGAGTGATTTCTCTGCTGTAAATGTAAAGGCAGGTCAGATGAAACCATTTGTAAGTTTGTGATAAGTTTGTTAAAGTTGCTTGACAGAAAAGTCAAGAGAGAAATTTAAAAAAATTTTTTTCAAAAGTTTTTTCCATAGTTTTCCACCTCCCAAGAAAAACTTGACCATCTTGACGTGATTCGAAACAACTAATTTTTACATTTTAAATAAGGGTAGGAAGCCAAATTGTAAGCTTTTTCACACTTCTTTAATTGACGCCCGTACGGTAAAACATGATCTTTGCCAGAAACAATAACTGAAAATATTTTAAAACAGTTTTTATTTTGCAGCAAAGGTCACTTTTTGCTTGAGACTTGATTGTTTTCCCACTCAAAAGCATTGAATTCCTTAATTATCAACAGTAAGAACAAAGTGATTCTCATTAATTTTAATGTGATTTTTAAACATAATAAGGATTAAAAAATAGACTTCTTTAAGACATCTTCAGCTTCTCTGTTGAGAAGACAAACAAGTAGCTCTCCAGAATTTTTCTTATGGTCAGACAAATCCAGTTCATGATGATTAGTTTCCAAATGTTTTGCAAAGTCTCCCTATGTTGTCTGTTACTGAAGGTGCAGGAGGTAGGACAGAAGGCTCGTGCAACTGGGAGTAACATCAGAGCTTGAAAGACAACTGATCTTCGAGAAGCAGTTTGTACCCTGAAGCATTATTTTTCTGAGGAAGTGTGAGTCTTAAGCGTCACATCTTAAAGCTGTGGAAATGACAGAAACAAAACTTAGAAGAAATAGATATGATAACTGGACTGAATACTTTTGTAAGCCGCTATGGAAAAAATGCCAAGATGATCTTGCTTGGTAAGTGGATGTGATAGACAAATCAGTTTGATACAATTTTTAGAAGACCTAGAACTGGGAAATCTCAATTCACTAAATCTGTTCTGATGAAAAAACTCTCAGCTGGCTGTTCTCACTTGCTATGGAAAGGTTAAGAAAACCAGGTACTCTATCTTCTAGTGAAATGATAACTTGCCCTAGAATGGTTTTATACATTCACAATTGTATTTAAACATATCAAAACTATGGTTTTCTGCTTCTTACAGTCTGTTCCATATTGCAGTTTTTGTTGTCTATTATCTAATTACTACCAATGCTGGAGTCTTTGACCAAATGAACAGTGGTTACAGGCTCGAACCCACAGCTTGGCTCCCTGTGGTCATAGATAACCCTTGAAAAACATCTGAGTGGAAGGATGAGTTTCAAAGGTACTCAGCCTTCACCAGAAGCTGCTCATGTGGAAGCCAATGGTGGAATTCATAGGAGAAGTTGGTATCTGTAGGACCAACTCAAACTAAGTCCTCTTTAAAAATCTACCTTGCTGAAGTCCAATCCCATAATAACAAAGCTTGAAAACAAGAGCACAAGCAAGGCCCAGGACCTTCCCTAGCAAACTATTTTCAGAAATACACAGCTGATAAATCAAGAGATTTAGAAGTCTACCAGTTATATACCTTGGAGAAACAAAATAAAATTAACTTAATAGAAACATATTCATGGAGCAAGCAAAAGAAAGGGAAAGAATTGCCAACTTTTGTCACACTTCTGTTGCAGAAGGGTGATCACAACAGTGTGTCTCAGCACAACACAACCACACAACAGAATCACAGAATAGTTTGGGTTGGAAGGGACCTTAAAGATCATCTAGTTCTCCCCACCCCTGCCACGGGCAGGGACCCCTCCTACTAAACTAGTTTGCTCAAAGCCTCGGCCAATCTGGCCTTGAACACTGCCAAGTTTAGGGCACCCACAACTTGACTGAGCAATCTGTTCCAGTGCCTTGCCGCCCTCACAGGAAGTAATTTTTTCCTAACATCTGACCTAAACTTACTCTTTTTCAGTTTGAAGCCTTTCCTGCTTGCCTTGCCACTATAGTTCCTGATGAAGATTCCCTTCCAGGTTTCTTTGTAGGCCCCCTTCAGATACTGGAAGGTTTCTATGAGGTCTCCAAGAAACCTTTTTCTTCACTAGGTGAAACAGCCCAAAATTTCTCAGCCTGGCAATGAAACTGTCCACTCTGCAAGCTGGTAGTGCAAAAACACTAAATACACAACACAGGGGCAAAATACTTAAAATACAATTTAAAAGTAGCACATGAACAAAGTAGACAAGTAACATTTCAAACATTGCTTTTTGCATCATATATCTGCAAAGTATTTTGGTCTTTGAAAGTAGTTTCTCACTTAGATAAATTTATTAGGAATAGAGCTTTTCTTCAGTATTAGGTAAAAAAAAAATGTCTCAAATGTTGGCTAAGGGACTGAGAATAATATGCTAGTATTTTCATTAGTGTAGCTAGCTTTGTGCTGGTCACTGTGGAATATTAAATATTGGAAATCAATAGACTAGCTGTGTATGTATAGTATGCTTTAAGAGTAATTACTAGTACCTGACTCCTCTGCATGTCTACATTCACTTCAGCAAATAATACTGGGTTTAATGGTGATAAATGTGTAGTGTGAACTGGCTGGCTTAATTAAATCTGTTAGGATGGAAATGCTTAATGCTGTGTAATGTTTTATTCAGGGTTATAGCAGGTTCCACGAAAGTTTGTGCCTTGTCATTGTAAAGCCCTGAAACCTATGTCACTGGTCAAGGCAAGGTTTAAGTCAACATTTCAAGGACCCACATAACTCTCTGTGAGGCCAAAGCCTCCTGGAGCCAGAGGAAAGCAGGGACTGCAGGGGGCTGTGATGTGACCGGGACACAGGCTGCTGAGCCCCAAGTATCTGAGGAGGTGGCAGGCTCCCATTCTGTCTGCTACTGTCTCCCAGGAAGGCTGCCTGGTCTTTCCCTGGGGAGCATATGCCATAGGTCATTTAGGAAAGATGCTACACTGAGAAGTTGTTGCTACTAGCTGTGAGTATGACATGAGTTAAAGAATGCAAAAAATTCAATTCGTCCTGCCCTGCTGAGGAGTTTTGGGCCAGTCCTGATTTGCCCTTGTCCTCCTGTCTGTTCCCTGTTGTCACAGCATAAGGGATACTTCACAAAGCCAATAAATTTTGCCTTTCAGAAAGATATTTTTAGGGAGCTGAGGCACATCAGGACATGCTGAAGTGGAGCACAGTGGAATTTCACTGGTTTCAAACTCTGAAACATTCAAGCAGATTCAGAGTCACTGTTACAAGTCCTCGCTTTGACCTAACACACTTGTGAAAACTGTGCCAGAGCCAGGAACCAAACCTTGAGGCCTTTACATATATAGAGATATGGGCAAAACCACTCTGCTAAAGTATTTGTTGTCAAAAGAATGCATAGCCAATGTTCATGCTGTGCTTTTTATGAAGTATGACAGTTTTGGCTAGGGAAAAATAATGTTTTCTAGCTGATTTTACAGTTGCATTTCCAAAATGAAATATTTAAATGTTTCCCTAATATGGGCTCTCTAATTTTTCATGTGAAAAGGCATTTCTGTTTAGTTTTTACAGACCTATGTAACAAACTCAGTGAGCTGTTTCCCTAATGCATTAAATGAAGTATATTGGACTTAGCAATGGTCAGCATTTTGGACACCTTATACAGGGAGGGGGGAAAACCCAAGGAGAGCTCAACCAACTGTTTTATTTCTTTTCTGTTGATTAAGTAATGTTTTTCCTTATTATATCTTAAAACTATGATCTGCTTAGGGTGTTTCACACTATATGTAAGCCCATATTAAATTATGCAGCTCAGTAATTTTCTTTTTCATTAGATCAGACATACTTCCTCTAAATTTTGGTATGAAGTGCTTTTGTAGCTGATCTGTGTAGTCGTTCAGTGTGCCACAATATAACGCACAATAAAATAGACTTCTACCAGATTCTTTCAGGCTACTGTTCTAGAAGCTATGTGTCCATTGACTCTCAATACCACTGTCAATACAAAATTAAAATACATGGAAAAAAGAAAAAACAGAAATGAGTAGCTGTATTTATGTTGAAAAAAATGTTTACTTAAGTTGGATTGAAACTTTATTTAAAAATAATTCCCTGAAACATTAGTGGAAGAAAGAGGGATTTGGGAAGAGGGGAATGCTGGCAAAATGAGGTATCACAGACCTGGATGGTGTCCAAAGGCTTTTGTGATGAAGTCCTATAGAGGATACCTTAGCTGATCTTGTTTGGAGTAGCTCCAAATCAAGTAATAATCTGATCTGATGGATTTAACTCTCCTTCTGGCATTATCTTTTTGACAGGGACTCAAGGCGTGGTACTATTTCTGCAAATGGATCCTCAGCATCCAATTTCCAAAAGACAAGTAGCAAATTTCCTACAGGAATGCAGCACCACAGACATATGGCATTGACCAAAATTTCTGCCATCATTTGCATCACTATTTTTAAAGTACTTAAGGAATTAAAGAGGAATTTTTACAGTAAGTCACATTCATACCTCTCTCCTTCCCTAGTCTTCCTTTACAATGGGACTTAAGTTACAAGGTCTGATCATTGTTTCAGTCCAGCAAATGTTACCAGAGGAGCAATTATTTGGTTCCTACTTAGGAAGACCAGGAGTTTTGCTTTATGGGCAGCTTTTGACCAAAGTTACTTGGATTTGAATAGCTGCTCATTCTCATTTGTGAAAGCTTTTTGCTAACTAGCTGTTAAGAAAGTGTTCTCTAGATACATTCATTTTGTTTCAGCTCTTCCTGAAGGCTATGCAGCTTTGAAATGCTTTTCAGGAAAAAAAAAAAAAAGGTTGTATTTTTATATAAGACCTAGACAGCTATACTAAAACTAAATAGTCTCAGCTGACATAAAATAGCCAGTACATTCATCCCTGTGGAACCTTTTTGGCAACTCCTTTGTCCTGGATCTCCGCAGAGGCATCCAGCTCAAACACCATGTACTATTGCTTGAGAATTTAAGAAAAAAAAACCTAAAAAACTCCTTTGTCAGAGATTTTCAAGGAAGAATACGAAGCATCAGAATGTACTCCACTGCAAAACAAGGACTCCCATGTATCCTTCCTTCTTCAACAATCACCGCAGTCTTTAAACAAAAGATTACAGTAAAATGCGGTTTTTCGCGGCGCTATTCCCCACCCTCCACAAGAGGGGGTTTGAAGAACACGATCTGCTTTCCACTTCAGCCTAAGCTTTCCCTTTAGCACATGGTGTGTTAGTAGTATCATGAAACCAGTGATTTCCTGAAATGACTGAAATTTTCAGTCATTTTGCAAAATTACTCCTTCAGTCACTCATTTGGTAAAATGACTAAAAGTTTCATGCATTCTAAGCAATGACTGACGTGCTGCATATTCTGCTAGACTATCTGACTGTTTGTTTCGCCCAGTAACAGGCATACTGTGTAAAGGGATGCTATTGGATAAGGATCTTTTGCTTGTTCTGCAGTGACTGCTAGAGATGACTCTGTATTTTGAAAGTAGCTTCAGAAAAGAACTTTACAACAAGTATGAGAAGTGCCCGAAATGCTTGATACCAAGGGAAGGATACAGCGCACCTATCACTGAGATCAGAAAGGCCAGAAAAGATCCCAAATTCAACTCAAGACTTGAACACTACCTGTTTGTAGAGTAAGTTTTAAAGAACAGTCTACTTTTTTTTTTTCCCTTTGTTTTCTTTCTTCCCCCCACTCTTCCGCCCCTCCATGCTCCCATCATCATTTGTCTCTTTGGTTATGGAATTGCTACTTAGCTTTTTTATATTTCCTCTACTGCACATAGGAGTGAAATTCTATGATGTGGTGACAAGAAGAAGCTAATAAAAAACATTGGACTAAAGAAGCATCTCCCATATACTGTGTGAACATTGAGGTATGATATTGTCAGAAAGGCACATATTACTACATATTCTTATTATAAAGCATGTATCATCTAAATATGCAAACTTCACAAGACAGGCTACTGAGTTCTCCAGATTTTTCCATTTGGGTGCCAAAATGCTTGACTAATGACGTTGGTATAAAACTGACCATAAGCAATGAATACTCATGAAGAAGACAAACTGACTTTATTGGTCCGCAAGCTTGATCTTAAGAAAATTTCAAGGATATAATGGCGTACCAAGACCACGTTCTCAGATTTTGTGTTCTCTGAGCTCGTATTTCAGAGGGAACACCAGAAAGGGCCATCAAGGTTTTCAATATTTTTCTCCTACTTGGTATCTGTTTTGTGTTGCAGAGTGATAAAAGAACTCAAATTGCTGCTGAAGTCATCCTAGAACTGAAGCTACTATGGCCTCCAATTCGTCTGGTGCATGGAAAAGTAAGATTTCCACAAATCCAGGTGTCTCCAAAAGGGAATATTAAGCAAATGGTCCTACCATGGATGGTAGGCAATAATTCATGGGACTGTACAGTGGGAATTCACTTTGTCCCATTCTCAAAAGCATCACCCATCAATCTGTAATAAACTGCACACTGCATGCAGTCTCATTCAGTACCAACCCCAAATGTGAGCATAGCTCAACTTCTCTACCATCAGGGATCATCAACCACCTCCAGAGTCAGCACAATCTGCAATCAGTGCTCGTTCTGATGACTGGTGCATCCACGTACCCGGCAGTCATGCTGCTCCCCACTTCTGATACAGTGCTAGGCGGTGAAATGGGAGCACAGCTAAATGAAAAATTAGACCTGTTCCTGCAGCTCAAGCTCTGTCAAGAAGGATTCATCCAGATCCACCAAATTCTCTGCCCACCACTACCCATGAGCTAACAGGTGCTTCCCTTTTAAGGCAGCTTTCCAACCACTGCCTGCAAAATCCTGCTGGATGTGCTGCCCTCTGTCCTTGTCAGGTTTCTAGGCCAGCGGGAAGGAGCCTGGTCAGTGCCAGCTTTGCAGGCAGGGCTCTTAGTAAATCATGCTCTTCAGATGGATGAAAACACTGAAAAGCAAAACAGAGATAATACGGGTCTTGCAGTTCCCTTAGTTATGAAGATGTTTGTTTCTGGCAGGTGGTGTATGTGACTGGAAGATTTCAGAAATAAATATAGAAGTCCATATGGCTTTAGAAGTAAATAAATGATAAAAATAATCTCGTGTGTTGTCTCTTTAGATTAATTCAAGTAATAAGGTGTCAGGAATTTTACATGGTGCCTCCCTACTAGTTTCCCAAACTTCATTAAAGGTGTGAAACTTTATCTTATTTCACTGAATGAAAGAGCTGTTTTGTGAAATGGCTGAAAATTTTAATAATTTCCTGAAATGACTGGTTTCAAGATATAACTGTAACATATAAAACTCTGGAGTCACCCATTACATTTTCAGTAACATATACTTCCCGGGAAAGCACATGGAACAGAAATATTACCCATAGCTTCATTTTATGCTTTGTTGAGAGAGCAGAAGACAAAAGGAAAAGAGGCATGTTTTAAACGCATTAAGACATTTTGTTCTCTAATGCTATAATATAACATATCCTAAATTGGATTATAATATACACTCTCATTTGCAGTATATAGTTAACTATAAGTTGCCTTTCTGGAAGCCACCATGTGATTTCACTGCAGTTACATAGTTTAGAATAAAATACATAATCATCGAAGTTGGAGAGAGTTTCTTCATGCAGTCCCATGTCTTTTGAAAGAATAGGTCTGATGCATTTTTTTTGTCTGTGCACTTCATCATAGGGGTGTAAATAACAGTTCCTCCACCTCCACAGTTTCCCCCCCAGCTACACTCCCACCTTGTTTTCTTGAAGTATCTCGGGGTCAGATGTAAATCTCGTAGCTGCAGCCTATTCAACCTTTTCATTAACATCCCTGTTCTGTGGCATTTACCTTCCACCTGCACATTTTGAGTTGTTTTGGTTTTGTACTAAGTAACTATTCTACAATTAAGAATATTGGTCAGCCTTAGCCTATTTCTTTCTGGTTTTCTTGCGCCTTTTCAGAAAACTTAATTGCTACTTTTTTAACTTCCAGGTTAGAGCAGCAGGGCACAGGAATGCAGTTCATCAAAGCTGTTGTAGTGATGCTAATCCCTAGGTTGCCTGACATAGAATACCACAGAGTAGCAAAGGTTCACTATCTCATTTGTATCTGACACATGACCTTGAAAAATATAAATGTTATATCTATGGCAATTTGAAAGTTTGCCCTGTCGTTTAATATGCACAGTCCCCTTTTTCCTCCTCTTTTCCTTTTGACCATAAATTTTTTATCCTCAAGAAAAAAAACCAGATATGAGTTATCTGAATTTAATTGCAACCAAAAGTTCATAACCTAAAATCTTATGTTACGGAAATTTTATAAGCCAAGAGAAGACCTCTGTGGAAAAACCATTCCAGTTCTGCCAGGAAAAAAACAAAAAACAAACAACCCCAACAAAAAAACCACAAACCAAAAAAAACCCACAAAAAGTACAAAATACTCCCACAATGGACTAGAATTTTCAAAACTGCCTAAGGATGCTAAACATTTTAATTCTTGGCTATCCACCTGGAGATGTTCTCAAAGGGTCTGATCCAGAGTTATATTGTGGATTTCCATCACTCTGTACAGAGATCCCTTGCACATGTCTGTCTGGGAGGCACTGAAAATGTAGTACCCAAAATAATTAGTCACTTCTGAAATTTTTGGCCTTAGGCAAATGCTTCAAAAACAACTCTCCTGTCTCCATCAATATTTGCTGAGTGAATCTGTGTTCAGAAGGGTGTTAGTGGGAAGCAAACATGATATGTGGCTTTGCATGTGTATCTGAATTAAAGTGTTTGGTGGCCTTTTGAAGCTCTTTAGGAGTCATTGTATGAGAAAGCAGTTGCAGTGATAACAGCTACCAGGCAATAGGAGCAATAAACAGATTGTGAGCCGCCCATCAGGATGCTTCCATGAACCATTTGCAGATTAATCTTTATTGACAAGTAAATCTGCAAAGCTTTGAATCTTTCAGTGAATTATTTTCAAACAAAAGAAGCAGCTAAATATGTCCAACTATTTGGAAGAAATTTAACACTGTTAGTTGCTTAGTTGAGCATAAATTTCAGGTATGAGAATGTATGACTGGCTTACACTAGTTTCATTCTGAATTTGCTGTCTTTCTAAGGATCTGTTAAGAAAGAATAAATTTTTGCTTAGCTCATCTGAGAGGTAGGTAAGTCAGCTTATTCAAAAAACTGTGGGAAGGAGAGTTGTAGTTGAGAAATAATTTTGTATATTCAACATGATGAGTCATAAATTACGTTTAAATGTCGTAAAACACAGAATATTTTCCAAAAAGCATACAGCATGCAAACTCTGAGTTGTTTCCCTCTTCCAGACAGAAGAATGAACATTGAGATATAGGAAAAATACGGAACAATTTGCAGATTGTTTTGAAAGAGGTTTGTCCGTGTTGCAGAGTGGGCATTGTTCGTTCCCTTCTCCTTGTAGTACATGAACTCTGTCATGATGGAGATGTAGCCCTGGCTGTCTACCTTACTGATTTCCTGTTACCATGTTCCCTTGTCACCTGTGAATCTCCTTTTCCAGGCTGAATCACACCTGATCACACCGGTTAACACAGGCGTTCCTGGGCCTTTCTCTTTTTTACAGATATTTAGGATCTTAACACTGTACCTGTTGCTTCTGCATGACATGCATCCTTGGAAAATACTTCAATTTATTTCAACAGATGGCCATAAAAGGCTTCATGAAGACAACATGCCAGATTAGGGATAAATTTCAAAGAATGGTAGCCAAGAGTAAAGTAATCCTTGTTGACTCTGTCCAAGCAATCTAGACATCCTACATTTGACCTCGTTGTAAGGAACTATATGGAACAGGGGTAAGGAAGAGTGTGTGTGTGTGTGTGTGTGTGTGTGATTGATGGATTTAATTCTGCCAAACTCTTAATTTTTGAACGGACTGTGAGAGGTTAGCAAGCAATCCTCTAGTTTCATTAACTGGGCACTTTGAACACTAGATAAAGTTAGTTTATTTCTTGCTTACATTTAAACCATTCTTATGTCCAGATACCTGGATATTTTCCTCTGTGATAGCACTGTATTTTTCATTATTATTTACTATTTCATGCTGATCATTACTTCTCTGCCTAAGCTTGGGCTGCAGTGCAATTTACATCTACTGTCTATAGGCTGGTTTCACCTGGAACTTGTGACATTTTCATGGGGTGGTGAGAAAATTCTTAAACTTACGTTGTTTGTATCTGAAGTGATAGTTGATGCCATTTGTTACTGTAGTTTTGCTGTTGGTTGTTGGTTTGGTGTTTTTGTTTGTTTGTTTTTTCAAAAGCCCTAAACAATTGCAGTAGTGTGGAATTAAATGCATATGATTCACACTTGTTTATAACACAGACCAGAAGTTATATATTGCATTTTTTTGTTGTTGCTGTAGAAACACCTACATAAGTATGGGAAATATCCTGAAGATATTATTAAGATCCAGTTAGAAAATGGTGCTTTGTCCTGTGGGAAATTCTGTTTCATAGGGAAAAAAAGATCTTGGTCGGCAGGCTTATATTTGTGTAATAGAAGTAACATCTTTTGGAGAAAACAGGATTTCCCTCTCCGTTTCTCCCTCCCCTCAAGAAAAAAATATCAAAACTTAACAATTTGACTGTTCTCAGAACATGTTTATTCAGTAGTTCTCAGGTTTGTGAGGATTCTTTACAAACCGTGATTGCCCTGTGATATAGTACACGTCTTCTCGTGGTTTGTTTTATTGCTGTTGCTGGTTTTTGTTGGTTTGGTTTTGGGTTTTGTGGGTTTTTTTATAAGGATTCCTTAATTTTGTTTTTCAGAATGGCTTTATTTCACTCTGTATCTACCTTCTACAAGCACCATTACAACAACTGTCTCCGTGTCAGTGACTCACAGATCTATGTCTGTTTTCCATGCCTCAGTTATCCCTGTTCTGTTAGTGTCTTCCCAAAGTTATTACTCCTGCTTACGCTCGCACAGGTACATCCCTTCCTACTCCTGCCACTGTAGAAAATATGAAGGTCCTTTCCACTTGGTAGGTTTGGTTTTGAGCTGAGCCTGTCTACAGATTGACCTCGTCCAACCCTATCGCTGCATTGTAAAGGCCACTTCTGCAGAGCATCTTCAAGCTACATCACTGCACATGGGCACAGCCTGTACTCTTGTTCAGACCATTACATGGTAATTACTACAAAATCTTTCCCCTTCAATACTGGCAGCAGCCAGCTTGGCCTTCCCATGTCGTTTTAGAGTCCTGCTGCAAAGGTAAAGAAGAATAGTTCAAGGTGTAGGGGGAGCACTCACGCATACATACATTTACAGATAAGTAGTATGTTTTCTGAAAATTCAGTCAAACGAACAAAACAAAAAAGCCGTGAATCAAAGAGACCCCACTGGAACATAATGCTTTGCTGTGGTTAAACACATCAAGTACAGTCAGCTGAGAAGCTGATTTCCATAGGGCACATGGAGACAGAACATGTTCATTCTCACCCAACAATAACCCTGAGCTGAAATGTGCAATAAAAAGGAGCCTGGGGCAGCCTTCCTGTCCAAGGACCTTTCCATTGCAGAGAGAACACTTCAGTTCTCTTCCTTGGAAGACTCTGTGCTCCTTTATCAGAGAGCAGAGCAGAGCAGGTATCATATGAACACAAAGTTACTGATTGTGCGTATCTGAACCGGTGGAATGAAGCCCTGAAACACCCCCATGTAGCCTGTGGAAATCAGCACATAGGTGCTGGGGGTCTCTCTGGGGAGCACAGCCCTCTTACGCTGCCTCCATGGCACAAGCAATGACTGTACACTTTAAATGCCTTTAAGCTTTTACATTTTCAGGGCCCTGTATTACGATTTATTAAATTTGCATGTGAGGCAAAGTAAAGAACAATGCAAAAAAGCCAAGGAGTGGGGGAGGGCTGTTATCTGCCAAGAGTGTTTTCATAAAAGCTGTCCCAATTCTTGCTTATAGAGTGAAATAGTCCTTGCAGCTTCTGCTCTATGGATGTGTTTAGGCTCAGGTCATGGAGCACACGTAATGAATGGGGCCTGGGGCCTGAATCTGCCTGTGTGCACCTCAGTACTGAGGCTTGTAGTCTTGCCCCTTATGTATAGCTGATGTTAAACCAAGCATGATTGCTAAAAACAAGTGTCTGTCTTCCACCCAAACCCACCACTGTGGTAGGTGAGGCTGCAGCTGCACAAAGTGCTGTAGCAGCACAGCAAAAGGCTGGAAATCTCTAGTGGTACCAGGGCCAGCAAGGAGTAGCTGGGGACAGAAATTAGAAATGTCCTACAGCAGATCTGTCACAACAGAGAAAGTTTCTAGTCTGTTTGCTTTCCAGCTTCACTGTCTTCCCCTTCAGCTGTTTGTTCCTCTCTTCCCAGTCCCTTGCTTTACCCAAAGATGTCAGCAGCCTGCTCCCTTTGAACTCTAGTGGCAGTTCCCTCCTAGCAGAAGCTCTACTTGCCTTCTGAGAATCTACTCGCCGTAAATTACGTTACACCCTCAGAGTAACTTAAATTATTTTAGAGACGACCAGTGAAGTTCTGGATTTTAAAGTCATGGCAGGGGTTTAAGGGATGAACAATTTCCTTTCCCGTTGGAATACATGTTCAGCTCTGTGCCTTTTAGCATGTATCTATACTGCTAAGCTGATAGGGTCCAGCCTGACTTCTGAAGAGCAAGCTAGTTTAATTCCCATGTTATTTACATGCAAGTTGTATGTTTAGGGTAAGCTGAAGATCTTTCCACAGTGGGATACTCCACCACTGTCAGCACTTCACAGTGTGTCTTAATTCTCATTTATGTACTCTGGAGTGATAATGCTGGGTGCATTGCTGCATAAAATACCACTTGATATATATTTGGAGCTTGGACCTCCCACATTTCAGTGTAAATACATTGAACATCATCTGACTGCACTCTAATAGGGGCTGGAATAGGCTACAAACTACTCAGGTTATGAAAGTTAACACTCAAATCCTCCAAGAGATCTGCTCTCAACTCAGACTGGGGTTCATCCTTAGAGTTTGAGATGAGAATTAACTCATTTAACAGCTTTGAATTCCATCACGATCCTTTGTGGTGGAAAAGACACAATATATCTGTTTCATTACGTGAGTTGAATTTGTAATTTGTAATCCCATACTTCTGCTTTTCTCAAACTGCAGAGGCATATAATGCATTGATTTCAGATGACAGATCTAATAAATGCACAGTTTGGTGGAATCATATCTATTTATTTCTTTATTTAGGCAGCTTAGACTAACTTAAATTAGTGTTTACTTCTTTTCTCCTCTCTTGACAGGTAGCAGGATGACAGGAGTTTGTGTTCAGGCTATTCATACTAGAACACTTTCATATCTGTCATGTTTTCCTTCTCCTTTTCATGACAAAATGGGTAGCATGAAGAAATGCCAGTGATCCATTATTTGTTTTTTAGCACTAAATCCAGTCCAGAGCTTGTAGATGGAAATTTTACATGAATAGCTGTCCAGCCAGCAGCAATTTGTCACTGAGCGGAAGTTATGCACGACTTTCTCAGATGGCTGTGGTCAGTTTTTGATTTGGGGAGCTCTTGGGCATGCCTTCATGATAATCCAGCACATTGTTTCATGTAATTTTTACATACATTTACCATTTTTAAAATTATTTAGATGTGAGTGTTTGCAATCTTGCTTTCCCCTACCACCGTGCTTATAGAAATGATTTATGGTGGCAGTTATTTAAGGCGTATTCTCCTGGCTCCTGCTGGCCTTGGGAAAACAGTGAGAGTTTTATGGCAAATCTTCAGAATCCTGCCCAGGTAAATTCCGTGTAACCAGTGTCCTCGGTCTACGTTATGTTCCTTGTTTCTTTCCAGTCTATAAAAAAGGAATGTTCGAAATGCAGTGCAGCTAGCTGTCTGTAATTCATAAACTCGCTAAAATGTTTAGTTCGTCTTGAAGTATCCGAAGCTGTGACATAAAAATCTCAGGCTAGTGCCCTGGAATACGATTTGTCTGCTTACCCTGGTTGTTCCATGCACTGGAGTTTCTCTGGGTGAAGCTGCTGTGATGGTTCTCTTTTAAGGAAAAAAGACAGGCAGAGTCTGTCGTGTTGTCCCCCCCCCCCATTCTGAATTTGATAATGGTGTCCTTTTTTTTCTATTTTGTTTGTCTGTTTAGGTGATAATCACAGACTGAATGTGATAGCCTATGACACCACAGCTGTTTGCAATTCCACTTTCTGTATTTATGCAAGTCCTCTGAGACTTTGGTGAAGGAGAATTTTAAAGCCTAAAAGAGTTTACCCTGTGTGCATTTGGTTTGCAGTGTGCTGTTTTTAATATATTTGTTAAAGTTCTTTTATTCTTGGGAGAGTGGGGATAAAAGTGGGAAAATACCTATTTTTGGGGGGCAATTTATGGAGGTTTTTTTAACTAATATTCCATGAAAAACACTGAAGTGTTCACATGCTTGGAGTAAATCCAAAAGTCTCCATTTCTCTTTGAACAAGAATGACACTCTCTTTCTTTATCACCTGTGGTGTCTGAAGCACTGGCCTTCAACTGCTCTACCTCACTGCTTAAAGATACTTACATATCACAACCTTGTATAAAATACAATTTCTCAAGTTGATTTCTTTAAGGAAATGAGTAGTTGAAGAGAGAAAAAAGAGTGATGGGAGCAGGAAAGTGTTACAGGAAGTGAAATGCAAATTCCAGGTAACTGAAAGAAAAAAGCTAACCCAGTGCATGTCCTGCTTGTAAGTTACTGTTGGGTCTTCTTTCATTTCTTTTTGGTCGGGTTTACAGGAGGGTTTTTTTTTTTCTTTTTTTTTTTTTCTTTTTTTTTTTTTTTTTTTGGGGTTTTTTTGGGGTTTTTTTTTTTTTTTTTTTTTTTTTTAAGGATGATCTGCAATGGAAATATGTGTCTTTACATTTTGCCCTCCCTTGAATCTTTCCTGTCTAGGTTAAAAAAATAATTCCTAGAGTTTATAAACACAAAAAGCTTTTTCTTCCCAATTCCCTAAGAAGTGCAATAAGCACAGCCCTTCAGTTCACAGTGGAGGTTTTCCAGGCCTAATGATATTTATAACACAGATGCAGAGATGAAGCTGAGGCTGTAAGATGATTCTAGGTGGTTGGAGGGAAAAAAAAAGAAAGTACTCTGTAATCTGCTTCCCCCCCCCACACTTATGGTAGGATCTCTAACGTAATGTACTCTGACTCATACGTGCATTTTGACTGAGGAATGGAGATATGTAACCAGTTTTAACATTCTGTAGGAATGGCCAGTCACCATGCACGAAAGCATCAGCCAAGGACCTGAAACAGGTCTATAGATCTTCTCCGGCACTGGGGGCTCATACTGCTAAAGAGCAAAACCAGAGAACATTAGGATGAAGAAAAGAACTCAATTTACTTGCTAGGAATAAAATTACGAAGACATACTTTCTGGAGCTGAAGCTGTATTCCACGAGAAAAATGAATTAATATCTTGTGGGACTTTTGTAAAGGGAGAATGAGTTAAATTAATTAGACAAAATATCTGATAACTAGATGGGGAAGGCAGTTCTTGATAGAGTTTTCTGGCCAAATTCTAATACTTTGTGCTTCCCAAAGCATTGATTTTTTTCAATTTAATTTTAAAAATGGAGCAAGAATTCAAGCTTTAAAATAGGATAGCTTTTTTAGACATGTGGGTAGTATAACTATTTTCTGACTGGACCTCTGCTGTAATCTGCTGAGAGTTTATATTTATTTTTTGCTCTGGGAAGGAAATGGTTTTGAATAGAAAACCATATGTCAATTGTACTCATCTACAGTAATAAATACAAGGTAAGATATGTGGGAGAAGTAAGATCTTTTATTAGAGCAAGTCACATAGCTGGAAAAAAAAGACATTTGAATCTAACAGGTGTCTTTTCAGAGCACTTGTATGAGGTCAATATTGTCCCCATTTTACGGACAAAGAGAAAAGAACCAAGATGATTCCCTTCCCTCAGGCAAAACATTCCACTTTAGTGATGTCTGAAACTGCACAAATAACAAAATATCTGTCCTTATGTTCTTATAATTCAGTATACAACTTTCCACACATGTGCTGTAAATACATGTGTGCTGGATTCTGCTTGAGTACTAGAGCATTCAAGGGTCCCTCCCCAGAGTAAGTGGCCTCTGCTCTCATTTTCTGTCCACAGCCTCCAGGCTCTCAGGAACACTTGGGAAAGGGAACATGGCCTTTTCCTCCTTCTGCTACCCTGGTATGTATTATCTGTACCAAAGAAATTATGCTGGCATTTCAAAGGCTGGTTTTTAATGTTGCTAACATAACAAGTCATTATTATGATTATTGAACAGCCAAAATCTTGTAAATTCAAAATTTACGGAGTTCTTAAAAAAGTAAGTGACTTTTGAGTTAAAGAAAAAACACTGCTGCTGTAGCATCACTCTTCATATATTCTGTAGTTAAAAATGTCTTTTGCCTCTTTTAAGACAGACACCTAATTCAACATTTCTAGAGTGTGATGATTTAATTTTAGGGGGCAACAAACACATAGTTTTTTATTATCAAACGTTTACGAATACCTATATCTGAAATTTTCTAACCTCAAGCGTCACAAAAAACCCACCAAAAAACCCAACAAACCCAAACTCAGTCATCCAGACCTGTGACCCTGATAGCCTCTATGGGCAGATGTCCCTTAAATCTGAGGAATGGAAATGGATGTACTTTAGAAGCAGCAATTTTGCATTGGACATTTTTTATCAACCAGTGAGTATTCTTGGCTGAAGTGTGTCTTCTCTTCATTTTACGGTCATGTATCATCACAATCCACAAAGCAAATAGACACCTGAAGGTATCTTTAGTATAACTCAATTTATCTGAATAGAACGATTGAAACAGCATATGTTTGTTATGGGGCAAGAAGCTGACTGACTCTTACCTCTCTCCGGCACCATAAACTAAACTCAGTTAACTGGAGACAACCACTAAGGGCTAATAAAACCTTACACTAATTGAGTTTATTATTGTCTATATAAATTTAAGAGGAGAAAAGTGACCCACTCATAGAGTGAAGTCTTATTTGCCAAATTCCTGATCAGATCAATATGCACTGTAATTCTGTAAAGCACATCAATATAATTAGCAAAAATAAAATGTAAACAATAAGTTAAATAGTGGACAAGCATCAGTAAATATTATTTTAAAGACGGAAAAATAAAACCAATATTGTATTTGGGATTAACACTTTGATCAATAGAGCCACAGAAGCAAATTGGTAGACTTTGATAACACTGGGGAGGTTTATTGTAATTTCATTGGGCCAATGATTTTACAAGCGGGCTCTGTGCATCATGGAAAGAAAAAAATACTCTGTAAGGAACTTGTTTTGATTTGAGACATTTTTCAGAGGGGTATTTTAATTTAATTAATGAAAAATCATAGGTTAATTGCCTTCTGCTTTAATGTGAGGGTATTATGCATGCAGACATATTTTATTTATGTCTTGACTGTTTGATGTACACAATCAATTCAAAAAGGGATAATGAAGAAGTGTTCTACCCTGTGTAGAATAGTAATTAGGGACTCTAGCACAGGTTTTTTTATTAATTGTGCAATTCTGTAAACATGTTTGACATAATGCTGAGAAAAGCATTTGTCAGATTGTGCTTTTCTTCTGTCTTCTTCCCATCCCTTCTACCTTCATTGTATTTCCCCTTTTAGTCAAAATGCCTCGTATGCCATTAACCCTCACTGCCTCAGTGGCTGCTTGACTTCGTATGACAGCTGTGTATCAGTCAACAAGACATTGAAGAAAAGCTGCCCCTTGAAGAGCCTATGTTATGAGGAGTATGTATATCAATAATAGAAGTGTTAGGATTTGTAGGCTTTGGAAGAGTACACGAAAGACACAGAGCTATAATAAGGTGCGGCGTCTTATGAGATAACCAGGATATACTGGGCAGAGCAGTCACTGGGGCAAGGGGAATACCAGATCTTCTGAGCTGAGGCCATGCAAACTCTCTGTAGGGTACTGCTAAAGACATGTTTGTCTTGCTTAAAGTAAAATGAGTGTTGGCAAGATAAATTCGGTCACCTAATATTGAGAAGTACAAGCCCTCACTAAAGGGGTTTTTTTTTTGACATTTTTTAAAAGGTGGAAGTTAAAGCGAACACAACTAAAGGAGGACAAGGAAAACACACTCCAAGTCTCCAGTTCTCTTGAATTATGTAGGGAAGAGGGGAGCTGTTGAATTCATCGCTCCAGTGCGTGCTGGAAACAGTGAGGCTGCAGGGCAAAAGAATACTTAAGCTCATGTGCGTGTATGCATATGTACATTCACTCTTGTCTTGGTAGCTGGCAACTGTGAGACCAGGAAATTGTGCCTGGTCTCAGCCACTCTTCAGTGGTCTTCTGAAAGCATGCAGTGGAAGGATTACTTCCAGTACCAAAGCTGTAGCGTATGTGTATACATGGACTGTACTCAGACCTGCACTCAACACTGGTGAGTCTGCACCTCAAATCCTGTGTTCAGTTTTGGGCACCTTACTGCAAGAAAGACATTGATGTGCTGGAGCATGTCCAGAGAAGGGCAACAGAGCTGGTGAAGGGTCTGGAGCACAAGTCTTACGAGGAGCAGCTGAGGGAGTTGGGATTGTTTAGCCTGCAAAAAAAGGAGGCTCTGGGGCGACCTTATCTCTTTCTACAACTACCTAGAAGGAGATTGTAATGAGGTGTAAACAGGTGACAGGAAAAGAGTAAATGACATCAAGTTGGGCCACGGGAGGTTTAGATTTGATATTAGTTAAAAATTCTTTACTGAAAAGGGTTGTCAGGCATTGGAACAGGCTGTGCAGGGAAGTGGTAGAACCACCATCAGAGGAAGTGTTTGAATATGCGTGGATGTGGCACTTAGGGGTATGGTTTAGAGGTGAACACGGTGGTGTTGGGTTAGCAATTGGAGTTGGTGATCTTAGAGGGCTTTTTTTTCCAACCTTAATGATTTTATGGTCCTATGATTTTTAGACTCATGGGGAAATGAGGAATCTTAAAAAAATATCTTCATTTGGAGCCTTCTCTGCCTCCCTGACATCCTCACTTTTTGAAAGCTGAATTAATTGGCATCACCTCTGGGAAAGTCTTCATTGGTTTTGTGGTAACTGTGTCGTGCAGTGATATGATGGTAAAGGCATTTCCAGGATTCTGATTCTATAGTTGTATTTATACACATTCATGTAGTCTCCCTTCTGTTATCTGCTGGGAAAGGAAAAGTAAATAATCTTAAGTTGTATCTGTTCCACTGTTCAATAGACCCTCACCAGTGGGAGCAGGCAGCCCAAGTATCTTACTAAATAGAGGACATGAATGTTGAGATCACGGTCGTCTTGCAAACTGCTGTTCTTTTTCCCCCCGAAAATATATGCATTTTTTGATTCTTTCATTTTGTTTCAACACAATATAATCAATTCCTCATACATGATAAGCTTCTTTTAAGTACTCAGATCCCAGAGGAATATCCTCTAGTTTTCTTTGTTTTTTCTTGGAAAAATCTTATTTCTCACAATAAAGTCTGGTTAATTCATACTTACTAGACTATTGTATTTGAAAGATTTCAGATGCCATAAATTATCGCTTATCTTGGAATTCTAGCTTACCTTTCTAAGGAAATATCTAAAGCTTTTTACAAACAGAGCTGAAGCTTGAAAATCACTTGGACTAGTGTCATTCAAGGGCAAGACCAGTCTTTTTCCCTGGGGATAAAAAAAATAAGACCTGTTGAATAAACACTAATGGTGAGAAACCTTTATAATCCATTGAAGTTAAATTACCAGCAGTGATTATTTGGGAGGGACGTTCAGATAGAGCATGGTCGTTTGATGTTTTCTGACTATAGTTCAATGAATCTTCCCAG
Organism: Myiotriccus ornatus; assembly: GCA_036023395.1. Lineage (NCBI taxonomy): Eukaryota > Metazoa > Chordata > Aves > Passeriformes > Tyrannidae > Myiotriccus > Myiotriccus ornatus. Next base: position 116,319,692 of record JAYRBT010000082.1, read on the forward strand.
CAAAGGCAACAGACTATGTCTATGTGACTAAAACAATTAATCAGAAAGAGTTCATGAGGACTAGGTCTCATGACTTCCTTCAAATTAAAAGAGCTGAAAGTTCGTATCAATATGTAGATAATAAAGTTGTTGAACAGAATTTCTCTGTATTTCTACTTCTTCAATTAGAACTGTGGGTTTCCTTAAAACTGCTGTCATGTAAATTAAAAGAGACTGTACATCCACTGAACAATTATTTGAATAATCTATATTTGAGTTTGTTAGATTTCTGACTGTGTACAATTTACGTGATTCTTGCACCTGATCCCTTTTGACCTGAATTCTAGTGATGTGAATATGAATTTCTCAGCCATCTCCTACTGGGCCTAATAATTTTCTTTAACAGCTTAGGCAAGCCCCTAAAATTTTAATTATCCATTTTGCCATCAGTCAAATTTTCAGGAGTTCAAGTGAGGCCTATTAGTGGACATGAAGACAGATCATTGTTCAGTATGAAAAGGCCACCCCCAAAGGATCTCAGTTATTACCCACTTGGGTATAAAATCATATAACCTAAAATTATACAAAATTATTTCTCTATCAAATAGAATAACTTCTGGCTGAAATACAGCATTTATTTTTGGAGGATTTATTCTCTTGGTTTAAATTAGTGACAGAGAAACCAATGCAGATATAAGTAACTTTTCTCTATTTTTGTTTGGCTTTATTTTAAATTTATCGTAGATCTTATTTTAACACTGCATTGATTCAGCAGAAGTGACCAAGCTCAGCCTCTTGCTGTATTTTTATCTCCTTAGCTAAATAACTTTACTAGATCTGAAATCTACATCCTCTTTGAGTACTTATTTGATCGTATTTCCTACTGAATAGTATACTCTAAACTGAGTATCTTTGACTTCTCACAGTAATCAGGTTTTCTAGTTACTGAAATCATTCTTGGAGGTCTCTTTTTACGTTCTCACATACAATAAAATTAGAGGCCGTTGCCAGTTAGAGGATTTTGCTGATTATGTCACTGTAGTGTAAAACCACTCTCGCTCTCCAACTGATGTTCTCTTGATCCCTCAGTCAGGGGCCATATTTACTTCCTTTGTTTCAGTGAAACACTGTGTTGATTGTTCTGACCCTGAAGTCCTTTTCTGAACTGCTTTTCTCTCTCATAAACATCATCCATAATCCTGACTCTTGGATTCTGTCGTGGTTTTGCCCTGGGTCAATTTGCTTTCACACCCCCCACACAATTACTATTAGTTGAGAGAAGGTTTATGCAGACAAAAGAGACTGG
>JAYRBT010000082.1:116321076-116362611 GCA_036023395.1 Myiotriccus ornatus
TTAAATATGTAATTAGCAAAGGCGTCACTACGAGTTTTGATTGGGTTTTGTCCGGAAATCTACTTGGACAAAACCATCCACAGCCCCAGGGACGGGCTGGTGGGCAAAACCACGACAGATTCAATGTTATTAAAATATATATAGTTGAAATAAGCCATTGGTAAAAACAACCTCCAAGATTTTCCTCTTGACTGTTGATTGTAACACTGGACTAAGAAAAAAAAATTATTGTCTGGAAATATTCCAGGAGATGATGCTTCCCTATTAAAAGATTTGTAGATTTACCACTTCTTAATTCATTTAATCTGTTGTAGATGAAGCTGATAAAAAATTGAGAAAATAAAGAGGTTAGGTGAGACTCTGATGGAGAACTACTAATTTCGTCAGAATGAATCAAGACTGTGTTAGAAGCTTTTTAGAAGCTAATATATATCTATCTGTACAGATATCTTGGACAGCCAAATTTGTAGTCTCATTAGAAAATAATAAAAACTTCCTCCAACAGCATCTTTTTTTCCATTGTATGTATGCATACAGCTTATAACTTCTTTTCACACAAAGTTTATTAAACGCTTTTGATGTTTATGCATCATTACTGAAAATATAACCGTACTGATATAGAATTATGCTTCATCTAGTAATATAGTGTGAACTGATACAATAAACTCCAACCCCAATAACACAAATGGTGTTTGAGTTTGATATTTAGCAATTTAAGAAAGGAGAGAACAGCGATAAAGTAAAAAAAAATTCAATAGTGAAATGAAACAAAATTGCTCCGAAGTGGGTTTGTTGTTGTTTCTATAGGAAAAAAGAGAAGTCCAGGAAAACTTTAAAATCCTTCTTTCTGGGGACAGTCAAGCAAGAGGAGAGCTGAAAAAGTCTCTGAGCTTGCTGGGCTCTGTTTTAGAGGCCCGTGGATTGATGGGGTTGTGAACCCCTCTGAGGGGTAGGTGTCGTGAGCTATCCCAGCACTGGTAATTAGATAGGTTCAGCAGTCTTTATGAGTGGCTTACGTTTACTGATTAATGTTCCACTTGTGCACAGATGTGATTTAGCTTTCTGCTGAATAAACACAACATGGAGATGGAAAGGTGATAACTGCCATACTCAGCAAAAAGAAGGAGCCTATAAATATGCCAGTGGGTCAATAGAAGTGATTTCATTCTGCCTTCACAAGACTGCTGATGAAGTCTGACAGGGAGCTCTACTTCATTAATGCATCACAATGGTGAAGAAAGCCTGAAGGGCAAAAAGAGCCACCTGCAGCAGATTGGAGCCTGGGCTGCAGCTGTCAGAGAACAGCCAGGGAGAAATGAAAAGGGCTGCAACAAGGAAATAAAGAGGATATCATAGGCGGATAGGGTGTGTTTTCACTCCTGCCTGAAACGGTTGATAGGGGAGGCAGAGTGCTCAGGGCACTGACTGCAGATGAAGCTGTACTGCCGATCAGAAACAATTCATGGAGGAAGCCCCAGCAGTGTGAAAGATGTTTTGGTTAAGGCACTGAACAGAAAGCTCTAAGTCTAAGGATGGGTAAATGCTATATAATGATTTATTAAATGATGTAATGATTTATTAAAAAATAGGAGTGTCTAACGAAGAAAAATTGCTCACAGCACAATAAGAAAAAAATAACACATTTGGGAGAAAGCACTGGCAAAAGTATCAGATACTCAGTATATATAGTTGAGAAGTGCTCATTCGCTTGCTCTGTTTCTAAGGGTCTTTCCATAAGCTTTGGCTTATGTCTGGCTTCTCTACTGGCTTCCCAGTCTCTGAAACTACAGTCCCTGCCCAGTCTGAAAGGAGTATGTTGCTGAATAACCAAACTAGTGCAGAGAGTGACAAAAAAAGCAAAAGAAAACAAGGATGTGATGGTTATCCACTAAAAATAAGCTCCCTTACAACCATCCATGGACCTGGTTGAAATTGCACAGTAGTGATGTGTCCTAGCACACAACATAGCAGAGAACTGCAAATAGTCCTGACAGTCACCAGAAGCCACTGGACTTCCTCAACCTGCAGGTCAGCAAGCATAGAGAAGCTTATGAAAAGGCTCCTTCATTTTGTGATGTGCTGAGTGAGAAGTACAGAAATGAACAAATCAGGACAGAAGTTCGGCCAGGACTTAGGCAGAAGCACTTGATCCATACTTCTGAAAATTTGGTCTGACTCATTCACATCTGCTCTGATGTTTTCACATGGGCATAACCCCAGAAAAAATCCAAAATGGTCTGAGTCTCCTGAAAGCAGGATTAAATCCACATTGACTCTGTCCCCTTACCTATTCCCCATTCCTTGCACCTGAATTCCATCTCTAACCACCGGCCTTTTTGGATCACAAGAGAGTTAGGAGTCTGCTTGTTTGGTGTCTGCTTTATTGTATTGAATTTTTTAATAATTTTTCTTTTGCATTCCTCTCCTGCTTGCACAGTGGCAGGAAGGAGGAAGGAGGTACAGAGAATTTGCTTACTGATCCTTTTGAAGGTTTTCAGAAAATTCGAATATTTCTTATTCTCCTTTTACCCTGCTGGGCTGTCTTTCTCCATTACTATGGTTTCTATACAGATAATTATTGCTTGCAGACAGAAGTAAATTACTTACTTTCACTAACTGAAAAGATTAGTGAAATTTCAGCAATGTGTTTCAAAATTATTTTTTTCCTCTCCAACACTTGTAACCGGACAGAGGCAAGAGTTGAATTTATCACCTGTGGTACTTCCAATTTTCCACAGAAAAATGCCACTGTTGTTTCACTACATTTTAAATGAGATGGCCTGCCACAAAGCTGACTTCCTGAGGTGAAAGAGAAAATCCTTAATATAAAGATATTACATTAGAGAGGAGGCCGTTGAATATATTTTTGTACAAGCCACAGCTTGGGAGATTAAAATTAGAGGCACTTAGAAAAATGCTTATAATCCACAGAGGGCAGAGATCAGTATTATATAGTCCTAAATCCTCCCCAGCTGACTGTTCCTCACTTGCCTATTCAGTGACTAATGACATATTCAGATGACACAGCTTGAGCTGCAAACACTTATGAGGATGGTGAAGTCAAGAAAATGAACTTAGAAAAGCTAAAAAGAGACGAAGAATAGTCACTAGGCGTCTCTGCCATTTCCTTTGTGGAAGGGAGGAATTAATTCTCTTTACAGGAGCATCACTCCCTGCTTTGCTAATGGGTTAGGACTTGGTAAGGTAGAGAGCTAAAGTCTCCACCTGAGCGTGGTTTGTTAGTCTTTGCCTGTAGTTGAGGCTAATGGGCCCACAAGGTCACTGTGGAAGTTTCCAGTGGGCTCATGCTCCACAGAACAATTCACCCCAGCAATGTCACTGCTTTTCCTTAAGTCTCCTGGGCTTAGGTGAAGGACTGGGTCATATTCTTGACCTCTCTTTCCTCTGAGATCTCACAGGGCCATCGTGGCCCAGGCATGTGACAGCACCCACAGATATGGAAAGTATACAGCAGAGAGAACCAGTGATATGATGGGTGCCCATCCCCTTGTATGGTGGGGTAGTGATGTGGCAAACTACATGCAAATGCTTCTCTTAGGAGCCCTCTACATTCCCCACATCAGTCAACAGATCAGTGCTCAAGGGAAAGTGGTTTCATGTAAAGGCCCTTTTGAGCAACGTCTCTCTCTAAGGAGCATCCTGGGGCTGGGGTGGGTAGAGAAATTGTTCACAGGGTAGACTGGCATAGTTAAGATTCATATGGATGCTAATGGAGTTCAACATCTGTCTGGCAGCTTCAGTCATCTCTAGCAGTCTTCAAAATAAACAATCTGGACCATGAAACAAATAGATTAAAAAACAGCAAACTCAGTTAAGTTACAGGAATCACTGATGATCAAGTAGTGTCAGAAGTCTGGCATCTGACTTAAGCAGTTGCTCTACAGGAGCTGCTGTCATGGAGATGCAATCAATCAGTCATTCTGCTCTCAGATTATACCCGGAAAAAACAACCCCAACACTGGATCCCACCAGCTGCCAAAGCAACCAGGCTTTCCAGCCAGGCAAATACATTGTGTGCAGTGCAAGAAGCAGCACTCCTGTTACTATGCTCTGAGGATGAGATATTACTTCAGCTCATAGCTTTGTGTGAGGGTTGTGTGTACCTATGCTTACAGAGCTACATATTGCTGACCTTGAGATGCTGCATCTTCTCAGGTCTCTCTCCCACTGAAGCACAAGAATTCCATAGACTTGCTTGGAATAGGCACACGTTCTGCATTCAGAAACTGATGTCTCAAAACACAAACTGCATCCATTAACAAAATTCATCCCCTTATGAGTAAAAACCCCCAAGACACTGTTCTGGAGGCTCAGCGCAGCGTATCTGCATTCCCGGCTGGGATTTGAGCTCATGTGTCCCAGGGGCACCAAGTCAATACTCTAAAGTAGGTGCATTAGAACTAAGTGCCACATTGGCTGCTGCTGCAAAGCCTCATATAAATATTACACCTCAGTCTGCAAGGCACAAAATGCTTGGTTTCTGAGTCTATTAATATATAATGAGGGTACGGTATAATTAATATAGTTTTGATTTTCCTATAAATCCACATTTTACTAATAAGAATGCAAAGTTATTACTCAAGAAACCTTTTCAACAAATGGCAGTTTTTACTGATTAAAAATGGTTTGCGTTTTAAGCAATATTTATGGGTTTACTGAAATTAATTATTATTAGATTATTGAACTACAAGATAATTAAAAGAGTTTTTACTTAAACACACTTAAACATCAGGGAGTTCACATGCATATGATGTCTTTTGGTTTTTTTTTTTTTAACATCTAGAATTCTTGTATCCACTTGCAGACTGGAAAACAAAAGATTTTTTCTTTTCATTAAAACAATTGAAGATTCCAAATTATTATTCTGCATGTTGAGGTCATGAAGTGCTAACCTCTATATTGTAAGATCACAATGTATTATAAGATCTTTTGTAATCTGGAACACTATTGCAAAGGTAGTTTTATTTACCCACTAAAGAATTAAAATTTGATATATTCATAGAAAATGAAGCTGAATACCTTGGCCAAATTTTGTATATGAATATTGACGCTAGCCCACTCTGTGTTGATTTAGAACTGTTTTAATGTTTTTAGTTTTAGCCTTCAAAAGTATATGTGTAAATTAGTACATGACAAAGCTGCATGCAATTTGGATGCATTCTTCATATTGCTGTACTTGTAGAGAACTCAGTTCAGTTGCTCACACCTGATTTTTTTTTATTTTTTTAATTGCTTAGTTAAGGCTACTTAGTTTTAAATCTGAAGGGAAGTTCTTTAATACTGGGTCTTGCACAAGGTTTTTTCAAACTTCAGAGCAGCAGGAGAAGCTGTGCCACGGTGATCAAGCTTTGAAGTGCATTTTATGATTGGTGTGGGAAACTACAGGAACATTGGAATACTGTTCGCTGAGGGTATGTACTTACTATTCTACTCCAGTTTGCAATAGCTTTGAATGTGGAGCTCTGTGTATTAACAGGTGTTTTGTTTTTGTATCCCACATACAACAACTGTGGAGTATCCAAAATTCACAGACCCTTCTCTGTAGGGTGGTATCATCACATTGTTTACCTGAGATTTTCTGCCATAAAAGATCTGGCAAGTGGTAGAACTTTGGTTATGCATTCCTGGAAACTCTGAAGTCTTCCAGTGTCATGCCTCAACTGGGGAGGATTAATAGAGTGCCATGAAAGTAATTTGCTTCTCCAGTACATTTCACTGGGAGGAAAGAGTGTCCAAGCGAAGAACCCTGGAAGTGCATGAAGAATTCCTGTGGGAGTGTATCTTAAATCTGGAGTGTTTGTTATGTCAGTCCTGTGATATTCAAAGTCCAGCTGTCAAGCTTACATGTAAAGTAATTTCTCCTCCATAACCCTTGGATCAGTGAAACTCAGTGGTAGTGCTGGTAGGCTTGTGGCCTCGGTTAGTCTTGAATCTCCCTCTTTACTTGATATTGAAGCAAAGAAGCATCTGCTCTGAATAGAGTTAACAAATGCATTGAGGAGAAGTTGAGGACATCTCAAGTGAAAGTGTTATTTATTTATCTTATCTCAGAATATAGTCAATAGATGTCATCACGTTTTCCTCATTAAGTGCTTCCTCATTTACAGGTTTTTTACCTCATTTATCGGTTTCCTATCCAATCTTGGAGCCAACCAGTATCAAATACCAAATGATCTTGAAGTTTACAATTAGGTAGAGTAAAAATGCTGGAAAAGGGAAGACCCTCAATAATTCCATGGCATCAGAAAATTAAATTTCTGCAATAACAAATTATGATATAATGAGGTCACATTAGAGGAATAAGAGGCCCAGATGCCTCAATGATTTAATCTTTCTCTTCCTGTAGGCCTGCACCTAATTTTAATGAATATTTTGATAGATAACATATTTGCTTCAAAATAAGTCTTTCAAGACAGTTGTGAGAGTATTATATTTTAAAGATGCTATGATAGAAATTCATTTCATTAACTGCCTGATAAGAAAGAATTACTCTACAAATGCACTGGTATCAGACATACTATTATGACCCATCTGCTCTTATTGAGTGAAGTGGCAGTAATATATCTTTATTGGTCTCTTCCTTGAATGCTGTAGAGGCTCATTTTCCTTGTCTAATGAAAAGCCAAGTGACACTAATAAAACAGGTACTGTATATGCCTGAACTTCAGCAGAGAAAACAGAACATCAAGTGAAAAGGTCTGTAAAGGAAAGATTCAGGCATAAATATAAAAATGAGTCAAAAAAAGAGAGAAAAATCACACTCAGATCAAGAATGCTGGTTTGTTTATTTATTTTCTATTAATCAAATATGGGTTTTGATCTAATGGCAAGGATTTGTTGCCCTTTTGAGAGGAGTTACTTTTCATTTGGAGAAAAATGGGTGTTGTTCACAGTTTATTTATATCACAGCTCTGAAACCTTTCCCTAGCTACTGTGATGTTACTTGATGGCCAAATATAAGGAAATCTATTCTGAGTGGTCTCAGGTAGGATGTGGTAGCCTCTCTTGTTTTTGTCTGATCTCTTCAGTCCTGACATAGTGAAGCAGTGCTCATCACTTTGTTGCTGTGTAATTGTCATGCCATTCCCAAAGTCCACATTTCATCTTGTGGTGCAGTTTAGCTACACACTTTCAAATACATTTGCTTTTAACACAAATGTTAATGACACAGCAAACATGCAGACACACCAAGTTTAGGTAGCTGTGTTTAAAAAAAGAGAATTTTGCATGCCTTCTGAAGGGACGTGCACTTCTGATTTGTATCTGCTGAGACATCTGCTGTTCCCATGCATATGAACACATCATTCCTTTCATGAAAATTCAGAAGTGGCCTAGGGCACCTAAAAATAAGACTTATTTTAAGAATAAATTTTGGTGTAGTCTATTGAAGGCTTTGAAAATAAGCTCTGACCTGACTTCAGGGAGAAGCAAATAGAGCAGAGCAAATGTGTATTATTATCTGGACCCTTTGCCTTCTTGGAAATATGTTAGAACTATACAGTAGTTCAAACTCTTCTATCATGACTAGCACTTCTTCTGATATAGAAGGCTGGATAAGGGTATCATGAAAAAAGATCATAATCTCTTAAAAAACTGTGCATGTCCAGGACATGTTTTCTGTAGCTGACATTTGATAATCTAAAAAAATTCTCTTTTAAATGTCCCCTTAATCTCGGTAATTTGGGAATTTGATTTACTGAAAAAAAAATAAATTTGAATTTTCTAAATTATTTATATTTTTTCTTCTTCTTAGATCCAAATGGCTTAAATTCAAATCTTTATCCATGTACTGGGGATTTATATAGCTGGCTCTTAACTGTTCATGTAGAAACTTCAGAATCTTACTTGAAAAGACTGGTGAAGCTTGACAGTCAGGGAATACCTGAGCTAAAGTACCTTACAGTCTTGTGTCTGCAAACTGTGTGCATGTACTATGATAAAGTCATTAATCTACAGAATCCACAACAGTTTTTCTTCATCCTCTTCTGGTGAGTGGTCCTGTATGTCATTTAATGCTTAATATCCAAAGGCTACACTGAGCATTAATGTATTTCGTTTTCAGGGTCTTATATCTGATCCTGATGTCTGTGTCTTTTTTTGTAGATATTAATGAATTTATTTATACAACACAACAGCCAAGTAATACGATGATGTCTCAGTTTTACAAATTGGGAACAGAGGCAGTGTAGCCAAAATTGCCCTATATCAATTCATTTTTAGAGGCTAATTTTCAAGACTAGAGCCTAGTTTTTTTCAGTGTATTCTGCTGCCTTTTATATGTTCAGAGCACAGTTCATATTAAACTTTCACGATTATTAGAGTTCAACACTCCTGCTGTTTCAGATTGGGCACTCAGAAAATGAAACAGGAGTGACCAGAGAAAGAGTTTGCACAGATGCTATGATCAGTATTACACAGAAAAACTATGATCTAGACAGAGAAAAAAATCAGAGATCAAAATGATAGTCAAGGGACTTAATCAGGGAGACAGTTTTCCTTCTGGAAATTTTCATCCTGTTTCACCTCATATGTCCCTGTCTCAGAAACCAGACAGAGACAGGAGTCCTTCACATAACTGTCCCCTTCACTTTGATACATCCTTAGGGCATGATCTGTCCAGTAAATTGCATGAAGCAGGAGTACTGCAGTGAACATGATAGGCTGTGTTTATCACATAAAGTTGTACAATTAAATATACAAATATACACTGATAATGTACATGTGTCTGTGCAGGTTGTAGGTTATCCATAGACATGGATTGAGGCATTTCATAATTTTGAGTTCTTCACCTTGTAAACTTCCCAAAAGCGTGGTGGGGTTTTTTTCCTTCTTAACAACAGTTTTCCAAGTTCAAAAAAGATTCTCTTCTGCAATCACATCAAGCCCATTATTCCTTTCCCTCTCTCAGAATCAGCAGAAACTTTAAGTTGCAAAACACAACTGCCTTCATTCACTGATCTATCAGTATCTTTTAGTAGCCTTAGACCAGGAATTTAAATGTTTACCTAGTTTCTTCCTCTTCCATCTTTCTCATCTGTACTGGGTAGACCTCTTAATCTAATTCAGAGTCCACTAGCAAGCTCCAAAATGGGACAGCTGGCAGAATTACAAGCAAAATATAGTTGAAATAAAGGGCTCAGTAGGAGGTATGTCTTTAAGAAGCTGATTTTAAAAGTTGCTTCTGTCAAGGAAGTTGCACTTACTTTGATCCTTTCAGCACCTTGAACAGGCATCTGATTCTGCAGTTTGTTGTGGCAGCAGAAATATGGCATCCTATGTCAAAGACTGCAAGCTTAATTCTGTCATTATTAGCTTACAAAAACTAATAAAAAATTCAATATCTGAACACTAATGGCAACACTGAAAACAAGTTTATGATCACAGCCTTGCCTCCCTTTACTGCTAGTGCCTCAAACAATTTTCTTATTCATTGAGATAGAGGCTGCAGCTGAGGACATACTTGTAACATAGTGAGCCTTGCTGCTCAGCCTGTGATTTTCTTGACCCTCAAACTGAAGGCAAAAAAAAGAAGTCACTTTTCTCAATTTACTAATCTGCTATTTTCTTACCTCTTTGATATTGATTCCACTGTATACACACTTAATGTCTCAGATATTCTTCTCACCAACATTTTTTCTGATAGCAATTCTTCCTTCATATTTCATTGTATTCTGTATTAGAAACTAAATTTGCTTTGAACATCTTGTCTTCAAAGCTTGTGAGGCTTGTCGTTCATAGGTTAATGCTGTGAAAAAAAAATTGACAGAACTACATAGGTGCTTGGATATCTGCCTGAGTGTGCTGTTTATTTGCCCTGATATCACATTCATATTTCGTTAGTGAATTTGCTTTTGTGTTGTCTTGAAGGAAGAATTTTTCTTTCTGTATACCCTGTTGATGACATTTAATCCATTCTGGAGCTCCTGATATGAGTAGTCACTGTTCCCTCTTCTTTCTGCTTTCTTGCTTGAGTACACAGAAGTTCAACAACTTATCTGCATTTTGGTGCATACATGACTTCATCTCCAGTCTGTTGCACAGAAAATGTGAGTACATCCCACCAGCTTGAACTCAGGCAGAATATATCCATCCCTTTAAACAGCCTGGAACTGTACTTCTTGAGGTAGAAGAGACATCCTTTAATTTGATTTCTGAACATTAGCTTTTTAACCGTATTGTTCAGAAGACAAATAGACAGCAATGACATGAACAGCCAAAATAATCAGTATCAGTCCAGTAAAGTGTGACAGCTCCTCTCTGTGATCTCTCACTGCATTATGGGAATAGAAGCACACATTCATCCAGTGCACATATTGTATATTAACTGACGAGTTATTTTTTGAACAAAAACAGCACTCCCAGTGTGTGTTTGCGACTCATTATATCTAGGAATGAAGCCACATACACTGTTAGAGTTGCATCTGCTACAAAATGCAACAGCTTGTCAGCTTTCTGTTTGCTGTGTGTACTTCAGTCTGGTGCTCTTCTGTCTGTGTTGGACTCATCTTAGATTCTCAGCCTTGTCAGTTTCTCTGTGGGATGAAAAAAGAGCCGTATTGAAATTTTCTCTTTCTGCCCCTCCACCTGGGACTTTCAAGGGGATTATATTAGACCAGGGAAGAAAACCAAGACCTCCTAAAAAACTTCTTGATTTAGAAGAAAAATTAGATCATCAGTGCTCAAGGGAGAATTTACTTCACAGAAACCAGGCTATACTGCAGTGTGGCACCCTTCCAGCAGAAATCAAGGCAGAGAATGCAGGAGCATTCCCTTACGCAAGCCATTGCCAGGGTACGCACACAGAACTGGGATCCTAGAAGAGTTCCTGGGTCCGTCAGTTTGAGTGTGACTACAATACAGTTACAGTCCCTGTGACATTTCCTCCCAAAGGACAAAAAGTGGCTACTGACCCTCACACTAATGACTCACAGAATCACACTATCAATGAGATTGGATGGCATCTCCGGAGACTTTACAGTCCAGTACTCTTTTCAAAGCAGGGCCAGCTATACCAGGTTTCTTACAACATGGCAAAGATGGGTTTTGGATATCTCCAAGAATGAAGACTCTGCAACTTGTCTGGGCAACCTGTACTACTGTTTGACCACTCTTGTAGACAAAAATAAAAGCTTGGGTTTTTTTACTTTTAAAATTTGTGCTTGTTGTCTCATCTCTTCGTTGCATACCCCTGAGAAAAGTTTGGCTTAATCTTCTTTACTCCTTTCATCAGGCCTTTTACACATTGTTAGGATCCCCCTGCTAAGACTTCACTTCTTCGGGCTCTCCTTGTATGTCAGATGCTGCAGTTTCTTATGAATTTCTGTAGCCCTTGTCTAAAGTCTCTTCATTATATCCATGTCTCTCTTGTGCTGGGGAGCCCAGAACTGGACCCAGCATGGCAGATGTGGTTTCATCAGTGCGGAGCAGAGAGGAAGAATCACTTCCCTTACCATGCTGGCAAAGCTCTCCCTAATGCAGCCCAGGATGCTGTTGACTGCCTTTTCTACCTGGGTGTTTTGCTGGCTCATGGTCAACATGTTGTCCACCAGGATCCCAAGGCCTTTCTTTGGAGACCTACTTTCCAGACAGTAGGCCCCCATTTTGCTCTGGTACCTCCCTCCGATTGTTCTTGCAGTATCCTGAACTCCATCATCCCATGGTCACAGCAACGAAAGCTGTCTCTGACCTTCACATCACCCACCATCTCTTCCCTGCTTGTAATTATGAGGTTCAGCAGATCACACCTCATCACTGGCTTCTTGATCACCTGTGTCAAGGAGTTGCTATCAACACACTCCAGAAACCTTCTGTGTTGCTTATGCCCTGCCATGTTATCTGTTTAGCAGATACTGAGTTGGTTAGTCTCCCATGAGGGGAGCAAGGGCCTGCAAATGTGAAGTACTTTTCTGAAGAAACATTCACATAATACTCTTTCTTGATCATGGCTCTGTAACAAACAGCCACGAGAATGTTGCTTATGTTGATTTGCCTGCTAATCTAAATCCATAAGCTCTCAGCTGGCTCCTCATCCATCCCAAGGCAGAGTTTAACAATTTTCTGTTCCTCTCTCACACACAAGGCAACTCCACCCCTCACCATCCTGGCATGTCCTTCCCAAAAGGCCTTTATTGGGTCACTGCATTGTTCCAATAATGTGAGCTGTCTCACCACGTCTCCATGATTCCAGTGAGATCTATGTAATCCTGTACAGTCCTACAATTGCTCACAGACCTCTAAATCTCCCTGTTTGTTCCTCATCCTGTATGTGTTAGTTTACCAGCACTCCAGAGAGACACTCAGCCATGCTGATCTCCCAAAAGGAGGTATGAGAATTTCCTCCATATTCTGTAGTTATTTCCTTATCTGTGTGTACTTAGGGTGGACTCCCTTCGGCTCTGTTTTGATGATTAAAAGTCTTCTCCATATCACTCTTTATCCTTTGCTTATCAAACTACTCCACCTCTTCCAAGGGACAACATCATCATTATCTTCTTCACTCTCACTTTAAAGCTCTCTTCACCAAGTTGGCCAGCTTGTTGGCAAAGATTTCCTACTTGGTCAGGTAGATCCTGTCTTTTCCTGGCAGTTCTTGATCTTCAGAGACGATCCCAGTGTCCTAAAATTCAAATCCGTTGTTTTCAACCCCAGCTGTGCAAACATTTGTTGCTGCATAGAATTGTGGAATCTATCCACTCCTCCCTGAGCTCTCCTTCTATAGCAGGCCAAAGGGCACAAAAAAGGATCTCCATATCCTTGACCCTCTCCCCAGGGCCCTCTTGGCATGATCCAGACCTCATCTGACAGTGATGTAGGTGCCTGTGCAGAAGAGCAATGGGGCTTCTAGCACAAGGGCCAGATAAGCCTCCACAGTGTCCCACATCCAAGCCCCCAGTGAGTTGTAAAACTTCCCGGACTTCTGATCAGGCCAGCAAAGGGACCTCTGTGCCACACTGCCACCCCTGGTGCTTCCCTCAGTGCTGCCATGTGATGCCATGCATCACCAGCTCTGGTCATACCACTGAGGTAGGGTTGGAGCTTTGTGACAGCTCAGATAAGATCCAGGAGGCCTCTTTCCTCACCTCTAGTGCCACACAGATCCTCAACAGTGCTCACCACCTGTGGACAGGTAGCTTGTCTCCCTGATCTCAGTCTCTGCGAGAGCCCCAGGCAACCTTGCAGCCCAGCTTTAAGAGACATTTCTTACTCTCAGGAGCTCAAGCTGAGCCTAGAAGACTGGAGTTTGTATCTTCATACATCCTTACACTGTTACAGACCCCAGTCATCCCTTCTACACACACTACAGAGGATGTCATTTAAACAAATAAAGCCCCTAACATGAATAACTTGAACAATTGGGAATATGTTATTTATCTAAAAAGGCTTTTTTTATTTTTTATCTTTTGGAGGATTACTCTATCAGCTGTCTTCAATTCCTGGTGTGTGAAACTGCAGACAGTACTGTGGATCACTGGTGTTTTCAGGCAGGTGTGTGTTTTTATTCAGTCATGTTTATTAAAATGCTTAACTGTTTTGATTAGCCTAATAGAAATACAACACCGAAATAAACTTCTCAAAATATTTCCACAATGAAGGATGTTATATAAAACTGTCAAAAAGTGAGTTGGCATTGTACTGACTTTTGCAAGAAGGCAAGCACAAGTACTTATTTTGAAGAGGATAGAATACAGAAGGATCAGAGATACGATTTCATTCGCCTGTGCAAACCTCCTTCCAGATTCCTAAGTCTCTCACAAAGCAGATGTCATTTCGAAGATTCAAAATAGAAAAACACTAAAAAAAAAAAATCTGCATTCTTGAAGAATTCTGCTATACTTTATTCCCATTTGCTAGTAGAAAGCATGTGTCTGGAATACAAATTACATATTACTTCGGAAGGCAGAGGACTTCATGAGGCAGCTATGAAGCAAATTGCAAAACATCACCATGGGATAACCTCTTTGGTTCCAGTGGCTGGTGCTTTTTTGTAATCTCTTTATATTACTGCAGCTTTTATTTAGCCATCAGAAGCTTAAATGACACAAAAGAAGCCTTAAGAATACGGCTCAGTTCAACAGAATTCTATATTTAGTCTTACTGGTAAAACTGCCAGTATAAGCTTTAGCAGCACTGAGATCTTCAGTTTCTGAATCATTCAGCTTCTGAAGAAAGCCAGTGTGCTCGATAAAGGATGTGCCTCTCATCTGTATTGTAGTGAGTGCCCACTGGAAAGTACTTTCCTTGACTTTATAAGACTTTGATAGGAATTGAAAGTGCAGAAGAATAACTGGATGGCTTCACAAGAGTTGCTCTAGAGTGATGGTTCTCTGGAGTCCCTTTTTTTTTTTTTAAGCATCACATTTGTGTAATTGTTCTGAAAAACACAATACAATGGCCAGATTTCACCAACAGACCATATAATCCCTTGATACTACAGACTGACTTAACATCTTTATGCCTAAAAAGTAAACACAGAACTGGCTGTTGTTTCTGGTCTTGGGCCCTTTTCTATAAACTGTTCAGGAAACCAGAAGCATGTATGTTCTTCTTAAAGTTGATACCTGTCTGATGATATCTCTAAGTTGGTTGGAGTTGTGAAGTGAAATAACCTTCCAGCTGCAAAATCAATTCACAAGAAAGTGGTGGGTCCTCTTGAGGCTAGATGATAGTTAAGGTAAGCTCAATCAGCTGTGTTTTCCTGCCTGTAGTGCCAGCTGAGTTGCACTGATGCAGAGCTGACTTTATATCCTGCACTCTTCTAGACACTGAAGATGAGCAAAACTCAGACCTCTGAGAACAAGAGAGTCAGCTGCTATTTCAATACTGTCATTTTTAAGCAATACTCAGTGCTCCTGCATCAGAGAGAAGGTGCCATTTTATAAAAGATATCATTTAACACTAGACTTACCCCAGCCACCAAAAGACTCACAGATGTTCTCCGTCCCCTTGCTTCTAAAAATTCTCTCGGTACAGAGACACTGCAATTAGTACAGCTCTAGGTCTCATCAGTGAGATAGGCTTTGTTGAGTTTCTCTCCATACATATAAAGTACACGTAGGGAGAAGAGATGTACAGACCCCTGGCCTGTGCAGCAGAGTTTCTTCGACCTTTTATCTCAGTCACAGCCTTGACAAGCTTATCTAGCTTCTCCCACTTACCATATTAAATGCAACTGGAATCAAAACTGATCATTCCCGGGAGCTACTGCCCACAGCAGACAGTTCAGGTTAAGTGGCTTGCAACTTAATTTGGTTTTCAAAGGCTTTATGTTTCTCAGAGTCAGTGAGATACATCACCACGTAAACTAAACACTAAAAAATTAGTGTTGAATCCTATGATAATACCTAGTGTCTGTAGAATGGGTGGTTCAGATCTTAGGTCCTTATCCTTAGTGTTGGTCGTTTCTCTTTGCAAAACAAAATGTGTAGGCTGAAAATGTGGGCATGTAGAGTTGTTTCAGCACAGAGGTGTGGCATGGGAGACAAAAGAATATGTTCTCTAGCCACCTATAGGTGTAATGTAAAACTTGGTGTGGATTTTTTGTTTGGTTTTGTGAGGAAGCAAACAAGAATATGTTGAAACTTCTATCATTATGTGGCTGCATTATAACATGTTAGGAGGATGAATAATGTTTATTTGGAAGGAGATGTTCCTAAAGATAGTATGGTGGCTTAGATTATTAAAACTGGTCTTTTTGATTTTATAAATAGTGTCAAATATATCCCAAGACATGTTTAATTACCAGTGGGTGAAAATGTTCACATGGTACTTCTTTGCTGGTTGACCCAACATAAACTTTTGTTAAAAGATTATAACCCTTGGAGTCCATTCCCTGGAGAGTCCCCAGAGCATTTCCTGGATAATAATGATGCAATAGTTTCCTATCCTATTGATGATTGTCCCAGAGCACCTCAGAACAAATGCTCCCATTCCCTGAAAGCTGCTCAAGTACCAGGATGCTGCTATAAATGGTTGAAATGTGATGCAGTTTCCCCCTCAACTTCCTCCAGCTCAGCCTAATGGGGATTAAGTGCCATTAAAGGCTCTTTGCAGCATATGCAGTTGCTATTGATCAGTTGTTTTAGCCAATGATCTGATTACAACCATCTTCTCTTTACAGTGCTTTACTGGCAGAAAGGAACATACAAACATACAATAAAAGTTGAGGAATGAAGGTACCAGACCTTTTTGTGTGTGCTAAGAATTTGTTTAGCTACTAAAAAGAAAGATTGCCATTATCTTTTTATATGAGAAAAATTTCTACTCGTAATCCAAGAAACCAGTTTGAAGCAAAACCAGTTATATAGAAGAGCTCAGGGAGTTTGTCTTGCCAGAGAGTGGCACAGTGCATTTTGCATTCACTGCTGAATGATGACAGAGCTTAAACAAGATGACTTTGGTAAATGCTTTCTTACCTTTCACTGCTGCAAAGTTTAGGAGAACTTCTGAGAAATGGGTCCTGTCCCCTTAGACCAGCTTTTGCCTGTGATGAATCAGCATTCTAGCCCCTGGGCTTTTCACACAGGCAGGTGTGTGTGCACCACTCTTGTACCACTTCTTAAAAGAACCCAGAGGTAACTCTTTGCTATATGAAACTCCACTGTGAGTAAATTAGCTGAACTCTGAAAGCAGGTGCTAGAGTGAGCCCCTGTGAAGCATAGTCTGAGGAGCAGTATGTCAGCTTTCTGACTCTTCCAGGGCTCAGCATTTCGGGTCTGTGGAGACTGTGGAGGATACACAGAGGCAGATCTGATGCAACGTCAAAGTCAAATCTCTTTCCCATGAGGGAAAGTGAAACTGAGCAGAGCCTTTCTGGAGAGCAACTATTTAGCATCAACACTCCAATTCTGGTTTTGGTGTCTGTGTTCCTGTATTACCTTGAACACTCATCCTCTGAATGATTTTTCTGGTTAGGTGAAGAGGGAAGGAAGGGCACTGAATTGAGAAGATTGCTATAAGAAGCCTGAGGCAAAACAAATTTCTGAAAACTCTGTTGGTTCTTTGTGGTCCCAGCATTTATTTTGCAGTAGTAGATGGATTTTGGCAAAGAGGTCAGGTTTTGTTTGCCTAATTTTTACAGTGTTTTATGAAATGGTGGCAGAGTAGGGGTAGCACACTGGTTCTCTTCTTCAAAGCAATGGAACTGCTGATAACTCACTATTTCAACATGTGAATTGTCATTAGGTTTAAGAGAATAGATTTAGCAGCTCACACCTCTGATCTGAGATGGTACAGGGTTACTTTGCTCTTTGTGACTGGACAGGAAATACAACACAACCATTCATGCCTTCCTCAGGATATGAATAACTGTGAACAGTACTCCACTAGCAAAGCGACAGATTTGTTCAACTAGTACGGTGTGTCACTACTTGGATGGGCCCTTCCATCTCTCAGGAGATGGTCCTGAGTAGGAAGATGTGTAAATACCATCAATAAAGAACCAGTACTTTAGTAACCAAAGTACAGTATGAGTAGGTGTCCAGAACAGAAATGAGATATCTGCCAGTGAAAGGAAATGTTAGTGACTGAAAGACAGTTATCAAAACAAGTGGGTGAGAGGTTCTTCCTCTGACCACTTCAATGATTTGGTCTTGATTTCTAGAAGGCATGTTTTGTATTTCTCTTCATTTCATGATGAGAGACACCCATCCCAGCACAGCTTGCGACTCCACAAAGGACTTCAGAGTTGTCCAAGCACAGCGGACAGTGACCTGCATCAGAAACACGAACATGAGCAGAAAATGATGCTTACTTACCTTTGGAAACCCCATCATTTATTGGAAACTGAATGATTCCTTGTAGCATTTTATTGTTCTTAGAAAGGAAAAAAACCCTGGGCACAAATAAGCTGTCTAGTTCTGTGGTACCCCAGAGGAAGAGACTGTGGGCCCCTTCTGAGCCCTGATAATTCAAACACATTTGTGTCCTGTATGTGCAATGTAGAAATTCATAGAACATTTTATTAGCCTTCATCTGATTCTTGATCACTTTGTGACACTTTGTGATATTTTCCAGCTGTATACTTCAGTTGTGATAGAGACCACTGCTTTTGGTAACTAAAAGATCACACTGCTCTAAAACCTTTATCCAGCAGGCAACACCAGAGAGCATATTGCCTATGAAATGACCATAGAGCTCAATAGATTAGCTTGTTGATTTTTTTCCTAGAGCTGAAAAATTTCACGCAGGCTTGTGTTGCTGTAGGTATTCCTGCACCCCACAGAGCTCCCAACACAAAGAGCAGGGAGTATCAGCATCCTTGTGGGCTGCTACCGGGCTAGAGGCATAGCTCCTCAAGAGAAGTAATTTGTTACTCTTGACCTTAGCATAGCAGTGAGCCAAGAATTGTCAGCAGGTCCTGCTGACTGAGGTGCCACTGGCATGAAAAGTTTCCTCCTCCTTGATGCACAGTGAGAGGGTGCAGCTGGAGGGAGCTTTCCTGAGAATCAGAAGAGTCAGAACATATCTGACTATGCTGAGAGAGACTGCAGTGAGCTGTTGCAAACACAACAAGCGTTTGGAAAGGAAGCGTAATGTTGCAGACCTCTGTGTGAGAAGGAAACAAGTCACTATGGGCTAACAAGGAGACACAGGGAGAGTGAAAGGGGGATGTGATGCCTTCCTCTAGGGCTTTCAGCATAGCTTGTGGGAACCAGGACAGTTGCAGTGATGCAATACATAAAAGAAGTCTCCAGTCAGTTCCTCCTCCAGGGCAAATGTCCAGCAGTAGTATAAAGAATTCATTAATAGTAAGGCACAGCTCCTCTCCAGTCAGTTGCTGGGGCTCCTACTTGTTTTTCCCTTGTCACAGTCTTGGATTCAGGCACTCCTACAGCACCTAATTATTTTGTATTTGCATGTCTGAATCTTATATATTAGGACCAAAATAGGCAAGAAGTTCTGCCCTACTGACTTGCCTCACTCGCTGTACTTAGGTCTTACGCAGGTCTGTCTTCCCTCCATCAACACAGACTGAGAAACTGGATGCAGCAGAAATACTGCTGGTAGCTAATTGCTATAAAAAGCTAATAGTCCTTTGCGGGCCATGAGAGTAATGATAGAAATACAGCTTAAACTCTAGGCTGCTTACACTAGCCTTTCATGAAACAGTGCCCTGGCAGTGAGATGGTGAGATCAGTTTCTTCCCATTGCAGTCATTGTTCACCACAGTGGTAGGTCAGAATTTTCCATTGTCAATCAGCCTTTTTACCTCTGACTTTGAAAATACTGAATGCTGCCAGCTCTTTTGATAGCGAAAATCACATGATTTTAGTGGCAGAGTTATTTTACTAATCTTTTAATAGTGCCTGGCAGGATCCCTGTGCTGTTTTATTGTCTTGTCTTAGAATTCCTGGCTCAAAATTGATGCTATTTTTCATGGTTTAATATGGAAATGTGGTCTAAGCTGAAGCTGTCCGCCATTTCCTCAGTGAGGAAACTTCTGGCTCAGGTGGCTACCTGCTTCACTTATTTCATTACAACTCTGTTACTTAGATTATAGTGAAGTTATTTCTGTCAGAGATGATGTGTATTTTTTCATATATCACCTTTTTTTTTTTTTTCCCATGTTGCAAATCTTCAATGCCTGTCTTAGCTTTATGCAAGAAAATGTCCAGTCCTGGGGTCTCTCAAGCTATTAAAAAATTTTAGTTTTTAAGTCTTTCAACTTTTAGAAAGTTTGAATACAAATACTTAAGTTTACCCTAGGTGAAACATCTGGGGCAGTTATGCACTCATCTAATGCTTAATGGTCCAATTGCTTGGTAGTCCCATTCATAATTCATCAGGCATCTGATTAAATGTAGTTTAGTCTGACTGTGATAGTGTTTGCAGCTAATTTAAAGGCAGAACATTAGACTTGCACAACTTGCCAGCATATGACAAGGATGTAGAATGAACCCTCTCCCGATTAAAATACGAACCATTTAATGTAGTTCTATATTCCAAAGATTGCAGATTCCTTTTTTTCTGGGATAGCAGATATTTCATCAAGTCATATTGATGATTGCTTCTTTTTTTTCCTTCCTTTTTACTTTTTTTCTTTCTTTGAAAGCAGCAATATAGGGTTGTACTGCAAATCTTTCATTCACATCTATTTCATGTGCAGTGATCTACATAATAGATCTGTGGGTCCAAGGATGGGCATGTAATGGTGACTTGGGCAGGTGATAAAAATAATTTTCTGTTCTTGAATGTTATGCATAATACAAAATTCTATTAGTATTCCACATTTGTTTTCCAGTTAGAGTACAGTATTATATATTATTGAGCAACCTGGTCTAGGGTGATGAGTCCCTGCCCATGTCGGGGGGTTGTAACTAAATGATCTTTAAGGTCCCTTCCAACCCAAACCACTCTATTATTATCTTCCTGGCTTTGTAGCAAGTGGACTGTAGATTTAGAAAATGTTCAGTGAGTGCAGTGCAGTACAGTTTCACTATTTATATAAAGGTGATCTTTCCTTAATATCATAATACAGGAGGAATCTTACACAGTACATGTATCTGTTGAAGAGTTATACAAAAGAGGGTAGCTGACAAAATATTGGAGTGAAAGAGCAACTAGTTTCAGCTTCAGAAAAAGAAAATGAAGAGTAATTTTTGTAGTTAATAGTATCGGCATTTAATTGCCAAGTATAATATTAAATGAAAATATAATAACTTCATATAACCTCACAAGGACAGTGGGCCCATAAATAATTGAATTTGTAAGGAAATAGTTCTTACAGGTAAATGTGATGACCTGTTCATAAAAGGTTAAAGGTTGGATGTGTTGAGGGAACTCACTCAATGTTAGCACAGATATGGTCTTTAACAAAGTCTGAACTTTGCACTTAAAACAGGAAATCAACTTTGGATTTTTTTTGAAAATTATTCTGTAATCTTCATTTTTGAGTATGGAATACTATTTCTTAGAATTCCCAAGTAGATTCACTAATTAGAGTTAAAGAATCCTTTTAAAATTCCCTTTAAGGAAAGATATATCAAACCTTTTTTTGTTGTCCCGAGGGATCTTGATAACACAGACTCTTCAAATTCTCCACAGAAATAAAAGTCACTGGAATATTATGCATGTGCTCCATCTGAAGATTTCCTTAGGAGCAATGACATTTCTACATTCACAAATAATTGTTGTCTACCATAAGGTTAGTGCACAAAATATTAAGAAAAACTAGCAAGAAATTACTGTCATTCAAACCACATCCATCTCCTTTAGTCCATAGGCATATGGCCAGAGCCTGAACTAAGCAGAGGTGAGTATCTCCACCAGTCTTAGCCTAGCAAATCCTAATCAGAGGTAATTTGGCTTCATTCTCATTGTATGTGCTAGAGAGAAGCAGTCGTACTTATTAAGGCTGCCATCAGTAGTTCCTAAAATATAGTTTTACAATCATTATTAGAGATCATGCCAGTCTATTAAAACTCAGATGATGAAGGTAGACTTTTATATTACTCTGTCTTGAGCTAAAGCAAAGAATTTTTTAGACTAAGGATTAAGTAAACAACAAGAAGGAATGGATGGAGGTGGGTAAGGGCTGGAGGCAGAGAAGGAGAGAGATGGAAAGCCAGAGAGCAGTGTACAATCCATATATTGATGGTACTGCAGCACAAATGCTTCAGTCATCCTTAGAGGTTTGACATGCAGTTACTGAAGAAATTAATGAATGGAGTCCTGTGCTAACTGAGAAAGATCTCTTGGGGAGGAGCACTAGCTGGTTAGCCTTAATCCATAATAAAGAGATGGGCCAAGTGGGTTGTGTATTTCCACTACTCACTGGATGCTAATAGCTGTAGCTGTATGACAGGCCGGGTAAAGAAGGAAAAACACTTCACGGGCATTTTTGTCATGTCAAAGCAGAACTGAGTTTCACATGTATTTTGTCTTCCTTTCAGTAGCTCTTTGAGAGTAGTTGTAAAACAATGGTTTGATCATGCAGCTGTTAATGGAAAATGAATTCTGGATGGCTACATAGCAAAAAAGACTTTATTCAATGGCAACGAGATATTTAATTGTACACCAGAGTCCCCTGTGGGTGGCTCGGGAGGATAACGCTCTCCAGTGAGAGAGCAGAAAAGGCAGCACATGAAGTTAGCATCCAACTCTGCAAAGGACCACCACAATGAATTCGGAAAAGCAATCAATAAGCTGAAATGTGCTTGTACAACATATTCTACTTTTTCTAGTAGTGAACAGCCTTGTAAGCATTTAGTGATTGTTGATTCACCACCAGAAGAAAAAATGCAGTCTGGCTTGGACTCACTTCTTGCATAGTTTGTCTCCTAATGACAGTTTTTACCTTCCACTTTTTCCATGCAAGTATTAATCTTTTGTTCATACAGCTTCTTTTTCACCCTCCCAGCCAGTGTCTCTGGAAGGCTGGCTTCGTGCTGCTGCATTTGCTTTTTTGTGTGGAAAGAAAGTGATTTGCTTTTTATATGCTATTTATAGAGAGCTTCTCCACAGAGATGGCATCCCCTCCCCCCAGTGGCTCTGAGCATCCTCGTACTGCAGCTACCCACCACCTGATGTCCTATTTTCTCATTGGCTCGAGCTGTTCCCAAACCTTGTGACTCCTGTGAGCTCACGCCCAGCTGTACCGGCTCTGAGTCTCCTGCAGTGAGATATAATCTTCACTTTCACTTCTATCATTTGCCTTTAATATGCCGAAGCATCTGAACAAGCGCTTGCAATTATTCCCAGAGCCCCCTGTCCTAGGTTAAGCCCATAGGTCACCATGAAAATAGATGTATTCCTCGGCTAGCTGAGGTGGCAATCAGCTCTATTACGAGGTCTCCATAACTTGCTGGAGAACTGTAACCCATATCATTGCACCTGAGACAGAGATTTTATATTCAGATGACCTTTTATTTCCTGAAATTGTAAATGCTGTCTCACCCTACATCTGCTGTTCAACTAAAAGTCAGGCGACCGATTAACTTTCTCTGTGGGATTTCCCTGTGATTATAAAGCCAGGTGACTATGACAAGGTCACCAGGAAAAACAGTCTTGTGATTTTAAGCTCGACAGAAACCTGGCAGGAAATGCAGATGAGAGAAATGTCACACTTATGCAATGATGACCTTAAATATCAGAGACTGAGCTCAGAAATGCTTTTTTTTTCAGACCATCAGAAGGGTTCATGAAATATGTCTGTTTGTTCGTTCCTCCAGAAGACCCTCTCTGTTCTTACATCTCAGTGTGTTATGATAAATAATGCATTGCCTTCCCAATAGCCTTGATAAAACTGCTTCCTTAACCATATGAGGAGTACATTTCAAAAAGAGAACAAGCAGAGCACTGAGATGGAAATTAACCCCAGGACCGCCAGCCTCCATTAGCAATAATGGTGTCTGACAATTTTGGGGTTAAATGAGAAGTAGGTGCCTTTTTACTGAGTTCTGCTCTTTGTTCTTGCTTTAGTGTGTGTCATTGTGGAGACTGTCATGTAAGGTTAATGACAGCCTCTCATTACCCTTGTCAAATATGTAATAATGTGGCCCAACAACAGGGCTGAATGGCTCCTGCTTGTCAGACCCCTATGTTTTGCCTAGCAGATGGTCACTGTGTTTGGAGAGGCCCTCAGATCCATCAGTGTTATCCTGAACACGTGTGTGAGGAAAGCATTTTTCCCTGATGGGACAGTTCATGGATGGAATACTAATTGGGCACAGCAAGACAACTGAGGATTTATTTATTTTTGTTCCTGATAGAAATATGTTGTGTTCCAGCGAGGGGGAGGGGAGGGAGAGAGAGGCAAAACCCCATTTCTGCCGCTGCCAGCCCCTTTTTCATTGTGTGAGTCCTTACACTGGAGAAATTGCTGCGTGTTATGCCTTATGTTAAACATCTGGCTCTTTGGCTACAGCATAAATGGACATGGAAATCCAGGCTTTGGCCACCTTCTGATTCTATATTTATTTTGAAAGTCTGACCCCTATTCTGTTACCTCTTAAAAAAGAAAACAGAGTGGTTGCTTATTCACTATGAACTTTGGAGAGGCATCATGTTAACACATCCCCTTGATATTACCTCCCTAGTTATTAGGATTAAATATTTATATTGTGGTAGCTGACCCTCCTGTGTTAGGTAGTATGCAAACAGAAAATATCTGTTCCTTCTCAAGGGAACATAAGCCTGTTTAGCATGAGGCTGGTGATGTGGAAGGCAGTGGTTTGCATTGTCAGATGTATCAGTAGTTTGCTCTGAAAGTAGATATCCTCAGCCTTTGGCCATGGTATTTTTTTTAGTTTTATTTTTTTAAATGTGTGTGTAAAGCTAGTGCAAAGTGATGCAATATCATCTTTTCCCATTTGGGAAACTTTACACTAATGGGACTTGATTGTTCTTTCTTGAAAATGCCTAATATGAGCAGACTGCACAACCATAAAATAATGTTTTATCTGATGCGGTTAGGTACACTTTGTCTACATCAAGCAGTGGGATTGATGTGACTACAATTAGGGTAGTTATAATGGTGCAAATGTTCTTAATGTAGACAATACCTCAGTTTGCAGAACAAGAAAAATTTGCTCTAAAAAGAATAATCAGCTCTATTTGTTTCAGAGGGATGTTAACTGTGAAACTTAAATATAGCACTGTAGAAATCAACATGGTTAACCACTTCACTGCTAAGCCTTGTAATGGAGATAATCCCTATCACAGAGAGCTTTTTTATTTTCCAAAGAACTAGACTCAAAAAGTGTAGTACAAAAACTGCAGTGGGAAATTGCAATGGTTGCTTTATGACATTTTGTATTACAATTAAAACTCTCTACCGAGTTCTTCTCACCACCATCAAGGTGGTTCACATTTCAGTAGCCAGGCCACTTGTTGCAGGAGTCATGTAATTGGATCTGTTCTAGATTAAAAAGGAAAACTGAGAGTCAGGAAAATTATTTTTTTTAGTGTTTCCCAATGGAAAGACATGGAAAAACTCACACAGAAAATCGTAATCACTTCAGGAGTATAAAGAAACCAACGTACAAAAGCTACCCTTAAGAATGTTCATGTGTCTTCAGGAGATTTAGCCTCTTCACTCTGCCATACCTTTCAAATTTCATTGATACTATTCTTTTTTAGAAGTGAAATGACTAATTTTCTTTCTGTAAATGCATCTGGTAAAGGTCAGATCCAAGAGTGGAGGCCTAAGGTGGTGAAGCTTAGTCACCTCATCCCTTGGGGCTGTGAGTGTGCATCTGAGAGAGTGAGAAGGACTTTATCCACTGCCAGCCTGACAGTAGGCTTTTAAAAAAATTCCGCAGTCAGCAGACTTTAGTGCTTTTTTAAAAAGACATTTACTGTGAATATTACTGGAGTTGGCACAGCTCCCTTTTCTCTCTACCACTTTTCTCTTACTGAAACAGCAAAGAAATGGGACAATTGTGGTTATTAGGTAATTCAGGAGAAACCTGCTCCTTGATACTCATGTTTTTACTCACAGAAAGAATCCTAAGAATAGAACATAAGAAATCATGTGAATTTACTGGGGTTTCCTGAGGGAAAATAAATGAGGAATAGAAATGATGCAGTATGTGAGTCACCTTTCTACTGGGCCAAACGTGACTATGTCCTGTGCCCTAGGGCAATGGGACACCAGAAAAAATATTTGTTACTAGGTAGTATGTCCACCTTCCTAAAAAGATCAGTGAAATAAAAAAATGTAGGCCAAACCTTCTAATTAGTATATGTGAAAGTGGTAAAGGAGTAAAATTTTATAAACAAAGAAGGCAATTAAAACCAGGAATATTCTCAGCAAGTATCTCTGAAATTAACAGACGTGTAATGAAGTCAACAGCCATCTCTGCTGATTTTCTCCTATGTGTCTTTCTGAGGCAATCCGAAGCAAAAGGAGCATGGAATCTAAAAGTCCCCTTTTTTTTTATAAATCCCTTTCTAATGCACATTGCAGATTAAGCTTGTAAATTTTTTGTTTCTACAGTCACTTTGCTAATGCAGAGGAGCTCATGACTTTACGAAATGCTGAGAGACAGACAGCACTCCTGTGTGACCCATATTTTAAAATGAAAGACTCCTGAATTAAAAGTAAGAACACAAGCCTGGCAACACACAGATTTTTTTGTCTGACCAAGAGGAGTATTGAAGGCGGCGGTATGACAACAAAAGCCTGGGAAAGTGGCCTGATTTTCCTGCTAGTAAATATTAGCAAGAATGGAAGTGCAAAGGCAATACTTTCTCCAGAGAATGGGGGAATATGATAGTGATAGGTAGAAGTTAGGCAGGAGTGGCAAAAAGAAAGTGTAGAGGAAAGAAGAGTATCTCCTAAGCTCCCAGGCTGAAAGACAGAGTCAGAGGCAGTGTCTGTTACAGCCCCTCCCTCACAGAATGAGTGGCTCCAAAATGCAACTCCAGCGATGAAGAAAAGCCTAACTTCGGAATTGAGATGCACAGCTGATCGCTCCAAGGCAATTAAAATGAATCGGCTGAATTTGTTTATGTGAAGGTAGCATGAGTGAAAGCTCTCCTTTTTAGGAATTCGGGTAACTTGCCTCTGCCTGGGAAAGATGAGAGAGTTGATTTGACTGATAGAATATATTATAGATTACTGTTTCAAGAGTACTGATATGCTGGAGCAGACTACATAACTGGAGCTACGCTGGTTGTTTTTTTCCTAAGCTGCCTGTTGTCTGAATATGACATGAGAAAGACATCAAGTTATTTGAGTGTCAATAAGCTAGTCTACATATATAGAGGCAGTGAACAAAATATGTTTTGAAGTGTTAGCTCCCTGTACCCTTATAAAGCCCAACGATGAAAACTTTTCCCACATAACTAAAGTTTAAACTTTGAAAAATAAAAAATTTTCTTTGCTTCTTAACTGTCACTTAATTGTGACTGTTAAAAGCAAAGTATTTGAAAAGGTGAAGAGAACATTTTTTGGAGGAACTGACAAATTTAAGACTCGACTCTGCAACAGCACAGGAAAAAAAGCAAAGTAATCTTCTCTATTTTGAATGACCATGATTTAATTGTCTGCTACTGATCCCTTATTAATTAAAAAAATATTGTAGGCTCTTTGAAGCCTGCATTGCTTCCTGTCTGAAAACATGCTTGTCAATCTTACCCCCTCACTGCATTATCATACAGTGCATGTCTGGGTTTTAAGAATGCAGTGAGAAGTCTTTGTGTTTTTTCCCTCCTGTGTTTATCCCAGGACTGAAAGGGCAGCCAGGAGTTGAGAAGCAGTGGTGTTTCCCAGCTTGCATGTGACTTCTCCAGCAGCACAGTAGATCTGAAGGCTTCCCCAGTGCCTGTTTTTAGTATCAAATCCAAGTTTTGTGTATGTAGCTTCATCTGGGATGATTTCACTCACTCAAACTTAACAGGCAAAAAAACTCTCTGCAGTTCCTGATGAGACCCAATTAAAAACAAAATTCGAATGCACAGCTCTGTTTCCTTGTGTGACCCTTGAGTCAGGCTACTGCAAATGGTCATGGTCCCCGGGAAAAATGACAGACTGAGGAAAGTGACTGAACAAAACAGGCATATCTGTCTACTGTTAGTGGGAAGAAGGCTCTCAGCCCATCCTGTGCTGAAGGTCCTAACAGTGCACCACGGTTTCTCTCAGAGGAAGACAGGAGCAGCACAAACAAGCCTGACTTTCCCTGAACTGCTCCCTGAGTCAGAATGCCCTCTCCTCTGGGAGGAGCTCTGACATGGCTCTGTGCCAACAAAACCATTTAACTCATACAGTAGTTTTGGTACCTCAGTACCTGTATAATGATAGTAGAGTCTTTTTTTTATTTTAATGCCCTTAATATTCTTTTGGGTTTTCACAAAATCTCTGCTATCAATGTCATTTTTCATGAAAATATGGATAAGCAAGATATATATCTGTACAGACAGTTTTTATTTTAATTCCCTTGCTACTGGTAAATTTGATTAGGAGGAAAAAATGCTGAATAAATATTTTAAAAATCTGCCAGCTGATTAAATCACACTTTGCCCCATCTTCTTGGGATATATAGTCGACTTGGGCATCATTTTAAATCTTCTAGTTTAGATTATGATCTTTCAAATTACATTAAGCTTGCTTTGATGTTCTATGTGAGTACAGGACAAAAGCCTATGAATTAAATGATTGCTTGCATTGCAGCATCATAACAAAATAGCTTCAGACTCCAACCAAAAGCTAGCAAATGGATCTTTCCCAGAAATGCTCATGTTTCTTCATTGAATCATGTCACTAGTTCTCCTAGAAAAAAAGTAAAAGTGCTCAAGGCCTCGAACAAATTTTTTTTTTTTAACAGGACTCGGAGTGGTGTCTGGGGTCTGCTTTTCTTATCGTTTTCTGTCATTGTTTTAAGTGACTGTTTTGAGATACATGGGAAAGCTTTGGTTTCAGAAATTGAAGTTGTATTGTGTTTTTAGAAGTGTGCTTATTGTGCTATTCTGGAGTACTGTAAAAACAAACTGCAGGTATGTAAACCATAATGGTCCAACTTTACCCATTAAAAATTTTTCCATTGCAGAGGTTTCCTTGGTCTGGTGGAAGATAGCTGCTGTGTGAAGTCATGATACTCATTGGGCCAGATAGATTTGAGAACAAAATGAAATTAAGAGGGTTTACTAAGTTGTTGCCCATCTGCTGAGCTATAGTAATTTTCCATTCTTGGCCTGTTCCAGTTGCGAGATAATATAGTTTAGCAAGAACCTCTTTCAATCAACTTTAAATTGAAAGGCTTCTATTAAGTCGCATCACTTTACACCTGGGAGGGCTAACAGTACGCCCACAGCCATCTACCAGTTATTGCAGTAGCTCAGCCAACAAACAGGCAGGCAAGCTCCTCAAATGTGGACATGTGCTACAGACCTCAGGTAACCTAGGTCACTGTCATAAAAGATCTTGAAGACACTGCTTCTTTTATGAACGAGCCATAGAGTTCTATTTGGAGCCAGGGACAAGGCCAAGGCTCAAGGGTGAAGTGTTGTCAGCAGTTGCTTCTTCTGAGCTTCCAGGGAGCAGCTTTCTGAACCAGCTGTAGGATTACTGACACTTTAGATTGCTTAGTCCCTGACCATTTTGAAAGCAGCTCTGGAGATCATCAGAATCTGGTTAAATTAATCTGAGAGGAGGAGCACAACTGTCTGGTCAGCTTTGTGAGCAAATCTAAGCTTTACACACCTCCTTACGGAGACTCCCAGGGAATCCATGTTGTTTGTGGCTGTTCTAATCAGGCTTCTTTAGGGTAGTAAAAATGTTACACTTCAGTTCTCTGGATTTCTCCTCATTAAGATAAACTTATGTGTAAACTCTCATACCTGTGGACCACTGATTGCAAGTTGATGAAATTGGATGAACATAATCTGTAAATGACAACTGTAAGATATTTTACCTCTTCCCGCCCCGCCCCCCAGCCTTTAAATACATTTCTCTGTCATTTTGAAAGGTTCTAGTTATTGATCCGTATCTTGACTGGAAGAAATTGCTGTGGATAAGCTGAAGAACAGAACAAAACTGAAGAAGGAATATAAGAAAATTAGAGGAGAAAAGAAATGGAGACACTTTAGGGAATCAGGATGCTGAAAAGAAGAATTTTAAGAGAAAAGCAAATAACACATCTTTACTAGCTGCCAAATATGAATTTAATCCAACAAAAAAATTCTTGATAGTAACAAACAAATATGTATTTTAGTTTGGGTTTTTTTCCTGTTGACTACCACAGTATGCTTTGAATATGACTGCAGTTCTGTCTAACGTGAAGTATACAGTGATAAAATCTCTTGGAAGTGATTCAAACCTTTGAGAATACAATTGACAATGCTACAGTTTGGCACCTTAAAGTAACAGAAATCCAAAGAATCCGAACCTTTAAGAAATCAGCTTATAGTTCCTATAGTGTTGTCCAGAGAAAAGAGTTTTCTTATCACATATCAAAGCTGCTCTAAGATATTCTGTATGCAAACATAGGCTTGTGTTTCAGCTGGTGTAAATACACTCAGCCTTGTGAATTGGTGATGGTCTCTGCAGTACGTGGAGACAGAGAGCCCATGGAAATGCCTTAACAAGTGCCATCCAGAGGAGGCAGTGAGGCATCGAAAGGCTGGTGTACATTTTGCTGTGTGGTGTGCTGCAGTTTGCTGGCTGCTTGCTTGATAACTGGCATGGAATTCAATCCAGAATTGACAAGATTCATGTCTTCTGCAATGCTTGGACAGCAGGGTCCTGTCCGTTTCTTTCCCCTGCCAAGCAGCTTGGCACAGAGAAGAGAGTGCAGATGGAGCAGCACAGATCACCTGGATGCTCCAGACACTTATATCTGCAGTCTTACTGAACTCTATTTGTCTTTTTGCTGGTATTTTCCCAAAGTAAAAGCTGGAATTTAAAGCACAGCAGCCTTTACTTAAGTCTCCTTGACAGTATAAAACAAAAGAAGATAAATATCACTTGGAAAGTGACAACTGAATTTTATAAGAATGTGATATATGTAGTCACATAGTAATAGCTTTAATTTATCACAACACTGTCTAAGAAAAAGAACATAATTTATGTACCAGAAACTAGTCTAAGCAGTTTGACACATCATACCTTTATAAATATTCTTTATATTCTGTGGACCTACTTTTTCTTATTTCTTCCAGATCTGGCCCTGTATGTGGCCATAAAATTACAGGCTAGTACCAAACAGAGTAGCAAAGTTAGAGACAGAAAGAAGCTGGCACTGGATAACTTAATGAACTGGCAATGGGATTTGGAGCCTTACAGTGTGTCTAAACCTTGCTGATGGAAGCTGCACAGACAGCTAATGGGGATAAATGTTTTGTGCTCTTCATGAAGAAGTAGAAAAACTACAGAATGCTGGAATATGTGGTGTTTTCTGAAGAAGAACTGGAAGCAGGAAAAAAGGACAGATTTACGGAAATAAAGACAAAGGTGGTTTAAAAGAAGATCACCAACGCCAATACAAGGAAATCACTGATGTTTCTGTTAGACTTTTTGTATCATCTTCAGTGAAAAAAAGATTATTTAAAATAAAAATTTTTATATAAATGTCCATTTCCTCTTGCAATTATTCTTAGCTCTGGATGTGTTAGTGATTAAATAGTAATAGTTTTAATAGACAATTAGAAGGTGAGAGTTTACAGAGTGATCTGTCCAAAATATTTTGTAAGCACTAAAGTCATATCAGTAGTTTTGTTTTAACAGGGAATACAGGCTACTACACTTTCCAAGCTTCAGGGTAACTTCAGTTTGTATTT
The DNA here is from genome assembly GCA_036023395.1 of Myiotriccus ornatus. NCBI lineage: Eukaryota > Metazoa > Chordata > Aves > Passeriformes > Tyrannidae > Myiotriccus > Myiotriccus ornatus. The sequence goes on from JAYRBT010000082.1 coordinate 116,352,313, forward strand.
ACTGTAAGCTCAGATTCAGGGCTATCCTTTGTGATTTCTTTTGTCTTTTTTCTGATTGTTTTACTTGTTGATTATTTGAATTTTAGGCTTTATACATTCATACTATAGCCATGTTAGGTAAAGAATTTAGAATCTGTAATTATGAATATTGTGACTTATTTTAGTGTTTGGGAGCTATACACCTTCCAGAGGTTAAAGCAGAAAAAAAAGACATTGCTAGCAATGTATATTGATCACAAATATGTCATAACATCTCTGGCTCTGAGGACCCACTGTTTGCTTTTAGCCTTATCCAAACAGGCTGTTGAGTTGGCAGGTGAATTGGTTATTACCCTTCTCAACTTTTTCTTCTCAACTTCTCAGTGCAGTATATTAATAACATTAACATGTTAAAGCAATGTTGATTTCAATCTATACCAGTAAAAGTTGCAGGGAAAAATTGCCATCTTGGTATCTTCTCACTTAAGAAAGTGGTTATTCAGTAGGTGGAATGAAAGTTTGGGGAGACTGGAAATGAAAATTGTAAAGCCTGAGGAAAAAAAAAAAAAAAAATTTGCGGTGCTGGCACTGCTCCTAGAGCCTAAAATCAGCTCTACTCTCCCTGTGCTAGTTTCTAAGAGAAATAAAAAGCATGCAGTAAAACACAAATGTGCCCTGAAATTTTAAGCACAATGTGCACTGACCTTTAAACAACATGCACACCGTGGAAGAACCTACCTACCAACAGGCAATTATAAACCTCCTGGGATCCGTGGGGGAATTCCGCTGCGATTTCCTGACTGCCCCTGTCTTCTCTTGCAAGCAGCCATATTTTGCAGCATGACCCTGACAGGGAGCACTGTAGGGAGGTGCAGAGGGGCTGAGTCGCGCTGCTGCTGCTGTGCCACAAATAAGAAGTCTGCAGCTCAGCTGCTGCCTCTGCCCGGTGCTTTGTCACTGCACTTAGTAAAGAGAATTTTCTTTTGATCTCAATAAATTGTTCACTGAAACTCTGACTCTTCCTGGATTTTGTTGACATTGATGTGACTAATCCTTCTGAGGCTGGTTATACCCCTGACCTGGGAGAAGGAAAGGGACCAGCACACCCATGCCAACAGGTTGTGTATGTGGAAGAGAAGGGCAACAGGGCAGCACTGTAACCCCTTGAGAGCAAATGGAATGATAGCAAAGGTCAGGGCTTCCTTAGAAGGAGGTGTGGGCACGCTCTGCTCTGAGGACATTTCTGGCCATATCTGGTGGGGGTAGAGTGATGCATCTTCCCAGACAGTCCCCATCCTAGTCCCAGTTCTCGACACCCTACTGGCAATGTCTGAGCATAAGGGTTATGCCTGCTGGAGTGCATGAGCCTTCCTTCACTCAAACAGAGGTGAGATCTGAGCACACATCTCATCCAGGTGACTTGTTTTAACCTTTATTTGTTCCACAATACTCTGGGTGAGGGGGGGTTGGGGGCAGACCTGGCAACATCTTACTTTTATTTTATCCTGGGACAAGTACGATCTTGCAATGTGTGCCTCATGTCACCTTTCTTTTCCACAGATTAAAGGTAAGTTTATCACTTATACACACAGTCGAACAACTTCAGAATGATTTTAGTATCTTCCTCTGTAAGGTTGTGTCCTGCAATTATTTTTTAAAATTATTTTTCTTTTTCATTAGAGATCTGGGGTTATATGTTGTGTTTGCATTAGTTTATTTTTATTCCTGTTATTTTTTACCCTGTAAGACTACAGATATGAAATTATATTCCCTTTAATGTTATTGTTGTCTCATTTCCCTGGTAGTCACACCCACATTTTATCCATTTAAACTTTTTACCTGTGCCACTCTGGGCATAAAAAGAAGGGAAGAGACTTAACAAGGTCAGCTGTAATTTTCCTAACAGAGTAGAAATCAGCCAATTGAAAGCCCTTTCTCAGTAGAGACTGACGAGACACCAGAATACTCCTCAGGTGAAAGCAGCAATCGCATCCCTCGCTAGCACTACGGCGCATCAGCACACTGGAAGATGGCGAGCTGTAGGCTGCCAGCCTCCTCTATTTATAGCATCAAGAGCTTTGGAGTGTGAGGCAAACTGTTTTTAACACAGTGACATTTTCTCCTGTTTAATCGTGGAGTAACATCATTTTTAGAAAGTCATTGCTTCTGCATTAAAAATTATGCATCTTTACCTAGTTAAATAGGAGGTGCTTGTGAATTTAAAAAAAAAAAAAAAAAAATTTCTCCAAGACTTTAATTGTTTTAAAGGCCATTATGTTGTCTGGCAAATGTAGAAAGGAAAATCAATAAACAGCATCTAAAAGAAAGAGCAAAAATGAAGTGAGACCCATCAGTTCGGCTCCTGCAGTCTTTCCCTTTTTGGTCATATCTACCCTACTGCCAAGCAGGTTAAGGAGATCCCATGCCTAGTAAAATGTACAGAAACCTGCTCTGACTGAAACAGTGCTTGCAAGACCTGATAAGCAAATTAGTAGATTGATTTGTTATAGCAGATCGACTTATAGTTCACAAGGACTTCTTCCTCTTCTACCTTTTCCCTCAGACAGAAGTATGGTAGGGCCTTGTCTTTCTGAAATAGGATTTAAATAATTCTCACTGAGTCACATAGTTTTACAGAGATGCCTGTTATGCAGAACATACAAGGGTGTTCATAAATTATTAGGAAACAAGGGCAGAAAATGTTCAGTGGAGGACTTCTCATGTTTTGACAGTGTCACCTTTTCTGGCAGGCCCCAGGGGCTCCCACACACCTTCCAGAAGTAGTTTATCTTTGTGTCATGCAAAAAGATGATTGGAAGACATTGGAAATGCAACAACCTTAATTTAACTTGAAAGGAGGTATTATTTGTGCACATTTAAATGTATTTATTTTATTTCTTTCCACATTATATTCTAATTCTTGCTGCTGAATGGATTTCATAAACTAAAAAAATAAATAAATAAAAGAAACTTCTATATCTTTTGAACAATTGAGATGGTTGTATATAATTCGTACATTTAGAATTGTTCATACAGTATTTCTTTTTTTTCCCCTTCTTGCCCAGAGAAAGTAGAGTAAAAGCAACAGACATGGTGAAAACAGGTGAGAGACCATGGTTTGACCTTAAGGGTAGAGAAAATATCCTCACTGATGCATGAGTGACATGAAAGGAGGAAGAAATGACTCACAGAGACATGAAGATGGATGAGTTTGCTGCTGGTTTAATATTTTCTGTGCATCCCTAGCACAGGTCCAGGTCCTACTTCTGTGAATCAGATCAACTTCAAGGACAGCTGGAAAAACTGATGCTGACTTTCAGAAAGGTTTGGGAGCCAGTGAGAACAAGACTAGGGCATGTGGGACTGGCAGAAGGAGCCAGAGGCCATGTGGGCTGCCAAACAGTTGGAAGTACCAGACTTCACTGTCTGTTTGCAGGAGCTGCATCAGCTTCCCTTGTGACCTTGACCTTAGACTACATCTCAGCTGTGACACCTAGGAAGGCTCCAAGATTTTTAGCTTGTGTGCTGGATGTGTTCAGACCTCATATCCATATTTGGGTTAGTCCTTGGTGTGCACCAACCTCCTTCCATTTGAGCTCTGGGGAAAAACCTGTACTCCTCCCAGGTCCCATTTGCAGTGACCTATTGAGGACACACAGGTCACTTTGGTGGCAGCCTAAATCTGCTTTTTTGCTTTGGTTCTTCATATGCAAAATAGAATAGGCCACTGCCTTTCCTCAATAATAAAACTGTGAATACAACCACTTTATAATCACAAAGTTAATATTAACAATTTTATGTAAATACATACATAGGTAAGGGGGTGTTGAAGTCCCAGTATGTTGAAGCCAAGATATGGACAGTTACCTTATCAAAACCCCAGATATTTATTACTGCCTATCTTCCAACAAAATCTCTTTCTCCCTCCTGCCTACTCCAAGAAGGGGTCCGTGAAGTCAACAACACCTTAGGTAACTGTATCTACATGGCTACAAGCAGAAGTTTTGTCATGAACTGGGCTGTGAGCTAGAAATTATGGGCCAAATCATAGGGATTAATCAATGTTTGTTTTCAGCATTGGCAGTCTGGACTGAGAAAAATCTCTTTGAAGTCTCTAACAGTCCTTCCTCTGTAAAGACTTCCTGGTTTTAGCTCCTTACATTTCTTTAGAGAAATAACTTCCACTCCTGATACACTGTTGTCTATTAATGAAAATAGTCATACATTTTTAGGTTGCTGAGGTGACTTGGCCTTAGGACCCTTAATTATAATGCAATTAAGGCCTTAATTAATTTGTAGGACTGTACAGAAGATGATATTCCAAATAGCTTTCGAGAGTTGAGTCAAAGATCCTGTACTTAGCAAAACAGAAATACTGAATCAAGTCTAGGAGTAATATATTTGCATCCTTTCCAGAAACTGAAATGTTCTTAATGGGAAGAAAGTGCTCTCAGACACATTACAGGTTAGTGTGGTGATATTGTGCTCAAATTTCACAATTACCACTTGTGTAAGGCTATTGCATCAAGAAAAAAATGAAATTTCGTATTTGGGCAATAAGACAGACCTTTTCTCTCACAGCATTTTGCTAATGCTAAGTCCAAAAACATCTGCTATTGACCTCATCTGGAACATGATGGCATAAACTATGACAGGTACTGCCTCCTTATTCTACAGAAGCATCTATAGCTATCTGAGGTTTTACCAATAGAGGGCTCTATTGCTTTGATTTAAGTCACAAAGAAGGGGGAGCTAGAATTTTTTTTTGGAGTGGGAGGTTAGGTTGCTATAGTAAATCCTATAACCTACACAAAAGTGGAGTCAGCCGAAGTGAGTTGAAAGGAATGCCTAAAGGGACATCGTTAAAGTGTTACTCTATCTGTTTTGTTGTTGGTTTGTTTTGGTATTTTGGAATATTTGGAGCAGACTCGCTTATCTGCTTTCGGAAAGGCAGAGTCCAGAGCACTGTGAGGTATTTTAGGAATAGGAAGATATTAGCAGCGAGATAATTTTAAATGACCTGCAATATTTTAAAACAACCAAAAGTAGAATTATGTGTCTGTATGTGCTTTACCAAATATGTTTTAGACATACTTGCTCTTATGATGTATATTTTTAAGCATAACACACAAAGATACATGTACTTATTAGTGAAAAAATGAAAATCCATGTCAATATACATGAAAGTAACTTAAGGCAATATATTTGCTTTCCTAGATAGCTAGGGTTTTTATTATATCCCGCTTAAGACTGAACTTATTACTGGTTCAGCTGTAGGAGGCTGTACAGTAAACTGAAAAATAACCTAGCTTCTTTTTGGAGTGTTTAACCGCTACCCAGTGCCTGACCTCTCCCACTAAACAAGGTCTTGATGCCCTGACTCACCTCTTAACTGTCACAATAGGCCTTCACATTCCACTTTTTAATTACTGTTATCCACTTCTCAAGCACTGAAAAGATTCTAGTCTCACAGCATATTCATGCTTTCACAGGTTAGATGGGCTGCAGTGTATATGTTCCATAATGCACAGCAGATGAAATTCACAGTTATTTTAATGTGGACAGCACTGAAATGAAAAAATGAGAACAGTACTAACAAACATGCTTATAGATGCATGATGGCAAGCATACACATCTGCATATAAATATTATATATGCATATCTTCCTAATGGAAGACTCTGATTATTAGGTGCGCTTGCCTAGACACAAACTCTCAGCTAACCAAGCAAAAAACCCTCTCTACATAAATGTGTGTTTACATACATACATGCATAAGAAAAATATATATCCAGTGAATAATTTCAATGTGTATGAATAGAGTGATTAAAGTTTATTTTATTGTGCAAGCATAGTTTAAATTCCATTTTTATGCAATGATGCAGTGACAAGCTTCCTATAAAATAAAAATGGGTCACAAATGAAAATTCTTTAGCTTGTTTTTCTTACATTTTTTCCTAGTAATGAATACAGACTTCAGCTTGCAAAAATATAAAATGATCCTGCTCTCAGTATAAATGTCCCTCAAAAAATCAATTCCAATTTCATCTTTGTTTTAATAAAAAAAAAAAAAAAAAAGAACAAAAAGATCAGGACTATAAATAATGACTACCTGTGGTTTTCATAAATAAATATCTCCAAAGCAGTGGAAATGCATGGATGTTTTATTTTCTCTTCCCTCATGAATTTGTTGTGTTGCAGGAATTTGTATAATTAGATGGCTAGATATGGTGTGGATTCAGATTCAGCCATTTTCTCCAAATAAAAACATATGTTTCCCTCTTGATGTTGCTTTTTGTCCTTTGGAATGCATTAACACTTTAACAATGGAAAATGTGCAGTAATGTATGGTCTACCTATGATTTTTAAAAAAAATCTCATAAATATGAATCTATAGGTAAAAGAAAGCTGTATAAGCTCATGTCCATGTCATAAATCATCCCTCCTTTGTTTAAAAAAGAAAAAAAAAAGATGTGGGGGAGGAGGAGGGGGTGAGGATTTTCTCACTGGAACCATTTCATCTTGTCTGGGGAGGGCTAAGAAATACAGCCATTGACGCTTACCTGGATATTTTTACTATGTCGTGTCCCATTCACTGTTCCTCAACAGGAAGGATGTTTTCCTTCTCTTTAGTTTTCAGGAAAGGAGAATCTTGTACTGTTTTCCAGCCTTGTAAGAGAGAAATAACTGCCTGTCATCCTACCCACATTACAACTTTAACTCATGATCCCCCCAACTCAAGGAAATAAGTAGATAACATGACATTGTGTGCAATGTGAATTGATTTGGGATACTTTCAGTTTAGTCTCTGTGGTCTGGGGAAATGGATACATCTCGATTCTTTCAATAACTCCATATCTCTTTTTATTCTGGGGTCCAAGCTGTGTTTGCCTAGAGGAAGACAAATATACTAACCAACCTTGCATATGCACCAATGAAGAGAGTAGAAACTGTATTATTGCATTAATTGCATGTCATAAAGGTAGTATTATCTAGAAAAAAGAAAAACAGCTTAGAAACCAATATCTTAGCTGTTGGGGCTTGAGTATCTGGCTTCTAATAATACCACACAGGAAATACTGGTGTGCTACAGTGTTTTATCCTTCTCTTTCTCCAGGGCAGATTGGTACAGCCAGCACTTCATTCCTGAAAAAATATCCATGCGAAATGGATTGCTAGATTTAAATGTACTACCCAGTGCTGCTGACTAATATAATGTAATTCTGTCCCTCCCTCACCCCTCTGTAATCAACAAAGCATGCACAACAGTGGAGTGTTTCACAGTAATTTTGGTGATGTTTTGTTTTGCTTGATTGGAAAGTATTTCTGAGGAGGATAAATAAGCTCGCCACCAAGCTCTCCCCTCTATTTGCCTTGCTGATGTTGCAGAGAGTAGTTCTCTACAAGATGTCAAACAAGGAATACAGTAGGTTGAGATGCTTCAAAGGGAACAAAATTTGCGGCTCACTGGCTTCGTCTCCCATCTGTATTATTAGCACCATATAGATTTAATAATTAGGTGATTGAAGACATTTTGATGATGGAGTGGTTTCTATGATCTGCAAAAGAAAGCATCTGTTTTCCTCATGTACCAATTAATTATTTATACAGCAGAAAATACAGTAGACTACCTTGAGGATGAGCAGTTTGGGTGTTTCTGTAAAAAGAGCAAGGCATGGCCTGAAAATTATGTCATTCCGACCTTCAAAGTCTCTAAAACAATTATTTTTCAGACATGCAGTAAACAAACAGCACTCTCTTCTGTCTTCACTTCCACCTCACTGTTTGCCCTCCTGTCCTCACCGAGGGCCTGTCAACTTAAACATCACCTTTCCTTTTATTTTCCATTTCCTGTCTATGTGTTTTATTAGCACCTTTTTCTATTTTACAGTCCACACTGATTCGACATCAGCTTCTTCCCTTGTAAGCTCTACTGTTCAGCCTAGGCAGACTTATGCATTGTGGGAAATATGCAAAGGCACTCAAACCTCTTTTTTTTCCATGATTGTCAGGCGTGGATTCATTTTGGGAAATATATATTTCCAGAGGCTAGGACTTAGTAAAGTTTGCAAATCAAAGAAAAGCAGATCCTTGGATCTCACAAAATGTGTTGCTTTGTATTATGACAATGGTGTTCACATGCCTGACATCCTCATAGTAATATTAAGCCCTTTTTTTTTCTAGCATTATGTACTTTATACATTTGTATAAATGTCACAGCTTGTAATCACTTCCTTTGTCATCGACGATTAATCTAAAAAAATCGAATAATTCACTGCCCCTTGCCATTTACATATCGCCTGCTACCATCTGTTCTTCTCAGCAGCAGTAAATGATGGGTAATTAACTCAGTGCCTTTGTCTTTCCCTTGCTGAATGTCTGACACATATAGATTTTCCTCTGTGTGTGTGTGTGGGTCTCTGTGCGCGTGTGGCTGCGTGTGTGCGCGCACGTGTATGTGCGTAGGAAAAGGAGAGGGGGATAGGAACAACAGAGAGAAAAAAAAAGATGCTGTAAGCCTGACCTGAGGAAAAAAAAGTCAGTACAAAAACAAAGGAGAAAGCAGAACAGAAATGTTGGGGCTGCGAAGCGACTTCATCACGTGGCCTTTTACTTGCTTAATGTCAAAAGAAAGTGGGACTTGGCTGGGGACAACAGCAGCCCTGCGCATGCAAGTACCCTTTTATAAAGCTGTAAGGTCAAGGTCAAGATGCAGCAGCCAGAAAAAGCTTCATAAGCTCCTCTTGTCAGCCCGGGTGCAAAAGGGGAAGATGAAAATGAGGCCAAATGGAGGGAATACACAATGCCATTTGGCTCCTGGACTAGAAGCCAGAAGGTTCGCAACGTGTCATATTGAAACTATGATATAGTGGTTCTGCATATTGCATCCTTAGACAAGTGAGCACGAGGCAATATGCAGTGCATAATTAAAAAAAGGAAAGCCATATTCAAAGAGCTTTTTACCCTTCCTGCTAAACACTACAAGCCACTCTGCCACAGGCTGTAGAAGGGCAGGAAAAGTAAGCATTCCCCTGGCATCACAGGAAATACGGTAGCGTAAGCAGCATCTCCCAGCACGTCTCTGATATTGTTTATAAGGAAAGGAAGAAATAAAAACCTGAAAATGGTTCAAAATATTTTTTAGTGAAAGTTGTTAAGATGGAGAAAACATAATCATGTGTCTGATTATTCACATGAATTTACTATAGTTTATTTGTCCTTAGGTAGTATCTAAAAGCCTCCTTTAGGGTTGAGGGCCACATTGTGCTGGGCATTGTAAAAGCATGCAATATGACATAGTATCACCACTCACAACATCCTCAGGGGTTGGCCAATGCCGAGTGTGATGTGCAGTGTCTTTTGCTGAAAGAAAAGAAAATGAAAAGAAAACAAGGGGAAAAAAAAGAAAAGAAGAAGAAGAAAAAAGATTAGTTCAATTTTAATGGGATCCTTTTAATCTCAGGGGAGTTACATTGCCTAAGTAGAGCTTCATGCCAACTTGGTCATTCTACTTACATTATGCCACACATTACCGCTTATGAAGCTTTGGATTTTTGAACATTGGAGAAATAACAATTGGAGATAATTTCCCTGTGATTCAAGACTTCATCTTCCCAGTGCTCTGCCCATAAGCACTCTCTTCCAGTGTTTTTTTCAAGCCTTTCCAGTCAAGGCCATGTTGTGGGTAACAGCCCTTGCTGATTTTACACAAGTTTTTTTTAATGGTTGTGCATGTCTCCAGCTTTCCTTCTATTTCATATGCCCATATAACCTTTCTCAAATCTGCTCCAGTGTTACTGCATACTCCTCAAATGCAATTCGCTACATGACCTCGGGAAATGACTCGCTCTGGTTCAGACACCTTAGATCATGCAATAATTGCGGCTGTATTTAACCTAAATGAAAGATGTTTTTTTGATCCATCAGCTTAAAAACTGATGTGAATTGTAGTATCGGTGGGAAGTCCAAGTAACACCTACACTCTAGTCCAGCTAGGCTTTCTTTTGTGAAAGTTTCCCTGACCTAATAAAAATATCCTCTTACATCTGTCACTAGACTGGTCACTTCCAGTTTCTCTGAGGGAAGCAGTGGTGCTGTTATTAATGCCTTTGGTTAGATTTTCTTTTGGGCTGGGAGGAGAAAAGATTCCCTGTTGAAACAAATTACTGATAATTTCTAATATTTTTTCTCCTGGGTTTTCTCCAGCTAAGCGAAGGATGTTTAGATTGGAAGACTGAATGTAGTCAGCCAGCACGGGTTTAGGAGGGGCAGGTCCTGTCTGACCAACCTGATCTCCTTTTACGATCAGGTGACCCGCCTGG
>JAYRBT010000082.1:116362711-116416707 GCA_036023395.1 Myiotriccus ornatus
TCAGGGGTTGGACTTGATGATCTTGGAGGTCTTTTCCAACCCAATCTATTCTATGATTCTATGATTCTATGATTCTAATTATATGGAACAAAAAGGAACTGGCAAGTTCCCTCAAAGGGTCTAGAGGAATGGATATAAGGGCAAAAAAAGTAAAAGAAGATAACTAATGAGTTTCTACCTCCTTAGATTAGGTATAAAAGTTTTAATTTAAGGTAAATTAAGATTTAATTTAATTCAATTAATTAAGAATTATCCTACTGATATCAATGGAATGAGATATTTTGTCTTGTTTATAGTGCATGGTAAGCATGACTTGAACTCAAGAATAAGTTTCCAAATATATGAGAGTTGATACAATAATTAGTATTTCTGTTTTATATTCTCATAGTGCCTAGAAGCCTTGGTCGCTGAACAGGAAACCAGTGAGAGAAACAGCCAAAAATTTGATCTTGCCATGAAATCCTTAACAGCTAAGAGGAAACATAGGTTGCCAAAAAGGGGTGTGGGTGAGAGGGACATGGGAACAGAGGATAATAAAGACAGTAGTGGCACACTAGGCAATTATGTCAGTCAGCACAACCCATCTCCCAGCTACCTTTTATTCCAGTGTGGCAAGAAAATAGTGCTTAAAGGAGGGAAATCTATGAGGCTTTTCTGTCTGTGTGAAGCACATTCCAAGTGCGTTAAAAAGAGGGAGAATCAGGGAAGAGAGAAAGCATGGAAACCTTTCAAAAATTTATTAATTTGGTGCTGAAGACCATCACCATGTGTTGATTGGAAGAAACAGTGTATGTGCTTTTATTGAATGAAAAATGACAGGGTGGCCAGAGCATAGGCTGTGAAAGACTTGAAAGGGAATTGAAGAAAGTAATGAATGATGCCATAGAGAAAGGGGAACTGGTGCAGGGATGAGGGGAAAAAAAAAAGAAAGAAAAGAAAGAAGGACACAGACTCTGTTACTGAAGACAGGATGAGATTGAGTAGCACAAATGAACAAAGTGGGAGATGAAGTTGGCTGGCTGCAAAGTTAAAACCTGAGTGATGACCATTAGGAAGTGTGATAACCTGTAGCATGTGGTGGAAAGATATTTAGCTGGACTTAAAGACATGAGTAAATGTGATACAGGCAATAATCTTGTATCATCTGGCAGATGGACTGGATGGCTGAGATCTTTTCTACCTCTTAATATCTCTGCTACTTGTACAATCTCTACTTTAAGGCAGTGCATTTGTACTGTGAAAATCTGTAAGTATACACTGACTTGTCAAAAGACAGTGTATCATAGAGAAACACATTAAAAAGCTTTGCATATGAGAGGAATTTCCAACATGTTTGTGTGTTTATACACTCATATATGTATAATTGAATCCCTCTGTTCTGCAAGAAGTAGATGTTTCCATTGTGTTCAAACCAGGCTTCATTTGCAATATTAATGTGAAACTTGAGCTAAATCTAAAATCCAGTATTTTTTTGTGTGCTATGCTTCTAAAAGACAATGACTGTAAAAAATCTTACCTGAAAAAAACATATTTGCTTGTATGTTTGCTTACAGCTGTGTACTTTTCAGACCTAAATCTCAGTTTCAAAGGCTTGATCAGGTGAAAATATAAAGTGTGTTTATATTTTAAAATAAATGATATATAGAACTAATGAAGACAGTATTTCTTCTTCCATCTACACTGCAGATCCTTTTTCTGTGATGCAGATTTCTAATGCATAGCTTATGTTCCATTAGTAACAGAGATCTGCTTTTTAGCTCAGAGATGACAATTCTGACTGAAATCTTGTTATTTATTCAAACTTTAGGAGAGCTTACTTCCTGAGGGTGTACAACCACCATTGATGTAAATACACTGTGTACAGAAGGAAAAATGAATGGATGGCTGAGCACAGAGATTTGGGCACATACACATTCTTGATATTGCCTTAGATAGGAAGAATGTGACTTCACTGAGCTATGTCTGATTTTTGTTGAGTACTAAGACAGAAACTTTTTTACTTGCATCACCCACACTGTACCGTGTCACCACACTGGGAAGTCCCTCTATAATGGCTTTCTAAATCTGGTATATTCATAGTGATGTAACATTCAATATATTGCTATTCAAGTGTATTTCTAAACATCGTATTTTTGATGGAAGAAGGGGAAAATATGTTGCATTAAAGCAGGTAATTGTTCAAGCTTCCCAAGTTGGAAAATGCACTACAGTAAGAGGGCAGTGGGTCACTGAGGAGGATTTTGATGACCTGTAACTTTTAATTGAAAGAAAGCATTGATGAGCAAGACCAGTGGGCTTTAACAAGACTGACTAATTCAAGCATCCCCTAGGTTCATTATACATCGGTAGATAGCATAGTCTTAGTGTGCTCAGGTTGGTTTTCTTGCTTTTCTCAAGAATTTTACTCCCCCAGCCAAAAAAAGATTTTTGGTTAACAGACTTGTAAGGGGATTTTCACAGGGTACTGAGCCTGTATTCTGTTTATTATAGAGAGATGTTTTCAGGCTACTTGGTTTTCATGAATATTTTTTAAGATATCTCACTAAAAACAATTGAAAGGTACCCCCAGTAAAAATGATAACACAAATCAAGTATAAATAGTGAATGAGAAGAGTACTGATGTCTTGCCACCATTTGATAAAACCAAGCATTTTAATTGATATGTTCTCTGTATCATTCACTCTTGTGGTGCTCCTTGATATTTCAAGCACAGGTATTTGAACCTCCAACATTTAATGGACCTGGCCTACTGTTTTGTATTGATCCACCTCACTCCAAGTCAGTGGTGATGTTCTTCACTCCCTCCCTGTAAAATGAAAAGAAATCAAATCAAAGTGTCCTAAACTTGTTGATTCAAAGCCATTTCATCTATCAGTATGGAGAAATTCTATCAGTATAGAAAAATAGGTTAACAGTCTTTTTCACAGTCTTTCTTCTGCAAACTGAATTGAAATGACCTGGCTTAAAGTAACCTGGATCTGAGTCATAAAAGCAATATGCTTCACAGTGGAAAATCCAGAATTTATCTCTCATGTATATTTCATCTGCACTTGGCTTTATTATTCTTAACTGCGAAAGTATAAGAACTCACGGCACCGCTAGGATCTCTGAGAACTGTTTGGTGAGTAAATTTGTGGCAAAGCAAATTCAGGAACTGAATTTTTGGTACCCTCTAATTTAGAAAGAATGTGGCTTCTGAAGGAAAGAAATGTTATCCTTTTTCTTTCCTGTATTTCTGTTTGCTGCATAGTTTAAGCTTTATCTTTACTCCTCCTTTGATTCCTCGTGAAAATGGAAAAAAAATGCGTTTTCTTAGTGTGAAGGAGAATCTTCTGAAATTTTGAAATCCTTTAGATCTTCCACACTTATGGGGAGATATTGAGATATCATGATGCAGCCTGTCCCATGAGAGGTTGTTTACCTGATCTTTTCTGCTTGGCTAGGACAGTAAATTCATAAATAGTCTCAGTCCTTATCTAGTTTGGGATTTTCATCTGTATACTCATTTCACTTAATAATCCTACTGTTCTTTTTGAGATACTGCTTAAACACTAATTTTAGTAGGGGAAGAAAGGAATTGTAGCATTCCACTATCAGCTGTTTTTGACAAACCTGTAGGTTGCCATAATTCTTAAGGTTAAACATCTTGAAACAGTTGAGTAGAAATATTACTCAAAAATAATTTAATTGGAATTACAAACTGAATCTAGATGGACACAGTGAGAAGTCTGACAAAAACACTAGTCCTTGTAAGGGAGAGGAAGCTAAGACAAAAGAACTAAGCTTTGCCTAAGATTGCTTATTTCTACCTATTGTTACAGGAATATTTGAAAAATATTTTTGAATTGTGTATGTAATGTATTTAATAGGCAATCCGGAGCAAGTCTGGAAGTATAGTAGTATACTAGCAATTGACAAAGCTCTTCTAAGAAGTCAAAATAAGCTGAAGAAAAAAAATCAGAGCACACTGTAGTAAAAGTTGGACCCCAATCAGTGCCAGACTGCCAACTGTTAATAAATTATGTCTTTGGTCTGTCATATTTGAGATGTTGAACTAGAATGTCAGTAAGAGTGTTCATATGCTGCTATTTGATGACAAAGACTCATTATTAAAGACAGGTTGTCTATTAAAAAGTTACTTCTCTTCTTGTCTTGCTTCATGCTTAACCAAATGGATGTATGTCTTTCAACACAGTTGTCCTGAACCGTTAACACGAATAAGGCAGGTTCTCTATAAACTTGTGGTGGTCAAGAAGTGTGGGAAGTAACTGGAAGAAGTGATGAAACTTATTTCAGCACATATTGAAAGAATATTTTGGCTTTTATAACCCACATTTAGCTGCATTATTAAGCTCTTTGGTATTCTCATGAGAATTCAAAGATACATCTACTGATTTAATCATACAGCAGAAAATATACAGAGGAAAATCACAAAATAATTTTTCTACTTGTTGATGCAGAGAAAATCTTTACTTCTATAATCTTTTTAAAGAAATTTTTTCCATGGAGACGGTGTGGCCAAAGAGAGGACAGAGATTTTGATCAGTATAGTTTTCAGCACCGTAAAGCAATCGGAAAATAGTCAAGAATTAAGTCAGTGTCTTTCCATATAGTTACTACAAGAAAGGACCATGAGAAAACATTACTCAGAAGAGACTGAGCCACAAAGTCGACCTGAAAGTTGAATAGAAATCAAACTAGAAGTTTTAAAAGTTTCCAAATGTCGTTACGGCTAGTGTCACTGAACATGTGGAGCTACTCCTAATCCTGCCTCTGTTTCAAGTAAGAATTTGCAAGGTCTCAGTTTTCTGCTTCTCCATATAAAATTATGCTTGCATATATGCTCTGAGGAAAATCAGATATTTATGTGTGTATGTTTTAAGTTGTTCTCTGTCTACAGTCTTGTATCAAGTCTCCTGGAAGATGGAGCTGGCATCTGTTGAGTATTGATAGCTCTTATCCCACACAACAAAGTTTTCTCCTTTCCCTCTGTGCCTTTCAGCAGCAGTTTGGACCACCAGCACTCAGTTTTAGGCACAACTCTCTTCCTGACAACTCTGTGCTGTGTAACATGACCTGCTAATGGCTATTCATCACTCTTAGTGGATGAAACCTCTAATTGTCATGCCTTGTGTTTGTAGACAGCAAAAAAAACCAAAACATCAACTGTCTGAAGTGACCAGTCTGTCTGCAAGGTTAGATGATGCAGAAAAAGTTAGATGATGCAGAAAAAAAAGAGGAGTATTTTATTAGCAAAAATTTACTAGGAAAAATATTGTAATATGCTTTTATAAAGCAATAAGGCAAGGATCACAACATCACTACCATATACCTGCAATAATAGCTGGCCTAAGAAGAAAATGCGTTGGAATTAAAGGTGTTGTTTGAAAGTCTCAGTAGGTGTGCCTCAGGATTCAGAAAACCATTCTACAGGAAAATGAAATTTAGTAAACATTCCTATAATACCATAGGACTAGTGGACTGCCTTATCTCTAAGCCAAAGTGGGGAAAAGTGCTATATCCACCAACTTGCAGGAGCTGATACCATGGGACTCTTGCAGAATAATCTGGTATAATAGGCTTCTTCCAACACTGGCTAAATATAAGGCACTGACTACCCTCTGTGTTTCTGCATCCTGATCCATTTTACTTGAATAAGTTGATCAGCTCTTATTTCCCAGCTTGAGACGATCTTGACAATAGGGGTATTTTATTGATAAATAACATTCTTTGAAAAGGTGGCTTATGGTAAAATTGCTTTAAAGAGTATGAGGAGGGACTGATATTTTTGGAACCTAACTACTCTTGATGATTCTCTGGCTACCACGGAGATTGAAAGTGGGTGTCTGGGCCTTGCTTTCATGTTTGGAATGAACATTCTTTGAAAGAGATACTGACTTTCAAGTGAGTTTTATCTTTCATAGTTTTCAGCATTTTTCTTTGAGAATAAGTTACCTCATGTGTTAGACTTGTACCTGAAATACCAATTAAACCATGCACACGTGTCAAACCATCGCTTTTTGCTTGTCCTTAAATGTGGGAGGATTTTAGTTTCGCATAAGGCATTTTTAAAACTTTCCTAGAATATAATAAAAACTAATCCATGTTTTTAGGGCAAGTACAGTCAAATAAATAAACTCTATCAATATTCAGTATACCTTTTGAGTTGCCTTAAAGGAATTAGGTTTTCCGTATCCCTTGCAATTTATAGTTGATATCATCCATAAACCTATGGTGTTACACAGCAAAATATACCTTGGGTTTCTTATAATTCTGACATAGTGTCCACTTTTTAGTCTTCCCACAATACTTGAATCTTAAAAGTGATGAAAAAGAAGCACATCCTTGTGTGACAATGTCTGATGTAAAGTACAGCATGTTTTATGCTGCAGCCATGTCCTTAAAAATTTATCATATACTGTCCCACCAGGAGATGCCTGATTACTGGGACAATAGCTTCATTTTTAAGCATCCCTTTTGGCAGCCAAGTAAAGGACAGCCAACTAACTGACAGCAGCACAGCATTTAAGTCATGGCTCTGGTGCAGAATTGAATATAGAAGAGAAGGAATGACTAGCTATTGAACTGCAGTGGAGAAATGATTTGTGCTGCCTGCTGTTATATAAAGTCTACTATGCACAATAAGAGCTGTTTAGTTCCCCCGAATTTGAGGTTTACAACTCTCCACAATGTTGGTGGAACATAACGTACTGGCAAGTTTATTCTTTCTTATAGCTTGGGCAATTATTTGGCATTGATTTTCTTAAAGTTTTGTCTTGCATGTCAGCTTTTTGTTGGCAAACTTTGCAGAAGAGTTTGAGCGAGTCAGTAAGATGTGAGAATACAGATGAGATCAGTACTTGGCTCATGCTTTTCTTTTACGAGACAAATATTAAAAACGGAGATTTCAACCCTCCTCTCTAGACACACACCCACAGATGGAGGGATGGACCCCTATTTGATTTATTTGATTTGATTTTGTTCCCTGATAAATCTCACACTTCTTGATATTTCCATCTACTCTGCTTATAATAATCAAAATACTCTGAATTGGCTCCACATGATGGGACTGCTTTCTCATTTGCATTTTTTAGGCAGTGACTCTGCCCTGATTCAAAGCCAGTTGACCAGTTATGCTGAAGGGATATAATAGTATTGGTTATGTTGAATTAAAACAACAAAAACTAATTATACATGATTTAGCTGAGTGCTTTATGAGGTATTTTCAACCATATAAAAATAGGTATAAAGTACCACTGTCCGGATTTGGTTGCAGTTTCCTGCCTCTTTGCACACGTAATGTGCAAGGCTGTGATGAATCTGCTGTTTTATTTTGTGATGGCTGTAATTGAAGTCATTTGCTGGTAATCCTGTTGTCTAACGAAAACAATTCAGGAAGTGCTATTTACGATATTATGCACATCAAGAACTTGCTTTTGTTAAATTGGCCTAAAGTAGAAAATAAAGATCACCCCCTTAAATTCTGATAATGTTATTCTTACTAGATATTCATAGGCAGGTAGGAAGAATACTTCCATGGCCTTTTATAATGCTTTAAGAAGTATTTCTAAGAAGTCAAAAATACTCTAAGTGAGCATTTTTGTTTTCTCTTAGGTAAGTATTGCCCTCTATAAGTTCATCTTTAATACTAGGGTGTCTAAATTTAGACACATGACACATAAAGCTACTTTTAATGTAGTATTTAAAGCTGGCAGACATACAGACACCTGAATTTTAGGCACTACATTTGAGAAGTCTCCTATCTATAGACACACAATAACTCCTGAGGTATTAATGGAGCTGTACCTGGGCTTATCAAGAGAACTACACTGCCCTTCTTTATTGTGGTCCAATCTTGGCTTCTCAGGTGAATTCAGAAAACCTGGGTTCAACATGCTTTTTGTAATGAGCCTAGTGGGCAAAGTAATGTGATTTGAACTCACAGGGGGCATTCCTGACAGAGTTCAAAGCTCTTATAGTGTCTTTAATAAGACCTTTCTTTTAAGTCAATCGGAAAACTGAATAGATCACATGAAAGGTGGGCTTTATAGTTCAGTATATATGTGTGTTACACCAAACAGAGGCCCAGGGAGAAGTGAGATGCACCTGCTCTCCTGGGGAGGGAATTTCAAACACTTACTCATGAATATAGTCCATTCCTGTAACGACACTTACCTCAGTGCATAACAATTGCTCATAGGGATATGACTGCAGGTATGACCCAGTTTCTTATTTTAAGGTAATTGTCATTGAATATTTTTGGGCTGTGTCATACTGAAGGTCCTTTCAGCTGGGTCAGCCTCTGAGCGGACAGGGGGTATATGTGAATGCCCTGTAGAAAGACCTATTTGCAAGTCACCTCCTTCCAAACTCCCAATAGGATGGCCAGGTGAGATGGTACCAGTAGCTCACAAAACAACTTTGCAGTAAGGGGTCATATGAAGTGCTTGCTGCTTTCTAATTGACTGAGTTTGGTCTTGACCTCCACGTGAATCACCTTGTACAGCTATGTCTGCCTCCTACTGCGCTTCTGGCATGTCCTTAGAAGCTTTGTTATTGTGTGGTCTTGCAGTCATATAGAGTTAATCCACTGAGAAACTGGAGACAACAAAAACGATCAAGATGAGACATCTTGACCCATTAGGAGTTGGACTCAGGACCAGTTTTAAGATGACTTCATTCAAGTTAATGAGTTAGGGCCAAACCTCAAAGCTCAAATGACTTGACCTCCCTCTGCAGCTTATGCCAGAGTCAGATAGAAGAGGCTTGTGACCCATTTAAATGACATAGAAAGAGTAAAGAGTATAGCAAGTTCTTTCAGAATTCAAAAACACAACCAGGAGATGGTGACAGGTAATTGAGACTCTTTCACAAAGCATTTTCTCTTGTGGAAACTTTTGTGGATTTTTCCTTGCCTCTCCCTTTCTCTGTGTATATGATGTTCCTCAGAGAGGTGGTGAAGAGAAGGTACATCCTTAGAGGGATGGAAAAAATTTTCAGAGTTTTCAGAGCATAAAAAGTACTCAAATCCCATAGCTTTTCTGTAGAAAACAGTTGAGCAATTCTCTTGGTATATTTGGAAAGCCTGTCTGTCTACTTTTAGCAATAGACTCATAGCTTTCCCCTGTAGATTTTTTCTTTAACAAGCCTAATTTATAGTCTTATCTCAGTGTTTCCAAAAAGACCAATTTCTGGTTGAAAAGTGTGGTTCAATGATCAGACTGAACATGCATTTATCATTAATAAATTTAGATTAGGAGGGGAAAAAAATTCTAGTGGTCTTCCAAATAGCATACCCCAGGCAAGAAATGTAAATTGCTTTAAGATAGGTTTTATAAAGTTTATGAAAGAAATTATGTAGTGTCATGCAGACAACTGAAAAACAAGAACAAATATAAACAAAATCCCAAGGGCAGGACTTATTTGGGTCCAAATAATGTCACTGACATTATTAAATTATTATTAGCAAAACAGATTTGCTTTCATTTTCATATTATCCAGATATTTTGTGTATTGTTTTGCATTGAAGATCTATAATATATAGAACCAGATTTCTTCTTATTCCCCTTTGTCTACTGAAAAAATATGCCTAAAAGTTAATCCACAGATAAGTGTGGAACCAAGAGATTTACGTGGTTTTTCTCCCAATGATGTTCTTCATTTTGACCTTTTACTTGCTAGCAATTTGGCCTATTGTTTCTTCAGGACACTGTAGATCTTCCAGACATCATAGATCTGCTGATCTTTTTTTTCTGGCATCATTCAAATTGCCAGAGATTCTTTGATCACCTCTCTGTGTACAATCCCGTATTTGTCTTTTATTATCTTGTCTTTTCCCAGCTCATTATAGGGGAAATCCAAGTTTGTGAGGAAACAACTATTCTCTTCACACTGGCAAGACGTGACCTTGCTGTTTATAGCTGATCCAGTTTTGGTGAAGTCACCTCATATCAGCACTGAGGGAGCTGCAGTTGCTTATGAAATCTAGCAAGTGTTTTAGTTGGATGGATGCCACCATTAACACAGAAACAGGACCATTTTCAAATTTTTGTGTTTGAGTTATTAAAGAGGCTATGTCAGAAAAAATCCCAACTATAATCATGAGATAATCATCTCATTTATATGCCTTAACATCAATCCTTTACCCTCTCTGATGGTGGTAGTGGATCAAGGGTTGGATTTGATGATCTCAGAGCTCCTTTCCAACCTGTCTGATTCCATGATTCTATGATTCTATGAAGTGACTGCAGTGACCAGCTGGGCCAGTGATAGCAGGTCACTTGAACTGGAGGCAACTCTGCTGTTTCACTGCGGCACAACCATCTTAAGAACTGCACAAAGGTCAGCTGCACCATTTAAAGGGCATATCTACTGCTGACTTCCCTTTGAGACAGTAAAAACAAACAAGCAAAGAATAAAATTTTCAGGAACTTATCTGCTGTTTAAATAATAATAATAACTGTCGTCTATGCAAGACATAAATACATGCACATTTGTATATCCTGTGTCTGAGTACACCTCTGTGTGCCAGTTGCTTAGTGCTTTGGTCCTTTCCAGCTGGTGTGTAATGGACAATGTCTTGTGTTTTTATTAAACTCTAATCCTGGACTTCTGACGAAAAATCATCAGAGAAAGCACTAGAGAGAGAACCATAGGCTGTATTTCATCCAACTCATGGACTTCTACCAGGTAGTAAATTCTTGTCACTAACAACCACTTTTTTCTTGTCTAAATATGTTGCATAGTATGAGCACAGTGTGTTATTCAAATAGAGACTAAAGGCAAATAGTCAGCATTGGTATTCTGCTACAGCATTTTGCTGCAGGTGTTCTTCTGATGCACGATTGCACAAGCAAAACACATTCCTCGGGATTTACACTGGTCTGCTGCCTCAGTTGCACAGCACTGGTGCAGGCTCGGTCCCAGCTCGGGTGGCTCAGGTGCTGCAGGGGAAAGGAAGGAGTCTGGTGGTCACCTACCCTTGCTGGATTTGAGGTCTGCTCTGCCCCTCCCATGCATGATTTGATGGCACAGGTGGGGAGCAGATTATGGCAGCATGGGAGCCTGGAGAATGGAGGCAGGCTACCAAAAGGCATCCTCTGAGCTGTCGATCTCCAAGACAGAGAGTAAGGATAGTTAACCTCTGCCTGAGTAGAGGGCCAGCCCCATATCCAACTCAGTGAAAACTACATTTCCTATTGTAGGCACTTGCAGACCCTGCTGCCCCAACAGCATTGTCAGTGTAGGGGCTACCATTTCATGCACATCCTGGCAGTGTCTTCAGATGACATTTCATAGGATCATAGAATAGGTTGGGTTGGAAGGGACCATTTAGTTCCAAACGCCCTGTCATGGGCAAGGACACCTTCCACTAGGCCAGGTTTCTCAGAGTGCCATCCAACATGGCCTTGAACACTTCCAGGAGTGGGACATCCACAATTTCTCTGGGCAAACTGTTGCAGTGTCTCACTACCCTCACAGAGATGAATTTCTTCCTAATATATGATTCAAACCTACCCTGTTTCAGTTTAAAACCCTTTGTCCTATCATTACATACACTGAAAAAGACCCTCTCCAGCTCTCTTGTAGGCCCCCTTTGGGTACTAGAAGGTTGCTCTAAGGTCTTCCTAGAGGGGAGGCTGAACAACCTCCCCTCTTCTCCAGGCTGAACAACCCCAGCTATCTCAACCTTCCCTCATAGGAGAGGTGTTCCAGACCTCTGATTGTCTTTGGGGCCATCCCCTAGACTCATTCCAACAGGTCCCCATCCTTATGCTGGGGCCCCCACAGCTGTATGCAGCACTCCATGTGGGGTCTCACTGAAGCAGAGTAGGGGACAGAATCACTTCCCTTGAAACCTTCAACATGAATCACACATGCTGACTTTATTTTTACCGCAATGTAAGCGTGCCAGGGCACTCTGGGCACTGTGACCTCCCTCAGGAGCAGTGAGGGCCCCCCAGGGCAGCAGAGCAGGTCCTGGCAGTCCATCCCATTTCATCCCAGCCAGGAACAGGGCAGCTGGAGGGGACCAGGAGGCCCAGCCCTGGGCATGAGGCACCTCCATGGGGATAGGCTGAGAGACAGGACGTTGGTCTGTGTGTGGGGATCAGGATCAGGCCCAGTGAGGATAACCAGGATCAGAAATGCCCATGATGTGGAGACAGGGCCATGGGAGTGAGGAAGGTGCACACAAGCTGAGGTATCCACAGATGTGTCCCCCGTCACTGTTTGGGGATATGTGTGGTAAATCAGGCTCATCAAAGCCCTTCACAAAACTGCCCTGGGGTGCGGGACAGGGATTTCCCAGGGGGGGTTTGATAGCTGCAGTTTTGGCACTGGACTCTTGTTCCAGAGGGTTGACTTACTGCCAAGGGCCCAGACAAGGGCTCTGTCCCACTTTAAGAACAAAATGTGACACTTGAAGCTCTGAGACCTCCCAGATATCCTGTGCCTTGATACTGGGTATGAAACAAATTTATGTGGAGAATAAAGATCCACCCATGGTAAATACCATGTCTGTTGGTATTACTACTTGCCATTACCCTAATTCCTGTATTTCTGTTTAAATTGTTCTTGCAGATGGGAATAAATAGATAAAATAATTTTCTTTTTTTTGCAATAATGTACTTGAAATGTGCGTCGTTACAATGTAAGGAAGGACAGTGTAACAGCTATAGTAACATCAGATAAAGTAATGCAAAAGTAAACATACATCTTTTTAAGAGAAAAGGTCATTATAGATTTTTTTATTTTTCAAAAAAAAAAGATTGAAGTTATTTCTCATTTCCTTCAAACCACTGTGACCCCTTTATTGCTCTCACTGAATTTTAGCCCATTATAGATTTACTCTGATTGTCTTTTGTGGCTATACTGCATTCATCCAAGCTATTAATTTTATTCTTTGTAAGGCAAGATAGAAACAGAGCTTTCATGTCCTTCTGGCGTTCTTAAACTCAATCATATTTAAGATGCATAATTATGCTGTTTTAGGAACTTAGTGTTCCACTGTTCTCCACATTCTGAGCTACCTCTGCCAAAGTCTTCATGCATGAAAATATAAGAAGGATTTAAAATGTTGGGAAAGTTCTAAAACAAAAACAAAAGTGAGAAATGTGGAATTTCATAGCAAAAAGAAGCAGAGGGACATTCATACACATTTTCCCAAACCTGAGTTCTTACATATAAACATTTTGTCATCACTTTGTAACAATGAGCTTGTGGCATTATCGGGAAAAAAAATAAAAATGAATAATCTTGTGGTAAGGCACAGTCTATAAAATTTTACTTTTGTTTGGGTCAGAAAAGTTATTTATATTTTGTCCTTGTTTATATGCTTTTTTCTTTGACACTTTTTTCCCCCTTTTAACAAACAATCTCTACCGCTTCTCCCATCTAGGCTAATAATCTGAAATGAATAATTTAGTCCAAGAATTAGATAGTAACGTCTTTACAAGAAAACTTCTATTTCCCTAAACTAACCTTTTGCATATATTTATTAAACTGAAATAATTCTGAATTTTTTGTTCTCTGATGTCATGGTGAACACTTGATGTCTGTCATGCATTGCTTAACTACTGGTGTTCAGCTCCATCTCACAATACTCTTTTTGTATCCCTGGCTGAGCATACAAAACCATTCCAACCCAAATACTTGCCTGAGCAAACTTAAAGTTTTAAAGAACATATATACTCTCCTATGCAGTGCTGAAATTAAGTTTCTGTGAGCAGCTGTACCAGCAAAGACCTTAAGTGCTTTATCAATCCTTGCCAATATAGCCCGCTGCACAAGGAGCAAATGTGCAAAAGGTGTGAAGGATGGACAGAATAAACGAAGCCAGTCTGCCAATAAATACCCCTGCATAATGTCTGCACGTTTAATTCTGCTCTGCTTTCTCACACATGCTCAGTGGAGAAGCTGGGAAATTAACTGTCATCATTTCTGCAAACCTGGCTTTGCCTGAGAAGGGAAAATACAAAAGCCACTGAGCAAGCCTTCTTCACTTTTTCTGTTTAAATCATTCTTTAATTAAATGCATTTTGAAGGAAAAAAAATCCTTATGTCCCTGAATTGAATGCCTGACCACTATTAGGAATGTCCTAGCAAATTTCAAATTCTTTAAAAGCACCCACCACCACAAACAGTCAAAGAGGAAATCCTGGCAGTGCAGGTTAGGTACTGAGCTCAGTGAGCTATAATTTCTCTAAAGTTTGTCTAGTCAGACCCCTAATTATCCTGTTTGGCAAAGATTTTTGTATTTGCGCTTAAAGTCAGAGCGTAGTCATATTTCTTTTAAAATTTCAGCCCTTTAAATTTTTCATCTGACAAATCATCTGCTGAAGGCAGAGAGGACAGGATGACCTGAGCTGGGGGCACAGTCCAGTCCTCTGACAGGCTGCTCTGGCTCCAGGGAAGTCAGAGGGTAGGAAGAGTCCTCTTAACTTTGATGTGTTTTGGATGTGGTTGGTCATGTTTACATCTATTGAACCAAATAATTTCTTGTGGCATGGCTGATCAAATTATTGGTGATCAGCAATCAGGCTGCATGAGGTGAACTAAGGACACACTTTGTCCTGACCCATTTATAGGAGTGCCAACATTGCCGCACAAGATTAATTTATTAAAGCAGAGGAAAAATACAGTCTCTTTAAAACTGAAGTGTCTATTTCTAAATTCTTAGCAGCAGTACAGCAAGCTGCAAAGAGATGGTAGGACTGTTGCTGCAGGATATGTAAGCTGCAATAAAAAGAACACATCAGTAATTTCGCAAAATAGCTGAGATCATTCAGCCTATAAACTCTATTTTTGAGAGGCAATTTAAACTGCATGTAAATAAAAGTCAAGCAATCACTATTATCTCCCTAGAAAAATATATGTTTAAGCAAATAGTGAAGGTGCACTTCAATCTGTTTTTTGCACAGTCTTTAATAATGAAACATTTGTCCTTTTCTATAAAAGTGGTACAATGCATTTTGTTTCACACACATCACTGACTGTTCTTGTTTTTACTTATTTTCCTTAGGTAAGGAAAACCCCTTGATATAAAGACATTAAAGGTTGACATAGAAGCTTTCTTGATGTCACAGATGTTAATGTCATAAATTCAGCAGCTTCCCTTGTCTATTTGAAGCCATATACAGAAACTGAGTAAGATACTTGTCTATCTTCCTCCAAATGATCAATACAGAAAATTATCTATTTTACATCTTTTAAAATGCTCTATTTTTATTCCTTCATGCTTACCACGATTCTTTTCTCTCCATATCAGAATTCCATTATTTATTTCTTCTCTGGGGTGATGCTAATACTAATTCACAAAATGAATTAAGACAAATAATGCTGTGATATGCAACAAATAAAAAATTTTTAAAAACATACTGCAACTCCCTTAGAAACAATACAGCGCCTGGTTTTATATTCAAGAACTGATATAACAGGTTTTTTTGCAGTGGTTTTTTTTTGTTTTTTTTTTTTGTTTTTAGCAGTGTCTGAGCAGCCTGTAGATCAGATTACTGAAAGAGAAATATCTAGACAAAAAAATTTTCATGCTCATCATTAGCAATAACTATAAATAAACTTTCACATATATATATCCTTATGCCAGATTTTCCTGTACATTCCTTAAAAGAATACTCTCTATGTAGGGAGCTGATTTTTGAAATGTCTTTTAAATTACATTTGGGGAATTGAACTGTACAAATTTATCTCACTCTTTACATTTTACAAAATGATACCCCCCCCCTCCGAGAGCTCTCAGTTAAATTTAGCCATATTTTGACAGTTAGGCAGTGTTGCAGGGGGAATGCTATGGGGTCCTTTTTTGGGAACATGGAGTTACCTACATTTCAGTTGAAGCAGGAATATTTCCAGTCTATTTTACGCAAAGCTCATTGTAGGAATTCTGCATTAACACTCCCCCCCAGGATCTGAACTGCAGCTTTATAGCTCACTGCAGATCCTGTTATTTGGTGGGGTTTGTCACTGTATCAGTTAAAGCAAAAAGAAAGGACAGTTATATTCTGAATCTTCTTGCCTGTTTTCTTGTTCTTAGTCTTCTTCACACAAGAAGAAGCAAACATTGTCCTTGTCAAATAATAAATGAGGCACAATTGGTGACTTGTGTGTTTGTCAACATAAGCAAGATCAAATGATTGCTCAGCAGGAAGAAGCCACAGGAAATCCAATGATTTTTGACTAATTAGCAAAATAATAATAACGTCTGCCTAATGATTACCTTGTACTGGGTTGTGGCCTTTTATCAGGCAGCTGCAGACTACTGCTTTGAAGGGAACCAATGGTTTTCTTTGAAACTGGTGTCATGGACTCGGAGGATTTGTGACAAATCTTCTGAGACTTATTACTCTTTTGTGTAGTTGCTATAATTGGGAAGAAAAATGAACCTGTTTCTAAATGTTTAAAGAGGAAAGTACTTTCTCTCCAGTTTTTATTAGGAAAGATTTTTAAACTAGTTGAAATGTGTGTGCATAAATGTGTGTTATAATTTTCAGAAAGATGAATGAACCTTAAGGTCAGTTAAAATGGATTCATGTATGTTGTTTTCACATCATAATAGCAAGAATAAAAAAAAGACAGAGACTTACCTGCAATACAGTTTTACCAGAAAAATAAAGATCAGGAAAACATTGGGAGTGAAGTGAAGGAGAAGACCAACGGTTTGCAGCTTGTAGTTTGTATTCTGGATTCCCTTCACATGGGTTTTCAGAATTCTACTGGAGAAACTGTCTGCTCATACCCTTTTCCTGGGTAAAATCTGGCTGGATGGCCGGGCCTAGAGAGTGTTGGTGAATGGAGTTACATCCATCCAAGGACCAACTGGCAGCCAATCACAAGTGGTGTTCCCTGGGGCTCAGTCTTGGGTCCAGTCCTGTTTAATATTTTTATCAATGATCTGGACAACGAGATTGAGTGCACCCTCAGTCAGTTTGCAGATGACACCAAGTCAGGTAGGAGTGTTGATCTGCTGGAGGGCAGGAAGACTCTACAGAGGACTCTGGACAAGCTGGGTCGATGGGCCAATGCTAATTTTATGAGGTTCTACAAGGCCAAATGCCGGGTCCTGCTCTTGGGTCACAATAGCCCCGTGCAATGCTATGAGCCTGAGGCAGAGTGGCTGGAAAGCTGCCTAGTCCAAAAGGACCTTGGGGTTCTGGTTCACAGCCACCTAAACATGAGCCAACAGTGTGCCCAGATGGCTAAGAAGGCCAACGGCATCCTGGCCTGGATGAGAGGCAGTGTGGCCAGCAGGACAAGGGCAGTGATCGACCCCCTGTACCTACTGATGAGGCCTCACCTCCAATTCTGTGTATCATTCTGGGCCCCTCAGTATAAGAAAGGCACTGAGGTGCTGAAGCATGTCCAGAGAAGGGCAACGAAGTTGGGTAAGGAGGTGGAGCACAGGAGTTATGAGGAGCAGCTGAGGGACCTGGAGTTGTTCAGCCTGGAAAAAAGGAGGCTGAGAGGAGACCTTATCTCTCTTTACAACTATCTGAAAGGAGGCTGGAGCAGGATAGGGGTCAGTCTCTTCTCACAAGTAGTAAGAAATAAGACAAGCAGAAATGGCCTCAAGTTGCATCAGGTGAGATTTAGGCTGGATATTAAGAAAATCGCTTCACTGAAATGGTTGCCACATATTGAAACAGGCTGCCCAGGAAAATGGTGGTGATCATCCCTGGAGGTATTTAAAGACATGTAGATGTGGCACTTGGGGACATGGCTTAGTGATGGACTTGAAAGCATTAGATTAATGGTTTCACTTGATGATCTTGAACATCTTTTCCAACCTAAATGATTCCATAATTCTACTTTGCATATATTTGCTTGCAGGATTAATCATGACTAAATTGCTAAACTCAACAATTCTTCCAGAGCTCCAAACACCAAGAGCAGACTATGCTTTGGGAAATATGGGCCACAATCTTTTCTCCTTAGCTGATTCACTGATAAAGCAGCAATGCCACTGATTCAACACCCTGTGGCTGCCATATGATTAATGCTCTTCTCACTCTAGCCACTGTCAGCATGGCCCATTGCATTCTGCAAATGGCAGGCACTGTCTCGGTGCACCATGGATGTAATCTTTGAAAAACATGTTCATCGCACAACCAGTAGAAATCAACTATAATCTGGCAATGTTAAGTCAAGAAAGTCCAAATACTGAGTCAACTGTGGAATGTGGTACAGGTCAGACCTGAGCATGATTGGCAGAAGACTGTGGAGCCAAGGGCAAAATGCCTTTCTTAATTACTGCTACCAGTTTCAATCTCAACAGACAAAAACTTCAGTTCCTAAAGCACAGATACTGATTCCTTTTTTTAGTCTTCTGAATAAAATTGCCTGATTTGAGAAGTGTTGAATAGCTGCAGCTCCTACTGAAGTCATTTGGCCTCAATAAATAAATTAAAGCTCAGAAATCTGTAAGCTGATGCTGACTGACCTGTATGTTGGAGGCAGAATTCATGGACAGTTGCTACACCAAGACTGACTACAGCCATGGGTATCTGTCTCATTGTCAGGAGCACTAAAAATCTCTACATTAGTTAAATACAGCCCTAAGGGTGAATAATGGAAAAGACATAGATATTGAGTGGAAATAGTCAGATCAGTACAATTCATCAGTAATGTCAACTACTAGGTGAGTTCAGAAAAGGATGTC
The DNA here is from genome assembly GCA_036023395.1 of Myiotriccus ornatus. Lineage (NCBI taxonomy): Eukaryota > Metazoa > Chordata > Aves > Passeriformes > Tyrannidae > Myiotriccus > Myiotriccus ornatus. The sequence goes on from JAYRBT010000082.1 coordinate 116,381,385, forward strand.
ATTGTAAGGGCTAAGTTGATGGGTCCTCATGTTCGTCTTATTTTTTTTCCATTTTGTTTACCATTATTTGGCCAGATTCAGGTCTTCAGCTAAAGAGTGGGAACAAAGAGAAGTTCTGAAAGTCGTTTCCCGTCTCTGAGGAGATACAACCTTGTAGCATTGTTTGGCCAAGCATTGCTCTTTGGATGATGTTTGCTGCTTCTGCTGCCAGAGGAGAGTTGGGTATACATACTGACAAGCTGTGGGTATGTGGTTCAATATTCAGCTCATATCATTAGTGTTGCAATTTTGGGAAGAGATCTTCTCCAGCTGAAGTGTTTGGATTAATGTGGGTAAAGAAAAAAATCACAATAATGTTTACTACTTATTATCTGCTCTCTCTTTCGAAGAAGAGGTACTTCACTGACTTTGGTCTGTGCCTTGACACAAGGAGTCGCATCTATTTCCATCCTGCCAGGGTGTTCTGTCTTCAGATTGAGAGGAGGACGTGATCGTTCAGGTGTCACCAGTGGAGGCAATGGACAACACAGTGTCCTTAGCACCATGGAGTACTGGTCATTTCAGATGGCTGCAAGAGAATGGATGACAGAAGCAAACTATCTCAGAGCATAAAATCTAGTCACCAGTTCCACACAGAGCTCTCAAAATGTGACAGAAATAGTTGAAATGAAAAATAGTTCTACAATCTGAAATAGGAGCACTGCATAATGTGGTGTCCTGGACTCTCCTTCCCTCCCTCTTTTCCTAGCTGTGTTTGCTGGGTAGGAGCCATTAAAGCTCAAGAGGAAAGGCATTGTTGAATCCCACTGCTATGCCGGCTTAAGCAGCTTCTCAATTATCTAGGTGTCTTTACAGGTTTTTTCCATGAAGGCAAGATTTTGTTTATGAGACATTGTCCATAACAGTGAAAACTTCAGCAGATAAGTTTTCTTCCTACTACATTCACAATGAGGAGTTTACAGGTTGGGAAAGGCAGATAAGGTGATATCCCTGACATGCTGCCTCTTTCACTGCAGCCAGTGAAATTTGTCACCTACAGAGGTCAGGGAGGGCCTGCAGGTCTGTGCAGAACACGCAGGGACAAGTCAGAGAGTGCCTGGTGATCTGGCACTTCACATCACTTTCTCATTGGTTTCAGATGAGCCAAATCATGAAGCACATCTCTGCAGAGAGGTGCCTGAGGGAGCAATGTATCTCAGAGAGAGAACAACTTGAGTAAAGGTGATATGCTGGACATTTTCTGCTCATCTATCGTTAGATTAAAAAAGACACTGAAAAGTTTATCTCACTGAATTGTGTTGCACCTGTGGATGGGTGCAAAGTTATTTCTCAGTTATAGGCTGAGAAAATATTTTGTGTTCATATAAGAAATTAATAGCACAAATGTTAAATGTTGAATTCTGATGGCCCTGAGCTATTTTTTCTTCCTTGTATTTATTTAATCTTATTCCGCAAGTTACAAATATATGATTGATGTCCTGCAAATGAGCTATGACTTGACATTACTTATTTATTTTATTTAAAATTTTTATTAAGCCGAATAACCCTACTGAGGTGACAGTCTTATTTCAGAGGAGACCCGAATGAAATAGGAGTGAAAATTCCACACAAATTTCCGTAAGTTTTGATACATGCAAACGCCAGCATTAAATTTTAACAGTTGTGTATCCACAGGCTTTTAAAATGCTGCTAGCATTTCCTTTAAAATAATTAGGTCATGTTGCATGAATTACAGTTCTGCATCACTGTTACATATTTTTCTTCTGTCAAAGATAATTTCAATCCTGCCTGGTATATGATTTCTTCTTTAGACTGAACTTGCTTCTTTCTGATCCAGATGTGCAACCAGGTATTCAGGCACAACATGTAAAATCACAGACTGTGAAGCAATAGGCACACGTTGATTTTTTAAGACTCTTCAACCCATGTGTTTGATGGGTTCAGGGTTTTATAAAACACTTGATATGCACCTACTGTGGCTGCAATGTCTTCCTGCTGGAGCCCTGCTCTGTTCTTAACTCCTTATTGCGTAACCACTCACTTTAATATTATCCATAGAACTGGGCCCTTATCAGGCAAAGGTGGAAGCGAGTATTTCTTTTTCCACTGAAACTATTCAAATCTCTAAAATTTAGCACATGAAGAAGGACTGAAGCTGTAAATAATCAGGCTTTCTAGGCAGAGAGTTGTTATGTATTGTATTTGTACAGTAAACAGCCTACCTGTTCTTTGTGGTTGAATATAATGCAATAATGTGCACACATAGAGTCATAGTTATAGCCTGAATTACTAACCTCCATTCCACTTAAAGAAGGGAAAGTTCACATTTTCAGATCTCAATTACAAGTGTTAAAGTTTGAAATCAATATTTAAAATCACCTGGGTTTTTTCTATCTTTGCTTTAAACTAAAAATTTGACTTTTTTTTTTTTTTTTTTTTTCTCCGGTAGCTTTTACTATTGTTGTTCTGCAACTCTGGCAGCTCAAGGAAACTTCTTTCACAATGTTCTTAGAAAAGCCTTCTTTGCTTTTGAAATTGTCTTTCACTTTTTCCCAGGTGCTCATGGAAGATAGCATGGGGTTAAGGCAAGCCTGAAAAGTGTACACTCTTCAAGAAAAACGTGTTTGACCTAGCTTTCTGCTCTTCATTTCACTGCCAGTATTTGGAGGTGCTGCATTGGTTTTGACAGCATTGACACTAGTCCGTCTGAGACAAGGCTCTGCATCACTGCCTTGCATATTCAAGGACAAAAACCACATGGATCCCTATATTCAATTAAATATTGATACCCTTTTTTCTGCTTTCAAAACGCAATAACAAAATGGTGGCGCAAAAGAATTCCCCAGTCCAGCATACTCTGTGCTTAAAATGTATTATTAAAAATCTCAGAAACTGAATGACCACAAGACATTTTAGTTCAAGAAGGATGTCCACAAGTGTTTGTTTAATAAAAAGGCAAGATTACAGAATTTGGCTCACAGTCATGGGAAAAAATTAAAATCAATACTACATGATCTAATGCAAACCAAAATCACTATCATTAAGGGAAATGGCCTTCTTTAAAATGCTAAAACAGTTTCTGGAAGACTAGACAAGGCAAGAAACCACTACACACTGTTAACATGAGCTTTTTGGATTACAGATTTTGTCTGTTGCCTGGAAAGCTAATCTTTTAATGGAAGCTTTGGTTTCATTTTTCCAGTGGAAAACTTGTTAAAGAAATGAAGTTTTTGTTAGCATTTAGAAGTGAAGGTTATATTTATAAGCTTGAATTATTTCTAACATTGCTCTAATGTATTATTTTGTTATTGTTCATGTACTTTGAATAGCATAAGTAAAACTTTACAGTCTTGCAATGTGTGTCTCTCTCTTCAGTCTGGCAGGCAAGTATCTATCCCAATTTATCTCTACCTTTCCATCTCTACAAAATTTTAGTCAGATCTGAATGAAGCTCTTTGGGGTAGAAATCACAATGGCCTTTATGTTTCTGGCTTACAAGACAAAAAGATCGTATACCTTTTCTCTCCCCCAAAACACCCTTGAAATCTCCTGATATTTTGAATATTGCTTGCTCCCTTTGATGTGCATTGCCTTTGAAAGAGTTTCTCCCAGTAGGAAAGGTCCAGCTAGGACCATGGTTGTCATGCCCCCCTCTGCTCCTCCAAAAGAAGTCCTTGGCTTGCTGATGTCATCAGTCTTCTAGAACTTGATATAGCTTGTGATTTATAACCTATGAGCTGCTTGACTGAAATTTGTGCCAGTCTTTAAAAATAAAGCCATATGCTCCCCATCATTATTTAGATGGATGCAAGCAGTGTAAGGAAGAGAAGATTGTAAATCTATGGAAAGGCACATGATACCTCTATAAATCAGTGAGAGTCTGTGGCAGACTCCCAAAACTGTTACTTCCTGGTACCTTCTCTGTAATAATTTGTTACCTTTAATATTGAAAATGTGGATACCAGGATACTTGTGGCTGATTCAAAATACCAAATGTATTCAGTGGACAAATTCCAGCAGCACTAAGATTCATGTGGTGCTTTAGAACACGATTAATTAAATCTCACAGCATCTCAGGGAAGTAGGAGGCAGTATCTTCAGTTAGCACATGGGAAACAGCCAGAAAAAGGTGAGTGGCACTCCACTGCTAAAGTCAACAAACAGCACTAGTGTTTGAGCTTTGTTATTGGTGTCAAGTTGCTAGACTTGCCATCCTCTTAAAAAGACAGCCTTTGATTGTCTACCTCTTCATTTACTTCTAAACATTTCTTCTGTACAGGCTCTAAAACCTCTGACAAAAAACTACATAGCACCAGCTATATGTCCCCACATAAAGTCAAATTCAGTTTTGTAGGTGTACATCTGGAGTAACTCTCCTGATATTAATACAATTCATGCAGCTCACCAAGGTATAAGTAAGAGCTGTGTGCAGGCCAGTTTATTAACATAAAATGTCAGAAGTGGACAGTGGCCACTGAGATACGGCTTTTTTTCAAATACCTTGTGTTTCGTAATTTGCAAAGGACAAAATGCCAATTCCCACTGATATAGTTTTTTTACCCAAAGCAAAGGCAGTCTTTTCAAGGACAATGGCTTCAATTCTCTTCTCAGTGTATAAAGGCATAACCAGACATTTCCTATTAAGAGGAAAAAGAATTATGCAGACTGAATATCCTATGCACCAACATTAAAATTTCTAACTGATGAGAAGAACGATGGGTGTGCTTCTATTTGTAACACAAAATGATCAGAACAAAAGTCAAAGCTGTAATGCATTCACTTACTTAAAAATGTGTATTGTTATACAAGGCAATTAAAGAGTTTCAGACTATTCTCTATGTGATCTGCCTTTCAGATGAGACCTAAAATTGAAGCATTTGATTATGAAAGCTCAAGTGGCAGTTATCATTAGAGGAGTTAACCCTCATATGCTCTCCAAATTCTAAATGAGTTGATCATATTCTCTCTTCCTAAATTCTCCATGGCTTTTATGTGATAAGATATTCTTTTCCATTCCTAAAAATTGTTGTAAAAGTATTACTCACACCATATGGCTACCTTGCCTTCCATTTTGCTAGCGAGTGAATTGAGTAACCTATCTCTGCAGCTTATAAATTCTTTTAAGAAAATACATCGTTTGATATGCATGATATGTTCTTCCCATCTACCGTGACAGAGAAGTCATTAAATAAGAAATCACTTTTATCTATATACTGATAGAAATAAAGCCCTAACTTTTGACTGGGAGAAGATTCCGGCATTTTTACTGCTACTACTACTACTACTACTACCACCACCACTACTATTATATATTATTATTTTATTTGTATTTTAGAGAATAATTAAAAATATTAATACAGTTATTTGAACCAAATCAGGTATCAAAATACAGTTGCTAGGATCTGAAGATAGACACCTAAAAGCTCAATCAAAAATTCTAAAATATTTTTTCCAGGCAGTCTCTTATTGAGGAAAGGCTCCACTTCAGGTGCACCAAAAACTCACCACGCTCCCTTCAGGTTTCACAAAATTCAGCTTCACTGACTTTCAGAAATTTGACAATTTATGTACTCTTGTTACTCTTGGTAGTTTAAGAATTTTGTGATGCTGTAGTAATCAGGTACCAATATTGTTTTCCAGTTTTCTATTAAGTATTATATGTGCTCACCAAAACTGCAGAGCAGCTGAGGTGGGACCTGGTTTTGCATATTTGTACTGTATCTAGCATATCCAAGCAAAATCGATATTTGTAAGATAGGTTAAAAGGTTAAAATTATAACAGAAACAATATTTTTGGCTTCATTAGCTAATATTAGCTTCAAAGATTTCAAGAAGTAACAAATAATCAACACGTCTGCAAAACACAGATTTTAATTTGCTTATGATTTAAAAATGAAGATAGTTTGAATTACTGTATATTATTTGATGCATGGAAACATAATAATTGGTTTGATTTTCATTAGTGGTAGAAAGAGAAGTGTCTCTGTCCTGTTACAAATGTACAGAATTTAGTCGTGACTACTGGCATTTATAAAATTGCTGTTTTGTCAAATTCCATTTTAATTTTTTTCTTTTAAAGTACAACAGTGTTTTTATCCATAAAGTGCACTTGGAATAGCTTTGCTACTGAAAACGTGACTGTGGGAAAAAGCATACAGTAAGACAAAAAGAAGAGAGAAATAGAATTTTAATAAACATTTATTCCCAGGAGAACATGTATGTACTGTAAATATACTACAGTGGTATCAAAGCAACATTTCTTTTGAACTGAAGAATGCAAATTAAGTTTACCTTAGTTCCATATAATTTGCTGGTTTTAATCCTAATAATATACTATTTTCAAAGGAAAGCTAGATGTGCTCTGCCCTTGTTTTTTGCCTGAAAACTGGGTCTTGCTAACGATTCCAAACTTCCTAGCTGTCAACATTTGTGCAGGGTCTGAAATGCATTTTCAAATTTATTATTAAGTTAGCCTGGAAAAATAATCCTCTCTGAATACGGCTAACTTTTGATCATTTGTGACTAATGATATTTTTCAATAGCCTGTGCCCCGCTCTGCCCTCCAATAATACATACAAGTAGCTCTGTTTGTAGTTCGGGGGAGATGTATTTGGGTGTCTTAGTGCCAAACTTGGCTACTAGTTCAACATGCTTAAATGTTCTCAGTGTGCAACTTCAGTAACATTCAGGTGCTATGGTGACAGCAGTATTTAAAAACTCATTCAGGGTCCAGATCTGCTCCTTCTGGTGTCAGTCAGATCATTTTAGTTACTGCTGGCTGGAGCAGGGTCAAGCTCATGCTACGTACAGAGTCAAGTTCCTCCCCAGGAGTCAGCTTGTCTGCCTAGTTTATATTTGTTGACACCTTGGTACTTTCATTTATAGGTGCTTAACTATTACTTATATCTATTGATCCTTTTCTCCATAGATTCATCAATTTTCAGTTTCATCATTTTGCAGTACAAGGGATAATGATCACTTGTGGGTCCCTCCAAATTATTTTAATTATTGGGGGTTTTTTGTTAGTTCTTTCTAATAGTTATATAAGATGTTTATATTGCAGAAAAATTGAGTGTGAAGTTGGTAATTTCTCGACTTTTCACATTAGGAAAATTGTAGGATTACTTTTGCCTCTGCTCTGTGAATATGGGAAAAATGTGGTCTATCAAGAAGGATCTCTTGAAAGGTAATTTAGGTGTGTTTTCAGAGAGGAAGAGCTATGGCACATCAACGGAAGATGTGAAGCCCATGAAAGAGTTGGAAAGTGGTTAGTAAATGACTTTTAAATATGAGGATTCAAGGAAAATTACTCTGAGCATTCATGTGTATCTATTAAATCATAAGATCAGCTCTCGGATCCCATCTCAAGGATGAAGAGAATGACTTCCTTCTTTTCAGAGCTCTATAAGTTCCCACCTTTTGTTTTTGCTGATGGAATAGGTCCCCCGGGGTTTTGCATTTTCACAGAAAATATGGCTTTGTAAGCCCCACCTTTTGTGCACCCCTACATTATTCGTGTGTAGTGATGTTCACACAATTTTGCAGCAGACAGAACGTCAGTAACTGTAAACAAATACCTAGTCAGGTTGTTGACTATTATTTACTCCATTTTATTTATGGCACTACATATTTTAAAAAAGTTAGTCTGGGATTTATCTCACCTCATTTTACCATTCTAAAAGTTAACTTAGCTAATTGCCCATGCTCCCTCTATTGTCAGTGGAGAAAAAAATAGATATCTTCTGATAGTAGTCCATCAGCTGTCTCCAACTGCTATTTTGGCATGGGGTGATTCATCCTCTTGAAATGCTTCCTACTTTTCACTGACTGTAGAAGACTAGGTGGTTAACTCTTGGATGCCAAGATGGATAATGACAGAAGAGATAATTCCAGTCTATTATTTTCCATGGCCTGTGGTCTAGAAGAAATATACTTTAAATCAAGCTTAGCCTCAGCTCTTCATCTCAGGTAAATTCCTGAGACATTTATACGGCAGGTAAACAGGCAGTAGGAATCAAGAGCTTTGGATTTTTTATGGAAGTTTTAAGTGGATAAAACTTTTCTGGCATTACTTTAGAAAGATTACCCCCTAGACAATCTCTCATACTATTGTCAACAGAGAAAACAAGTTAAAAGCTTGAGTTAAATGGTTTGTATATAACACATTGTCCTCTTGAATAACTGAGCTTGAATCCATTTGAGTCAACAATACTGTCTGTCATAAGAAACTACAGATTTCAATATCAAAGCATCTTGAATAGAAGCCATTACTTTTTTTTAAATAAAAAATATTTCATTTCTGCTCTTAGCAGCAGAAGTCCTACTGTTAACTTTGCATTTACTTAACATGCCTTTTCTGTGGATAGTTCTTTGCAACACTCTACTGCAGTAGCTGTGGCTAAGTAGCATCCCTTACTAGATGATTCAATAAGACTAGAGGGGAGAGAACCCTGGACATCGCATATATTTCCAATTTTGTCCCATGTTCAAACTTCCTTTACGTGCCAGTTCAGGTCATGACACCTTGTGGTTCTGTAGTTGAAATATTTTGCTTTCATATGGCTTATTTTACATGTAGGAATTCAACAGGGAACAGTCTGGGAAGGAAAAAGAAAAAAGGAGTTCCTGTCAATTCCAGTAAGTGCAAAAGAAATATTGCTGTTAAATCAGAAGTAACTGCTGCTGCTGTGAGACTGTGACTATTTGCCTTTGTCTCCCTGTGTGTTTTGGTCTACAGCCGTTAATAGCTTGGACTCCATGAAGCAGTAGCAAAGGGGAGTGTGTCAGAGCAGCAGGCCAAAATTAAATTACAGCAACCTTGCGCTTCACATTAAAATCTCCACTAAGCAATGGAGGCTTGTAATCGTCCGGATTTTCCTTAAAGACAATGGCCCTCCATGCAACTGGCTACACTCAGTTAATTCATGCTGTCAGCTTCCTTTATTGGCTGTGGGGAATGCAGTATTGATTCTTGAACTCAAAAGCAGCACAAAGAGCCACTAGTGCATGGTCAAAATGCAGCAATAAAGAGCTGGCAGCTTGAGAAAGGCAGCCATTCCGTTGCACAAACAAGGTCAATTAGAGGACAGTGCAGCATAATATAAATAGCATTAGCAGTCCTCTTCAACCATGATGAGACCATGCTGGGAAGATGACAATAAATAAAATAGGGTTTAATGCAGAGTAAACACCAAAGCATTTAATGTAATTTAATTTAAAACATTGCATCCCTTTAAAAGTACCATCAATTAAAAAATACTTATCTTCAAAGACTTTTTTTCAGGTAAATCCCTCTATAAACTAATTATGTACATACATAGAATTGAAAGGGAATGTATAATAAATGGTTAATTCTTGAATTACAACTATGTGATATTATGTCTGCTGGTGTAATCTCTTACTTTTTATTAACACAAATCTTTCAGTGTCACTTGAGTGTAATAATAGAACAAAAACATCACTGCATTTTTAGTTTGGAAGTTTAAAAAAACTTACATAAGGTTCTTATGTCCTTATTTAAGGTCTTGCAATTATTATCTCTTTTATATGAGAGAATTCTTCTTACTATTATGCCAGCTCAGAATTAATTACAAATGTAATATATATCATTCTGCTAACACATAAAATATGCTAAGGGAATTAGGCTCTTAAAATAGCTAATGGGCCTCGGATAGGCAGCTGATAAACCTACATCGTACAAAAAAGCTGAAAAAGTTTCAAAACTATTTAATTGTTTAGACAGCAATAGAAGCATTTGTTTCAAAGCCCTGTTAAATAATGGATGTACTAAAAGCAAACAGAGGAGTTATGTTTACAGCTCTGGTTTATTTGTGCAGGCTTATAAATTTTTTTGGCAGTACAAGAACCTTTCCTCACTTTCCTGATCATTTTGAAGTATTCCCATAAACTTTGAGTGTACTTAACATCGGTTGAAATTAGAAGTAATTGGATTAAGACCTGTGATGAAGGCTGAGTATGAAATTCTCATCATCATTTGTGTCAAATCTTACCGAACACATAGAACTATATCTTGTACCTGATATCACCTGGGGAGTCTTTCTGCTGTGCCTTCTGCAATCGGATTTGTTTATCTCGCATTGGCCTTTTCAGCCATCAGCGCGCTTGTAGCAAGCGTGGGTAGAGCCCAAGCGTGGGTAGAGCCCTCCTAGAATCTTCGTTCGCGAAGCCTAGCCATGATGATGATGACAGTGCAATAACTGTATATTCTACATGTAGTATGTTTAAAACATTTGAGGAGACCTAGAAACAGCAAGGTTTTCCTTGCAAAACAAATGGGTCTTCCAAATTGTTCTGCAATAAGTTCCCTTCCTACGTTATCGATGGAATCAGTAAGAGCTCTTTCCCTCAGAGGGTAAAAGAAATTCCCTCTGGACTGACTGGCAATATGGGAACTTTTTTTAGCTATTAAGTAGAATAATGAGTAGAATGTTGCTTGTATTTTTCAGAGCTTGAAATATCAATACAACTTGATGGTAGTTAGGAAAGGAGGAATAAACTAGCTTCTTATGATTCTTGCTAGCTAGGAAGCACAAGGTAAAGGATTCCAAATCTTAGCATATCTGTCTTAAGCTGGTAGTTCAGTTTCTTGGGAAGTGCAGTTCTTCTTAGTTAATTTTTTTGAAGTTGGTGATTTTTGTCAGAAAAGCTAAAAGCTGTAGATAAAGGCAATGGAAACAAGACAAAGACCAATAAAATGGAAGAATTATGTATGAGAAGTTCTAATTTTTTTGTCACAAGGAAAACTTTATTTTCTGGACTTTATTTTATGTCCTTCATTCTAGAGCCAAGACAGATTACAGAGTAAAAATCATTATTAGGTAAATAAATGCATTCAGCAACCTGTGTCTGATCAGCTCTTAGCTCTCTTCTCCTTAGCTAAGGATAAGCATATTTTTGTTTCTCCTTAGCCCCTTTCCTCTTCAAGTATGTAAGCAGCTGGACTTGTTTAGCATTTGCTCCTTTTCTGCAGGACAAGTTGGACTAAAAATGTAATTAAAATTATAGTTTTTAATAAGAGTTTTTGAAGAGTGACTGTTTAGAAATTTTTTTTGCTTCTTTTAGAAGTCAGTTTTAAGTGAAATCTGAGCGTTCTGGAGCAAAATCAGATAATCTACCTGTATATCTCCCAAGCCAAAGCAAAATAATAGTTGCAGCAAGATTTGTAGGAAGTGGTAGCATTTTTAGTTTGGTTTGGCATTATATATACTTTTTATTGATTTTTTATCATGTTACTCAAGACTTATAGAGACCAAATAAGTTTTACTTGGGGCACTTCAGTAATTTTATAAAGATATTTCTTCTTTGTTTCTTGGCTTTGAAAGTATAAAATATTTTATCCCAAGACTAGAAGGAAGCAAAGTGCTTCTATGAGTTCCTTGGTAATTAGGAGAAGCATGTAGGACAATGTGTCTTGCTTCCTCATACATGGGCATCATGTCTTAGTGACAGCAAAATATTTCTTTCTTCCTTTCTTCATTTCCGTTTTGCTCATAATTTTTATCCCAACGTCCCATAAAAATCTAGAAACATATAATGGATCGTAATTACCTCTGAAACGTGCACTAGGTGACTTCTGACTTCTAGTGAGCTGCTTCTAGAGGTTTACTTTTAACTCATTGTAAGGGACATAGCTACGTTAAGAAGTCACTGGTGTTCAGATATCTCAGTACACAAAAATTACACTAATGATGAAATTAATATTTTCAAATACTTCCTTTTCTTCCCAACACCACTAAATGACAATTCCCTTCAGAAATTAACTTCTTACCCTCATCTAGGTTTGGTGACATGACAGATATCCTCTGAAAAGCGGCAGGTGTTCCATTGTTGATTCTGTATTAACACTTTCTTAACTTATTCTGGACAGAGATAGGTACTTTTTTTTTAACTTTAATTTTATTTTCAAAATAGGCCTCAGTCTTATGTCTTAAGATTCAAAAAGGTTTGTGTTCTCTAAATAGGCTGGGTAGGAGTAGAGAGAGAAATGCAGAGAGACTGAAAGTGGAGACCTACCATAACAAATTTTGCACCTCACAGCAGATATATGTAAAGGAGAGGAAGATGCTGAATAGTCCAAGTAAGAGCTAGGAGACAAATTGGAGAAAGGCAAGTTTTACAGTTACGTGTTCCTCAGAAATTCATAAAACTGCAAGTTTTGACTGCAGCTCAGACTAATCTTTTTCCAGGTCCCTAAAGGGAAGCATACGATTTGACAACATACTGCAGAGGAAACAGAGAGGAAAATAGAATTAATATGAAAAGGGTATGATCTTTTCTCATTTGTGCTTCCTCAAAATTTCTAGAGAAGGAGTGTGGTTCTAGGTCCAGATCTTTTTCCAGCTTCACTGTGAGAGGATCAAGAAGTAAACAGGCCTTTTTTTCCCCTAATCTGTAAAGGAAATAAAAATAGGAAGCAGAATTTGCAAAACATTGGTTCTAGATCTTACTGAAAGTGTCCAGGCTTTAAAATATGTACAAGTGTACATGCACAACAACCGGGAATGGACTTGATTATATTTTTTATGAAACCTAAGAATGTCATGGTTGAGATTGAAAGGGGTTTAAATGTTGGGAGTCAAGAAGATAGCAAGCCCAATCCACATAAATATGTATTTAGGAATGCAGAGATATCTCAACTCCAAAAGAAAACCATCATAGAATATAAGTGTTTGTAAGCATATTTAAAACTGGAGGATTTTCAGAAAATATTTTATCATGAGCCAACAAGATGTACAAGATGCACGAATGGGAGAGCTTTATGTTTGCCTCAAAAATCTTATTTGTGGATTTTGCGCTGTCGAGGAGAGGGGAATATTTTACACTTTATAAATGAAAGTCCCAGTAGCCTATTCACCCTTAAGGTGCAGAAGAATAGAGGATTCTGAACTTAGTGGTACCCAATATGTTTGTTATATTATGTGAAGCATGGGTGGAGAACACTTTAGTGTCTCCTGTAAATGAGTTTAAAGAGTCCATGTTCTTTATACTTAAGTACATTTGGCATTTATTTTTTTGCTCAAGCATCCTGGTTAAATCCATGATGGTACTCTTCTAAAATATCTCTTAATGGCTCTTTTATTCCTGTGGGTTCTTCATAAAATCTTTGTATCTCAAAAGCCTTTATGTTTTTTGTTCGTTGGTTTTTAGCTCCTTGTATAGAAAGAATTAGATATAAAAAAATCTGCAGTGGGTAAAACCATTTCATTAATGATAGAAATAAATCTAGCGAGAAAATATGCCTATAAGATGATGAACAAAGATGTATCTTTTTAATTTGCATACTGTTCTTTTGGAAACTTATAATACGGTTAGCTCAACAATACAAAAAGAAAAATCTTGTGAAATGTGTTGATTCTTCAAAAATGAATGGAAAGAGGAAAATATTTACTTTTGTGGTTTTTTTAAATGTTTGTTCTGAACTGATGGTAGAAACAGAATAAGAATGACAGCTCATTCCAAGTGACCAATCTTGGTACTCTCTTGTGTTTAAATTATGTGTTCTGAAAATATAAGTCTTATAAGCCTTACCAGCTCTCAATACCCCCTCAGGGTCCTCTAAATAGCTTCTCTTTTCCTCCTTTCCCTGCCAAGAGCAATAGCTTCAATTTTACCCCATCTGGAAATATAAAAACAAGAAAAATGGTTTAGGAAAGAAAAAGAAAAAAAACACTACAATATTCTGTTTTACCCAAATACCTCATAGAGTAACCAATATTTTAAATACCAGACTAGCAAGTACAGAGACACCTTTGGATACATAACATTTTTTCTCCTCTTTGGAAGAAAATTTGAAGACATCTTTCCCTGACATCTTTTCAGATGCTGAAGGTCCCAGAATTCTTTTCAAACTGCATTGTTGTTCTTTAGAAGAAAATTCTAAATATTTAAAATCATGAGATCTTGAAATCAGGATGTCATCAAGTCAACACTTTTCCATGGTTTCTATTTCCTGGCAGTGTGGTGGTTTGACCCCGGCTAGATGCCATACCCACCAAGCTGCTCTCTCACCCTCCCTCTGCAAAGTAGCAGAGGAGAGAAAAAAAGCCAGCAAGGAATTCTCCCTCCTCCCCCCGGTAGTGCAGGGGGACGGGAAGGGGTTTTGTAATCAGTTTGAGTCCACCCCTCGGACAGCAGTTCGTGCCAATCTGCTGTCCTGTGGGTTACTCCTCCACCGGGTGCAGGGGGGGATCTTTGCACCCCGATGGTCTTCTATGGGCTGCAGGGGGACAACCTGTGTCACCACAGTCTTCACCACAGGCTACAGGGGGGTCATGGCTCTGAGTCCTTCCCCTGCTTCTGTCGGATCCCTCCCCACGGGAGACAGTCTTGCCCAGTGGGTCACTATTTCAAGGGGGTGCAGTCCTTCATGGGCTGAGTTGTACCGACATGGGTCCCCCACCAGGGCCACAGGTCTCCTGCTGGACTCTGTTCCATCTTGGGCCTCCCACAGGAGGTCACAGCCTCCTTCATGCACCCACCTGCTCCAGCATGGGCTCTTCCATGAGTTGCAAGGGGGGATCTCTGTACCCCAACAGTCTTCCACAGGCACCAGGGGCCTCAGCTCTCAGTCTTTCCCTTGCTGGAGATGGGGAGGGGGACCCCTGGACCTCTCCTGCCCCTTCCTGCTGCACTGACCTTGGAGTCTTCTTTGTTATCCCATGCTCTCCTCCGCTCTTATCCGGGGTGGAATTTCTTCTGCGCCACAGGCTTCTCTTCCTCTGTTCTTAAACAGATTATCACAAAAGTGCATTTTCATTGACTCAGTCCTGGCCAGGGGCAGGAAATTCACCTAGAGCTGGCTATCACTGGCTTTTTTTCATAGGACAGTGAAACTTCTATCAGCTTCTAGCTGAAACCACTCTATAGCCCCCTCCGGATACTAAAACCCACGACAGGCAGGTACTGCGCTCCACTCAGCATAGGCTTCATGAGACTATCCTTGAATGTATAAGCAATCAGGTAATGTATGCAGTTTATCTGAAGCTGTTTAAACAACAGGGTATTAAAGAGGAGTGTATGTTACAGTTTAATATAGTGATACGCCTCAATAGTTGCTGGACAGGAAGCGAAAGAAGCAGTGCTGTTAAACTCCAAAGCACTCCATTATTGGACAATAACATGTAAGTGAAATGCATTATCATGATTATAAATAGGTCATTTCTAAAGGAAATATACTAGATGCAGATGGGAGTAACAAATCATGTGTAAAAAGAAATGACCTTTAACAGAACAAAGAACAGTAAATAGAAAAGACTGCGTGAGACTTCGCTTTGCTAAGAGGAAGAACAGCCCTTGCTTGCCAGGGTGGTACTGGGGAAGTTGCATGTCTCCTGTCTCCTGCCTGTTAGTTTGACCGTCTCCACTTGGCTGCAACTTGCAGTGCATGCGGACTGTCCACGGAATGTGCAGGTTAGGAAGGGCATATGAAAGGACTGAATAGCTAATTGTTGCCTCAGGCTGTTTATCACTGCTGAGCCTAAAAAGAGAATGGACGGGATTTAAAACAATATAAGAAGAGTCCAAGGCACCATCAACCCTATTAACAGAGAAAATAAGGATGATTCATAAATGGAGCTGTGCACATCATCCTTCAGAGTGAGGTTTAAGCAGGTGTTTTGGAGATATTCATCCTCAGGAAGTTAAAGAAAGATGATTTCACTACACCAAAATAGCCGGGGTTATAAACTGGCAGTGCATGTTAGGATATAAACTAAAGGTTAATTATTTTATTTTTCACAGACATTCACAATCTAAAGTTGTATTCTCACTTAGTGATGTGGAATGGTAGCTACCAGTATCACCAAGAACAGAAACCTAAAGACCTTCTCCATTCCACAGCAAATTGCAAAATTCTGTACAGAAATGTTTTTAAACAAACAGAAAGCCATAAAGCTCCAGGAAGGATTTGGCTGGAAATGTGGGATGAGAATGTAGAATAAGAATCAGAGTAAATTTATGAAGATTTATTATTTGCTTTCAAATTAGTCTTTCATTTAACATTCAGTGAGTCAGTGTATGAATGCTGCCTGGAACACTGAATTTAAACAAGAATTTGGTCTTAATGCAGAAATTAGTACCGTAACCAGCCACAAAATGAATGTTGACTGATCACTCCACCACTGAATACATCTTCCTAAAGGGCTTATCTGCATATGTTTTATCTCAAAAGTTTCACAAAAGACATCCTTCTCGAAATAGGGCCAGTCTGAAATCAGCACATCAAAAATTCAGTGACATGTAACCACTCTGAATTCTAGGCTTGGAACTGCAACTGCAGTGCCAGTAAAGAGACCAGAAAGCTTTTGGCAAGAGCTTTCCAGTTTTGGCTCATATGCAAAACCTGTATAACATTCTTTCAGTTGAAATGTTTAGAAAAAATGTCACATTTTTCTACAGTGGAATTTTTTTTATATTCCTTTTGTATGAAATTACATGTATCATAATGCATTTATTCACCTGGATATATTCACATCTGAAGAGATCTAAAGGGCTCATCTTTCATATTTTTCTTATAGTCCTTCCCTCAGAAAGTAGCCTATTGTAACTATGGCATTCACTCAATACATTTCAAATCATTATTTAAAAAAAAATCATTAAAGAATACTGAACTCATGAAAGCCTGTGTTTATTGTCCTGGAAGCTGATGTCCTCTAGAAAGAATGCAACCTTTGAGTCAGTAATGGTAGACCAAGGATTCACCACAGCTGTGAACATCCTTCAGTCACATTGTGAACACTTCTGGTTTATATCCACCCTCATCTGTCAGGTTGAGACCAAGAAAAAGGATGCCGATATCATTAATTGCTTCTGAACTGACAACACTATTACAGTTGAAGAGACCTGTTTATATGAGCCACTAAGTAGTGCGTGAAACAGGGTATGAGTTATCTTCAGCCTTGGAACTTCCACATCAGTTTTCATTATCTGCATAAATTCAGTCCACAGTTAAATGCTCTGGTAGTTTTATTTTTCTTTCTGCTTCTGTTATATAGGTTTTCTATATTCTTGTTTCTAGGACTGAAAGCAAAAGCAGTTGGAAGTTTTCTGATGCAAGAAACTCTTGACTCCTTCTGTGGAAATGGATTACAAAGGGCTCTTAAAACTATAAAAACAGAATGAAGGGACATATGTACATTTACTATACTGCTCAACCTCATATTCATTCGTAACAACTAACGCCACAGAAGATGTTGCAATTTCAGACCTACAGTTTCCTGTAGCACTGACGTAGCAAAGATGTTGATAGATGGACTTGTAACCCTGTAAGAAATTAAAAAAGTGAATAAAATATCAAACGGTTAGAGGAGGTAGAACGCCATTTCAGTGCCTCTATTCTAATACACAAGAGAACATTCAATAAGATTAAAATTAAAGAAAGTTACAATATTTTTTTCACCGCATGAATACTGGGAAACCCATTGCCTCTTGATGTTACGAAGATCAAGAATTCAGCAAAATTAGGAAAGGAATCAAACTTTATGAGTAGAGCAGTCCAGTGTCAGGCTAATTAGCTATAAGCATGTGATGTAATGAGTGTTAAACTTTACACTTTAAGATAAAAGCAGTCTTGATTCTGTAATTAATTGGAAAAGACTTAGGGTATGAGGCAGATAACTTTTATGAGCCTGCTGCAGGATTTTTAAATCTCCCTCTGGAGTCCTAAGTATTTCCAAATAGTATATGATAGCAGGTGGACCTTACTCTGGCTGAGGATGACAATTCACATGTAAATCTAAATGCAATTGATGAATTCTTTTGAAAAATGGCTCAGCTGTAGGAAATAGAATAATTTGATTTTCAGGAAGTTCCAATCTTACAATCTCAAAGAAAAATAAATATTTCTCTACAGATATATTCATTAGTTTCTCAGTGTTTTTAAACAGGAATCCCATTTGTTCATGAAATAAACCTAAAGCAAGTCCAAACATGCAATTGCTGACTTTTTTATTATTCCTTTGATTTCAACTCTATGTATCTTGTAAGCAGGTCGTTAAGATAATGGCAGTAATCTAACTCATCTCAATATGCATTGTCCTCTTTGACGTGCCTAGCAATCAGTGTACTGCTCTGTCTGAAATTAAATAGTAGCACCAACACCCACAGTAAGAAGAAGAAAGTGAGTGTATGAGAAATATTTCCTTAATAGCTATAACTATTTGTGAAGACTAAAATTACCCCAGTAAGTTATAAAAAGGTTGAAGCTCCCCTCATTTATTTAATGCCATGAATACAGCCCTTTATTCAGGAGTTTGCCTGCAGTCAAAGCTAATTATTGCCACCATATTACATAATTTTTCCTATATGGTGTGTAGATGAGTAAATGTGTTGTAAACAACCATCAAGCTCCAGCATGATCATAGCATGAGTGAGGAAATGAGCAGCTACCTTTCAGATCTCATTTCCAGGAGCTGCTGTAAATTAAGATCAGGAGAAATAATACTTCTGAATCTCTGAACTCAGCTATTAGACTTTTATTGTTTTTTACTAATTTCAAAAGTAAATCTGACTCATCACTCTTTTTACAGATGTATAATTACATGATTGAAGGTTAATGACTTCACAGGCCTAATTCAGAGTCTCATGACTCATACAAGGTTTCCCCAGCGCCAGGATTTGGAATCTCTGTCCGTGGAGCCACCAGACAGCACGACCTAGGGAGAGCAGAGACCTCTGAAAACTGATAGACAAGTATTCATTTGTTTTGATCCCAGAAACCATTATTTTTATAACTTAGGGATAATGTTTTAGAAAGATTTTTCTGGTTATAACATAGAAACTTTATGCTCCAAAAATCTAAGCACCTTGGTCCTATTTAGCAATTCATGTTAATAGTTGCTTACCTTCAAGCACTTAAATAGTCATTTCCTATTGATTTCTCACATGCTTCAGGATAAGCTCCAGTTCAAGTGCTTTTACAGATAAGAAAAAAATTGCTCAGTGTCTTGCACGACTGAAGAGTAAATTTTAGGCAAGGAAAGAGCCTGGTAATCTTTTCTCTCTAGACTTCAAAATACCTTTTTTTAGGAAATCATTGTAGTTTCTTGTACAATTTCAAAGTATGCATTTTTATTTCCTTTTTAAAAAAATGTTATAGCCCTATTTTTTTATCATATTCTTTCATTAATATTTTATTCAAAATTACTTCATGTGCTAATGAAACCTTTCTGTCACGTTTCCTCTGCATGTCTCCATGGCTCAAGAAGATTCTTGCAGTTTTTATTTTAAACTAGAATTCAAGGAAGGTAAGAGAGTTTCATTGCCCTGAATTGCATCTCTCATCCTTGATAAATAGTACTGTGCAACTTCAAAAGTAATCTAATAATTATTTTACAAGTTAAAATTGGGTATTTTGCAAAATTTTACATTTGTGTCAGCCTTTCATTGTTTTTGTCTCAAGTGATAACACAATAATGCAAAATCTGGAGAGTTTTTATATAAATTGAAATAACTTTTTTTTCATGGCCTTGATTTAGGAACAGAGGTTTCAATTAAGAGAATTAATGATTGTTCTATCAAGCTGTCATCCTCATATAGGCCTCAGGCATCCTTAGGTAACCTCTAAATGGAGAAGGGGAATTCAGGACAGCTTTTCCTCAGAATCTGAGTACAGTGACTTTATTAGTTGCCACAGCTGTGGTTTGAAGAAATCTGAAAGAACATCTCAAGAGTTCTCCCTGGTAGGTAAACTGGCCCTTGAGACACATGACTGGAGAACTGTTCTTCAGTGGTGGTGTGAGCCTCATGAGTATCCAAAATAACCAAAGGTGTAGAGGATCCCCAAAGTGGTATCTTATGCAGAAAACATAGGATGGTCCAAACCATCAGGTGGTCCAAACCATAGGTCATCCAAACTACTGAACAACCTATTCTCTTCTTCCATAATTGTCCCAGTGTCTGAAATACACCACCTAAACTCATGTTGCCCCATCTCTGGACACATTCAAGGTCAGGTTGGACAGGGCTCTGAGCAACCTGATCTGGTTGAAGATGTTCCCGCTCATTGCAGGGGGTTTGGACTGCATGGCTTTTAAAGGTTTCTTCCAACCCAAACTACTCCATCATGGTGATACAGACTGGTTGCATACTGAGAGACAGATTGGTCAATGCATTTGTCCTCTTTATTCTGCCTGTTGCCTCTGTTGGCTCAGAGCAGTTGGGAAATGCCCTCTGGCTGTCCTGCCTTCCTTTATAGTAGGTTTGTGAATGTCCAAAACCATCCTACAAGAATTTTAGGAAACATATTTGTGATGGTTGCTTCTTTGTTTACTCTTATCCTTTATACCCTCAACAAAAGTAGAAATTTGGGGGATAAAAATTTAAACAAATATGGAAAATAATCTTGCTTGGGAGGATGTATACTTTAAATATTAATAGTATGCTTCATTCCTTTGAAATGCTTTCTAAAAGTAATGGATATTTCAATCGAAGTTATTTTGATTCAGAACCAAAAAATCAGATTACTGCAGGTCTTTTAGACAATACTCTTTACTGCTGCTCTTTATTAGTGTGCTGCTGTAAGTGCATTTCTGTGAATGTGTAAGGAATCCCATTAGTTTTCCAAGCCTGTCTCTAAAACCATACTTTCTTCTGTACGTATGTTTTAATATTAGTTATGTGCTTGCACATTGATAACAACTCTTTCAACTGATTATAGGCCAATAATATCCACAGTTTTTACTTTTTTTTTAGTTAGTTTTAGCAGTAGATCAGAAATATTTCAGTCAAGATCCATGAAAATGAAATTATGCATTACATATTTTCCATTCTAAATTTTAATGTTTATAATCAATTAATGCATATATATTAATTTACTCCAAATTTGTGTGGTTTTCATTAAACTCTTCCTCCTAATTTCATAGAATTTTGTACCTCATATAGGTGGATCTACTGTTAAAGCTATTTGAACTGTAATCAATGCATTTTTGCTTTGATTACAAATTATTGTAAATATTATTTTATTTTTACAGTTTCATGTGAGTCTTTGGGTTTGTTGTTATATGAAATATTTAAGAAGTTTTGAACAAGTGCCATTCCCAACATAACATTATTTTACCATGGAGGCAAGGCTGAGTATTTTGAGGTGTTTTTTTGAGACTGATTGAAATTGAGAAGAGATTGAGAACAAAAAAATCAATTTGAGATTGAGATATGTAAGAATAAAAAAAAATCTACATTTTAAGGAGAAAAAGATACACTACCTTTATCTCTAAATCTGGCGTTATGCATTTAAGAAATTGAAGAACATGGTTATTCTTAAAAGAAAACCAGATTTTTGTGAAATAATGAAGAAGTAATGCAAGATGCAAGAGAGGACTTTCAGTGACTTCCACTGAAGCCACTAGTATAGATTTTATTCCATTCAGTCTGATGGTGGAGTGTCTGTTCCAAATTTTCCCTTTCCATTTCCCATCTGCCTCAGTCAATACTACAGATGTGGAAATAATGTTGCACACAGTACCCATTATATGGGGCAAACTCTTTACTCTTCTTTGCGGTAGTGCTGTGAGAGAAAATGGTAAAAGAAATATATTTCAAGCAGATAAAAAGAGTTTTTTTCTAAGATCATTTAAATTAAGGTGACAAATCCTAAAATGTTTAAATATGTTCTGATGCTCGTGACATTACTGGTGCCAAACATCACTGGAATGGTGTAAAAACAACTCTGACAGAGTACATCTGAAAATCATAGCAATACTGACAGTATTAACTTAAGTGGGGAGAGTGCACCTTACTTCTGCATTTTGTTTGTCAATATAAGTACATTTTTTACTTTCTCCACTCACTGTATTTAAAATTTTTACCAAGTTAATAGAAAATTTCCAGTTACCGAGAGGTTTATAGCTTAACTGTGTGGATGAGAACAGGTCTGAATTGGCAAACAACGGTACCTATCCAAAATCCCAAGCGTGCTAGAAACTGCACATTCTGCCAAGTCATTAAAAGGTTATAGTGGTACTTCTAAGTGCTGTGTCCTTGTGTGTGTTCCTAATACCGGTGCGTCTGAAGTTCAAGTAGAAAAATACCTACAGAAGTATAAAGTTATTTCACCTTGCCCACACTGACGTGAACTTGACAAAGGTTGTTGTTCCTTTGCTATTTCTGTTTTTAAAAGCCTTTGTGTGTAAATACACAGTGGATTAATAAAATAATATTTAGGATGTGAGCCTTAAAAACTATTTCATTGCATCTTGTAGAATCAAAAAATAAAAAACCCCAATATCTACAATGCAGCTATGAAGGTGGAATCAGTGCTCCACTGTTATTTGCCTGTAATTGGCTTTGAGCATCACAATGCACTTGTAATTGGGTCTATACTTGTATTCTTCAAGGATTCTGTGCTATTTCTACTTGAACCCATTTTTGATATGGTTCAGCTCAGCAGTGCCAGCTACCTCTTGTTATGCAGTTGAAAAACTGTGACCATTAAAAATAGGATACGGTGTGATTTTGTTTTGCAGCACTGCATGGAAAATCAGTTGCTGTTCATAACAGCTCTGTGGTTGGTTGATTTGAAGCAGGAGGGCGACTTCGAATTGACAAGCAGGCAGTTCATGAAAAAGGATATTGTATCTTTAAGGCTTTCTGACTGATTGTGTTTAACTGCACTACTCAGCAGGCAGTAATTAGGCAGTAGCTTTGCTGAGAAACTTAAAGCAGAGGCTGTGTTGCTCTGTGCTCTCGAATTTAAAAAAAAAACAACACACACACACACAAAACCCCCAAAAACCAACCAACCAACAAACAAACAAAAAACCAAAAAAAACCCTGGATTTGGACAAATGGGATTTTTACTGTTTTTCAGCCAGTATAGGAGCAAACAGAAAGCAGACCCCTTGAGGCTCCTAAAGTTATCTTCCCATGCAGATAGTCTCTAGGGAGCTGTGGTGCTTGAGAAAGGAGGCAATGAGAACCATTATAGAAGCACATGACACTATTGCTGAAGGTCAGAGTGGTGTTGGAATAAAGGAAAAGCTGCTGATACAAAATGGCATGACTGCTGCATCTTCTGGGCCAGTTCACAGTTTTGATTGGAATGTAGCTCAAATGCATCATGAATGTGATTAATAAATAAAAGTACATAATAATGACGATGGCTGAACTGGTGCTTCCCCAGAATGCAGCAGAGCAGGAAAGAGTGGGAATCTCAGAGAAACAGCACCAAACAAAATATGTAGTAAATACTACCACCTGAGGACAGTTCTATTTGAAAATGCTATTGTAGTTTTGTGGAGTGGACACTGCAGTGCACTGTTGCAAACACTGAATACAGGAATGAGCTGTCAACTTTCTCCTCCTGAGTGTTACAGTAATGTGGCGAATTGTGAAGCAGAGAAACACAATGTTATGATTTTGTCATAAACAGCATAGGAGTTTCATAGAAGCACTCCTCTTTGCTGTCACACCTGTGTTTTCTATTGCTGCTATTTTGAGGTTGTGCTTGTGTTAGGAGCAATTAGGCTTTGAAAAGACTCGAGATTCTATTGCCATTTATATATACTACAGCCTCTAACCATGTTTAAAAAAAAAAAAAAACACAGTTCATTTGTTTATGTGCTGGCATTATACTACTGGAAAATGAAGTCATCCATTAACAGCATGCATGAAGCCTATGTTTTGATTTGGCATCAGGAAGTAGATATTGTCCAAGGGTCACATTTTAAATGTGATGAGCTCTATTTTTACTGCATAGCCTAAGCTTCTTTGTGAGGTCCAGTAAAAGTCTTTTGACTGCTCTCAACAGTTCTGACATTGGTTCTGATAACTTTGAGTCATTAAAATGAGCCTCCTTCAGCAAACACTATGGTTTGACAAATCTTTTTTCATTTTTTCTTCTTCTTTCACATGTTAACAAGAAAGTAAATTAGCATGTAAGCTGGCAAGAACACTACACTGAGAAACATGCATTTTCACAAGACCATTGTCCTGAGGCTTGTAGTTTTGTAGAAAGGTTTGATCTGAGTAAATTATGAAAGCTTATCAGAATTCTCTGACTGAATGTTTATAAGCGCCAGAACTGCCTTCCAATTACAACTGGGCTTGCAACAGAAAAATGGATTCAATGTCACTGCCTAAAATCCACCCATCTTCATTTCCTGTTTTCAAGGTTCATACATTTTGTATACTTCACAAATGTTCTTTGAAACTGGGATACCCAGAAGATCAAGGATGAAATTGCCAACATATTTTTTCTAAGTGACAATGATCCTTATTCACTGTCAGTTAATGCCAGGTGTTTTTTCCCCTAGTATTAAGTTCTTCAAAGTTGTAGCAGTATAGGACACTATTTACAGAGCTTTACATAGGGAGGAAAATTTTTGCATTAAGTCAAATAAAATGAATAATTCATTACATCACATTTTGTAATCCTGATGTTAAGCATAAAAACAGTGGTTGATTTTTTAGCAAAATGTTTTTGTATAATTTCAGATAGCATATAATGCAAAACAGTAACTGCATACCTAATGTGAAAAGCTTACAGGCTAAGAGGGTCCTGCTTGGTGCTTCTGGCTTCCTCTATGGTATTTCAATACCCACATTTTGAGGCAATGCCTACAACTGCCCATCTTCTCCTGGAATCTTTTGGGGCCAATGGAGTGTCTGCCTTTTAATCTGATTGTTAAATATTGCCCCAGCTCTTTACCACAAATTTGAAAATCAATTTTTATATCTTGCGAAAACTATGGACCTCTCATTTATTTCTATGGTTATTCTACTGAGAATAAACAACTCAAAGTAAAAAGTCTTTCTCTTTTTTTCTGTTACAACTGTCCTCTCTCTCACATACTTGCACACGTGTCTGGACAGAGGCACATGCAGTCTACACATATATTCACATGTACGCACGTACATACGTGTCTGCTTATGCAATTTATATAGGTAAGAGTACGGCAGCTGTAAGCTGTACAAATGATAATGTGAAATACACGCTTTTTCCAAAGTCTTCATAGAATCATAAAGTGTCTACATGCCTTTTCTGACCTAGATGTTTTTCACCTTTGACTTGAAGGGTTTTTGGGGGTTGTGTGCAACCCAGTGTTCTTTGTTGTTTACATTTGTCATCTGGTAAAGCCTCTCTCTTTTTAGATGGGAGCCCACACTGATGGAAAGATGTTTTGCACCCTCAGTTTCACAGTCTCCAAAACAGATCTACTTTAATAATGTCCTTACATGGGCTGATTATTATGCTATATTCCAGGCTGAAATAATTGTGTACCTGGCCATCTGCTTCTTCCTATTCCAGAACCTTCCTGTGGACAGCTGCAGGGCACTCAGTGGGGGCTTGGGCAGACTCCCACTGAGGTGTCCACGCATTCATCTTGTGGGAAAGGACAGACTTTGTCAGTGAATTTCAAAGCTGTTTAACTAAGCATTCTTCCTTTCTAATAATAATAACCTTCAATAGCCTACATTTTCAACAGCAGCAAACATATCATCCCTGTAAGGTAAAAAAATATTTGCTAGTCATAATGCAAATCCTACAAGAGCCTTCTAACCAGTTTTTGACTTTGAAATAGCGAACTGCTGATTAATTGCAATGGTCAGTCAACTCCAAACTAGATTAAGAAACTTGAATACTCTGAGAATAATATATGGCTACCAATTTCAAAGGAGGGTACAAATATAGCCATTCTGGATTAATGTATATTTCTTAAAATGTAGCAGGATGAATTTAATTAATTTTATGGTGTTCATGGCATTTAAAAATTATTTTAGTGAATTACTATAGAAAGCGTATCTTATTCTTTTAATTAATCTTTTATTAAAAAAAAGATGTTTTCATCCAAGATACTAAAGAGGAACATCATAAACATGCTCAGGCAAGAGGTAATAGATTTACAGTTTAATTGTAATGTTCTGTTAAGCATTTTAATGGAAAACCTGATGACCCAATTATACAGAAAAAGTGGAAATTCAGAACACAGTATCTGGATTTGAATATAAAAATGCTGAGATGCATAATACATAGGAGTTTGATATCTATTCTGCTTCTTGTCAAGGAGGTATAAAATTATCAAGAATTAACAGAGAAGAGAAATCAGACCCTGGAAAGAGCTAGGCATTCTGGAGAGGAATATAAATTGTATTTTAACTTAGAATAGTAGCTTCTCTTTCCATGCAATGCAGAATCAGTATTTTCTTTAATTTGCCTGCACTGACATCCCATTCGTTCTGTACTATCCCTATTCATAGTGGCATCAGCAAGATCTTCCCAGGATTAATGCTTCCCACTATTGAAAGTCAGCTACAGAGTTAGCTAGTTTAAGACTAAATTTTCCAAGATACCTATAGCTCAGTCAGGAGATAGATATGTCTTTTAATCTTCCCTTTCCATCTAAACTGTGTGTCCCAAACTGATGTCCTAACAGGCTATTGGTGAGACTGTGTAGAATAAGAGAATGGCTTACAGGACCATAGCATTTTAATAGACTTCTCAAGTCCAAAAAGTAAAGTTAATAATGTATTAGTGTCCACTAGAACCTACAGTGTCTCCAAAAGTCTACTCTGACAAAAAGTTTGAGAATGACTGCACTTGTCTTCTAAAGGAGGTATACATCAGCAGATAAAAGTAAAACCTTTTATCTCCAGTGTGTCACAGAAAACACAGAAAAATGATGTTTCATTCAGTAAGTGGTATTTTGGGTCCCTAATGGAGAAGGAAGACGTAATGAGAATGTGACTATGCAGATGCCATTATTCAGGAAAAATGAAGTTGTTATGCAAAGTACTTAAGAAAAGGTCCTAAGGAAAATATGCAGACACATGAGACCATAAAATTATCAACTTTACTTAATGCTTCAAGAGAGAAGAATTTGAGGGTATCTGACCTGGTCCCAGTCATCACCAAATGGGAGGCTGAGGTCTTTTTCAGCCTGCCGGTATTCACTTTTTAGCAATCCAAGCCTTGCCTTGTTCTCTGCCTCTACACATAGAAATGTTGTCTACTACGTTAAAGTCAGTGCCAAGCATACCACAACTATAGCTAGCCTATGGAGTGCAATTTTGTTGTTTTATTTTACTTAAATTTTGCACAAAAATCTGTATCCTATTTGTTAGATTATCAGCACAAACCCCATTAATTTATATTTAGCCTCATACGATATTTATATCTTGCAGCTTTTCATGGGGCTGTGATAGACCACAGACATGCTAATATCGATTTCATCTCCATTATGATCTACATCATGAAGTATAGATGCTCAGAAATTCATTACTGTATCAACTCAGGTTGTGGTGGGGTTCCTGAGGAACCAATGCAGTGGTAGCAACTGACTGTTGCACTTTCCTTGGGAGAAGATGACAGTCTTAACTTGTGACCTTCAAATGTATAATTATTCTTAAAAGCTGAGCAGTTTCTTATGTGGTTCAGAAATTTCTTAGTGTCTTTTACATATCTTTTTGTCTTCAAGTTATGGAAAAAGAGGTATCTGGAATAATTGGTTGTTACAGATTTGGTTCTGATCATTCAAAAAGGACTAGATACAAATGTGGAGAAAATGCAGCGAAAAAGTTCAAGATCTTTAAGGAAAGAAGAGACATGACCCTGTAATATAAATGTAATGCATTTCAAATAGGGAGCTGTTAATAGTTTTAGAGAAAGACAAGGCTTATAAAACCCAAAGTAAATAAATTCTGTAAGGAAAAAACTTTCTCTACAGAAATTAACATTAATTACTCCAGTATAGAGGAAGAGTGGGAACTACATTGAGAGACCAATCTGGTAAAATCATCAGCAATTTAGTGACCTAAAAATCTAAAATAAAGAATCCAGAAAATAGGAAGTAGTTCAAGTGAGTACAGATGAAGATGAAAGAATAGCAGAAGTTATTGGAACAAATTCAGAAGTGCTGAGGGACAGACCAAGAAACTTTTCACAAGATACATGAAAGGTAAAAAGATAGCAGTTATAGTAAGAGCAAGACAAGGAAAATTAAGACCACTACTTGACAGGAATTGGAAAATTGAAACTAGTACACTTAATTCGTTTCTGCTTATGTCTGCACCATAAATATTATGAGCAGGCAGGAAGTTAGTACTACTAAAATCAAGTAAAGTTATGAGATCTCGGGATAAGACAAAAGTTTAGGAAAAGTATGAAGATACAGATATTCTCAAATGCCTGGGTCTAATGAAATTTTTACTATAGGTGTAGCTAAAGAAACTTTGGAATACTTTCAGAGGGGATATTACAGAAGAATAGAGAAGGGCAAATGTAAAGACTGTGATAACAAAGTTAAAAGAGATCCAAGAAAGTGTACACTATCCAGGTTTACTTCTCTCTGAGAAGTAGTCTCGGGTAATAAAACAAATTATTTATAGGCACCTCAAAGAACATAAAAAGGTATGCAGTCAGAATGTTTCAAAGACAAATCATGTCACACCAGTTCACCTCTGATACAGTACTGGACAGTGTACTGGATATCAGAGAAACAGTAGACACTACTGCTCTTGTCTTAATAAATGCTGTGTCACATAAACATCTCATAAGGATGCTGGATGAAACTCTTGGCTCTAGATACACGCAAAACTGATGAAAAAACTATACTGAGTACTTAGCAGTTTGGTACTGTTCCGTATTTTCATTATTAATCTGGAAGATGCATTAGATAGCCTTTTGCTTATTAAATTTACAGGGAACACTCCTGCGGTAGGGGCTGCAATCATGCCAGAGAATGGGATTAGAAGTTGAGTTGATCTGCAGAAATCATCTGGAAAAAACTGAACACAACTCAGTAACTAGAAATACATAAATCTTCTCTTAGACGTGATGAACTGAATATGAGATAGGAAACAATAGACTAGGTTTCAGCTGTGCAGAAAAAAGCTTGGAGACATAATGGGTCACAAACTGAGTCCCCAGTGTCATGATACAGTGAAAAAAAGAGAACACTGTATGAGAATATATGTATAAACAATAGTGAATAATCCTCTTAATTTATTCAGTATTACTAAAACTTATTATTATGTTCCTAGGTATTATTATGCTTTCAGGAGAGCAAATAAAAATTTAGAAAACAAAAACTACCAAAATATTGAAATAATACGTAACATAGAAATCAGGTAGCTGTGGGTCGGTATGTGGGTGTGTGGAGTAATTTCACAACAGGTTAGATGAAATTTTTTATGGATTTTTTTGTTAAGTATAGGAGGAATTTTACTTTTTGACACTAGACCTTTCCAAGATGGATGAAATTTCTAGTGTTTATTATAGAAAAATATAAGTGGTTGTCACCAAGCACTGAATTAAGACTGAAAAAAGTAGCCTTTTGCTGATTCATGCAGGAATGTGTATTGTTTTTTTCTGTGATAGAACCTCCTAAAGCAAGATCTACTGTTTTCAACCTTTAAAACTAGAAGGAAATCAGATGCAAATGTGGTACACTAACCTCATTATTACCTGTCCTTGGAGTGGGCATTATCAGCTTTTAGAGATTTGATTTTTTGGAGACAGAGATGTATTGAGTTTGATAGAAGGTTTTGCTCTGAA
This sequence comes from Myiotriccus ornatus, assembly GCA_036023395.1. Lineage (NCBI taxonomy): Eukaryota > Metazoa > Chordata > Aves > Passeriformes > Tyrannidae > Myiotriccus > Myiotriccus ornatus. The sequence continues at coordinate 116,410,891 of JAYRBT010000082.1, forward strand.
TAAGGCTATTGCAGCAAAAGGGGTACTCAAAGTAGTCAAGATGCAGGGGTCTTTAGGGAGAAGCAGCTTGGACAGGTTATGACAGATAGGAACAGCTCAGATATTGCATGAGTGTGCTATTGGTGGTGGCACTGCTATTCTGTGGGCACTGCAGACAGTGGAGTAGATCAAGGTGCCAGACACTCAAGTCTGCATTCATGGCAGCAGAATAAGCTTCCAACAGCTATTTTCTTGTGCTGCTTATGAAAAATATGTGACAACTTGTCCACATTTAGTTCTCTGGCCACCCTTACTTTTAAAGTGCATTCAAAATTAGGCTTAGACACAAACAACTCAAAACTGCTACCTGCAATTCATTGTTAATGCACCCAACGTAGTGCTCTGTCAGTGCAACACAGTGCACTTCTTTCTGAGAAGTGATATATAACCTCATTTTCTACTGGAGCCATTGACCTAAAAGGAAATTGTTGGAATCACAGCAAAGTTGAGATTGAAAGGACATCATCCAGTCCAGTCCTTTGCTCAATGCAAAGTCAGCTAAGTTGCCCAGGACTGAGTCCAGTCAGGTTTTGAATGCCTTTGAGGACAGATTTCATAATCTCACAGAAAATCTTTTCAGTATTTAACCACTCTCACTGCAAAAACCTTTCAGTTATGTTCAAAAGAAATTTCTTGTGTTCCAGTACGCCTATGACCTCTTGTCTGTTTACTGGATACTGCTCAGAACAGTTTGACTGCATTTTCTTTACTGTCTCCAATCAAGTATTCAGAGACATTGACAAGATTCCCTGTGAGACTTTTCTTCTCCAAGCAGAACAGTCCCAGTTCCCTCCTCTTCTCCTCATACCAGGGCCATTCCAGTCCCTTCATTGTCTTTGTGGCCTTCTACTGTGGTTGTTTGAATATGTCCATGTCTCTCTTGTACTGAGACCAGCATTCCAGAAATGGTCTCAAACTGTGGATCAGCATTAGCCGGTTGAGAGGGGCTTGGACCTTTCCTTTACCTTTTGTTTCAGGTTCCGTGAAAAATGACCCATAGCTCATATAAAAATAAGAGACCTGTTACTATCTGAGATCTTTAACAAAAAAGATGTCTGTCAGTCCATAAAAAAAAAAAAAAAAGAGTCTTGAAGTTACTCTGATGGATGAAAACCAAATATTTTCAAATATCATAGACACAGGAATTTCTGTTAATTTTGTTAAGAAAAAGTAATTACTGGTTCTTAGAAAAAATGTCAAAATAAGTCTCAAATAAATTATTCAAGTTGAATGGGTTCAACTAGATTTTAAGACCCATTTGAAGAGATTATCAAAGTAATCTACAGTAAAGACTTCCCTCTGAAACAGCAGGCTACACAAGCCCCAAAACGTATTCCCTAATTATCCTAGGTTACTGAATAAACTCTGTATGGACCTCTCTCCATTTGTTCCTCCCACTGATGACTTTTGTAACTCAGTGAGAAGAAAAGGAAACAACGTATTTTTTTACTTTTCTCTCTTACTGCTATGTTCAGACATATGCACATAGAGATGTATATGAAAGCATGTGTATATATATATCTATATATATTCATAACTACATATATGTAGCCCTACTCTGAAGCTTGCTGAACTGGTTGGAATTGTCTCAGTACCTTAAACAATTTCTTTCAGTCAGTTGAACAATGTAGGAGTAACACTGGCAACATAAAGAGAGTTAAGTGGAAAACATAATTAATAATTAATCAGCTGAATAAGAGAATTAATTTTTAAAAAATATTTAGAAGGATGCATAGAAGTATCATGCTGCATTACTGTACATCCAAGAATTTGCTAAATATGAAATTCAAAGCACCTTAGGTGATAAACTTCAAATAGTACAATGTGTCAAACAAGCACAGCATTGTATGCTCATTTATTTCTAATTCTGCTTGGTGCTGAACACTTTTCCTGAAAAATGTTCAAGCCCCTCAGTTCTTACTGACTTAGCATTTTGCATATTGAAAGTGACTTTTTTTTCACTTCATACACAGTAGGGCCACACGATGCTGTATTTTGGCCTTTGGCTACCAGCACAGAATGGAGCTCTTTCTCTTTATTGATTCACAAGGTCTAAGTAAGAAAAATAGATTTGACTAGATAGACTGTCTTGTGCTGAGAAAAAAGATCAATATAGCTGCATATATATTCTGAAATATTTGTTTGCTTTTTACTTTGAGAATGTTAATCTATTAAAACCAATGTTTCATGGGAAATTTTTGACAAAGCTTTTTTCTTTTTGTTTGAAAAGTAAATAATTTTCTTTAGATCAAATGTTTTAGTGGAATAACCAGAACAAAAATCTCTTAACCAGGCCAACTTCCATGCTTGAATAGGAGTATGTGCTTAAGTGCCATGTTGAATAGGAAGACAATTAGTGAAAGAAGAGCAGTAAAATCTTAAACTGAACTTTATGAATGAAATCCTGGAGAAAAAAGCAAAATTTACAAATGTAAATAAAATGTCACATGACTTTAAAGAAAATTGTTGGGTTCTGTGACTGGCTCTGTCACAGATTTACATAACAATGTATAAGTCACTTAATCTCCTTTAGTTTCCCCATCTGTACAATAATATCAGCTCCAGGGCAGTGTTGTGGGACTTAGTTAATTGCATAGAAATTATTTAAAGATCCTTCAGTGAAAAGTTGTATTGGTGCTTTCAGAAACATGACCCTTTTTAAGCTAATGATTGTCTTTTATCCCCCCCCCCCCTTAGAAATGACATAAGGCAAAGAAACAATTCTCTTTTGACTATTGTTCACTAAATTTTGAAGCAGCCTAAAGAATTTTCACAAGCCAAATACTCTAGATTCTGGGACAGGAGTAAGAGAAGGAAAGAGAAGGAAAGAGAGAAAGTTCTTCTTCCCTTTTGGTTTTCCTGGGATTACAGAATTTGGTAAAGCAGACATACGTGTGCATAAAAGGGAAGGCCATCCAGATGTGAGCTTCCCTCTCTGCCTGACTTTAACTGCTGATTCAGTGGTGCAGAGCTAATGATAGTGGCTAAATGTCCAACCTTCAGTAATGGCAAAGAGTTGCCATGACTGCAGAGCAAACAGGAAGGAATCAAGTGGGGGAGGGCAAGGGGATGGGTACAGAAGTAAATCCACGTAAGAAGCAATAATAGCAATCCGAGGTAAAGTGGCACTCCTGTAGAGTGTTTTGTCAAAACAACAAAGACCAAATTATCCAACAAAAATTATTTTAAATATTTCACTTGAACCCCTTTATTAATTATGCTGTCATTCTGCCTGCTGCTATAATTAATAGTTTTACAATTCCTTCATTCTTAAATGCTCTCTTAACTTCTGGATGAGGACAGATGAATGTTGATGACAAGGAGAACAGAAATGAAGAACTGACATTAATGAAGATTCAAAATGCATGTGTGGATGGCAGAGGTTTATCTATACAGGCACAAGAAACTGAGGAGGGTCTAGAAGAACAAATATCCCAAGCAAATCTTGCTTGTTTGTACCAAGTATTATAATATGCACTTACGTATGAATATACAAAAATAGCAAGTAGACACAGTTGTGAGAATACAGTAAGATACCATGGTGACAGGAGACTTTATAAAAACCCAAACAGATAACAAAGGGCTCCTGAATGTAATGAGCCACACGGCTGATTAGGCAGAGACCACACTGTGCAAGAATGAGGCCTAAAGCAAAGAACAGCCTGAAAGAAATCCATGAGAGGGAGCCGGGGACAGAGACTTGGAAGAATGAGTTAAGTAGACTTACAGCTAGAAACAAAGGCAGAAAGAGATCTGTAGGGCTTGTAGGAGAAGGAGTTTTGTATGTGGCAGACAATGGAGGGCTTAGAAAGGAGCAGTTAGCCTTGGGCCCTCAAAGAGTGCCAAGAGCTCAGGGAAAAACAGACTTAAACAGGGAAATGGGCATGTGGTAAAGGTGTGGGGGAGCAAGCAGAGGGCCAGTAGGGCAGCTGCAGGTGACCACTGCAAAAGAGGGCAGCATGTATTGGAAACGCATCATGAACCTAGAGCTACCAAAGGCTGCTGCTAAGCAGCTGTCTTTGGTCTGCTTACAAAAGAGTGCAAGAATTTCTGTCTTCTCCTTAAAAGAAGAGCTAGTATTTTTGGTGAGCATTATTCATCTTCCTCTCAAGTGCCTGTCCCTCGGTCTTGGGTTCACAGTAGTTGTCTCTTCTTCAAGGCTTGGTACTGAGTCTTCTTTGGATGTTTGACATGCAGTTAGGGTGAGAATGACTATAACTCTTATCAACTAAAAATCATTATTCGCACTGTCTTCAATTTTTAATATGTTTTTAGTTTTAAAGGCTCAGACGTGAAATCCAGTCTGGAGTGCAAGGGTTGTATGCCAATATGACAAATACCTCTCCCCCTTTTTATACTTGGCAATTATGTGTGGGTCAATAACATCCAACAGTTCTGAAAATGAAAATTGCATTCATCGAATAAGTGTAAGTACACTTAGGAACACCTGCTCACCCCTCTGTACACATATAGACAGGTGAGACATTTGAGCATCCTGAACCCTCAGGGTGTCCTCAGACTTCTTGCTTGTAGCAGAAGCGGGAGACATGGTTCAGAGATAAACATCTTTTTTTAACACGCTGCACAAAAAAAGAGGATGATGTTAGCCTCATGCAAGCATCACCGTGCACAGAGGTCTCCACATACACAAACAAATCTGCCACAGAACTATGGCCCTTGCCATTACAGCTTGAGTCAATTGCCAGTTACAGCGAGATGAAAGATTCATGAATAAATGGCCTGTCTTTATTTAGTTACTGTAAGAACAGTGAAAACTTGGAATTTAATTTTGTTCTCTTTTCATTGAATCTCATTAAGAAACTGCAGCAACTGATGAATTTTCACACTTTTATCCAACCACCAATGTTGGTGCAAGTCTAGTACTTCACCAGCACAAATGCACTGAGTAATTTTAAGTAAAAAAGTTACACATATTCCAGAAAAAACATTCATATAAACTTACATAAAAACTAGTATTTTGATAATTGATATATTTAGGAAAATCCCAGTGTTCATGGGTTTAAAAGTCCCACTTAAAAGTCCATATAGTTCATGGTTGAATTTCTTTTGCTTTGTGTTGCCATTTGAAGAGAACTCAGAGTTATCAAAAACTGGCAGAATTAAGGAATTTGTTGACAAAGATATTGAAGCTGCCATTAGGTATCCAGCCAAGCTCTAGGAGAACAATAGTAAGAAGTCCATGTTCTGAAACTCCAGGTCAAGATAATAGCCATCCAGAGAAAAATAAAAAAGAATAACTTAGTCAGTCATATCAGATGTGGAGAAGGTGAAATTTTGAGCATTAAATTCTAAGCATTTCTTATCCAAAAGTCTTTTTATTGGAAAGGATGTAACTCTTTAACTAAACTTTCCCCTCGCTTGATTATGAAATCCTTTCAAATAACAAAGGTTGTAAAATAACAGCTGAGCTGAATCCATGTAACTAACGAAAGAATAATTTTTGAACACTAGCTTCTCTAAATCCATTTTTTAATAAGAACCCAGACGAAACCACCACCATCACTATGACTACTACTGCTGCTGCTGCTACTACTACTACTGCTAGTCAGAAACAAAAACGAACAAGCAAAAAACCACAGGTCTGTATGATCTTCAGAGCTCTATTCAACGAACCTGATGAGGGAGGAGAGGGAAAGTCACATCATAGTCTATAATGGCCAGTCTTCGTGAACGAAGAACTGGGGAAGGTCTTTACACCTTCCAGCCTGCGCATTGGATTTTTTAGGTGAGTTACAGTGTGCACAGAACTGAGCCCAC
>JAYRBT010000082.1:116416807-116451515 GCA_036023395.1 Myiotriccus ornatus
AGCTTGGACGGTGGCAGTGAGGTCCTCAGGATGTAGATGGATTGCCTTACAGGGCTAACGAGCTCCATCTGCCCGGGTATTACATCATAGTTTATATTGACATTGCAGCAGACAAGATTTCTGCCCCGAGGAATTTACAGCACAAAACCAGTTCAACCAGCTACTGAAGCTAAAGACTTGAACTGATGGGAGTATGCTCATACTAATATTCCTGCAGTTGGTAAAGTACTTTGTGCAAAATAACATACATATTCATAAGCAAAAATCTTTGCTAAAGCAATTTCAGGTAAGTAGCTGTAGCTAGACTCAGATAACTTCTAAAAACAACTTAAAACTTTGTGTCTGTAAACTCAACACCTTTGAAAATGAGTAAGTATTCTGTCAAGTGGTTCTGTATGATTCTCAGTGTCAGTGATAATCTAACATTTGAGACTGATCCATCCAATTTTTTTTCTACCCTTGATTTTTCCCCTTGCTTTTTTCTTGTAGGTTTATATACCTGATTTTATGGTGGTTTTATTTAACTGGGTAAATAGGAAATATTTTGCAATCAAGAAAACCTTATAAAACACAAGTTTTTATGTAGATTCAAGGAATTCCTTTTAATTTGTGATGTCACAAAAATGCTACTTTAAACAGCAATGACATGAGCCATCTTTTTGGTGCCACAGATGTACCGGCTATCAGGCATTCTTCATTCACATAAATGCAAAAAAAGCCTTTACTTTTCTTAGAAGAACCTGATATTTAGATGAAACAGAAATAACTAGGTACAGCCTTTTTCAGGAGCTTGTGAAATGGTATTTAGCACTGTACTAAGAAAGGTATGTATCAGGTAGCAAATATAACATAATCCTGTAGCCCTAGACTGTGTATATGATAAATGCTGAATGACATTTTCTTGAACAACGAACTACCTAATAGCTGATAATTAATTAGATCATTCATTAATTGATTGATTTATTAATTCATTCATTTGAATTCATTTTAATGGACTAATTTCCAGCACTTTAAACCTCTGAAAATAAAGGTCAGTGGGACTTGACTGTATGTCCAGAGCAATACTGTGAGCAATACTATGCCCCATTCTCACAAAGGCAGTGTCACTGAGAACACCATAGGAAGTCCAGTTTCACCAGCAAGGTAGAAGTGATCCTTATATTTAGTATGTTTCGGAGAAGGACTGTTACTCACCTTAAAACAAACAGGAAACGAATGATCAAATCAGCTTACAAATATGGGACTGTTGGGGGGGTGAGAGTGGCTCTGCTGGCGGGTATGAGTGGCTCACGATGTCAGTCATGTTCATTCCCCACATCAGCACACTGTTGGACACACAGTCATGCTATTGTAACCTGTAGTTCATAACAATTAGACAGCATAGTCGAGCAACTGAATTGAATAAGTAGATATTATGCAAAGTCTTCAGCTTGTGTAGGTTGGCACAGTTCCATTTAACTTAGCTGAGGATCTGGCCCTGTGAGTTGTCATATTATTTGGAAAAGCTAAGTTGTGTAAATATTCATATTCTCCACTGTTTGATTTTTATTTTAATCTAGCTGAACACACTATATATTATTGCATATTAATAAAATTGCATATTGATATACCAATTAGTGGATTTAAAAAAAATTATCTGATTAAATTTTCTCTTTAACTGCTTAGCTTGTTTAGCAGCAAATCTAGTTTTTCCATGGTAATAGTAAAATAAGAGTTGAGCAGAAGGGTCCTAGAAAATATAGTATAAACCTGAGACCTTTATATAGAATGACACTCTGTTCACTTTGATGCTAGTTCTTAGAAATGCAAATGTACATCTCTTTCATTGTTGTATGTAATGTGATTTAGCTCTAATTGACTGGAAGTTGTGCAAGTCTGATTTAGAACTTAATATGTAGATTACAGCTAAATACACAATGTGGATTTTTTAAAGTATGGGAATATATTTAAAATTCCCAACTTTTTCCCCTAACTCAGAAGAAAAATTATTTAACTTTGACCTGAAAAGTGCTGTGCCATGACCATCACACAATGTCATGGATATGCAGTGATATTGTTTCTCTGCTTTCTTTCTTTCTTCCATTTTTTTTTAACTGTACCCCATAAAGTCAGCTCCAGATAGAAATGATGAGGTATTAGGTGAAATCTAATTTGAGTGTGTGAACTGTGCTGTGGACATTTCTCGGAGAAGACAGAAACTTGCAAGCTAAAATTTCAGCTAAAGAAGTAAAAGTAGGAATGTTTCCCCTTCTCTTTTATTATTGACTTTATGAATTAGTCCTAGTTTACTTGTTTCAATCGGTGTCAACATATTTTTGAATACTATTAGCATAGCAATGAGGCCTGTTCTCAGGTTATTGAATGGTGTGTTGATTTCCGAAATAAATAGATATGCAGTGTGAAGGACAAGCTGTCACTTTGGGAGAGCTTTGCTGATCTAAATTAAAAGGCACTTCTAATTGAAAATTGTAATTGTAGGAGGGTTAGGGAAACAGTGAAACCACTCAGTCCCTTTCAGATTTCATGGGGCTGTGATAGAAGATACAACAAGAAGATGAAAATGGGTTTATTATATGTCAAAGTAAGCAATAGCATTGACAGACTAAAATAACCATGTCAAAATTGTTTTCACTATTTTAATTATAACTCATTTTTTCCTGGATTATTCTTACTTTATGAAGTGACCTGAGGAAATCTTGGCTTCCTGTGATTTCCCAGTACTTGTAGTTCTAGCACTGAAACCAAGCTTCCACTCGATCACCAGTGTCACTTCAGGCCATGTTTAGCCTGAATGCCAATGAGAAGAGTGCAAATATTCCTGTTATGTTTAACAGACTTTGTATAGATTTCTAATGACCAAACGTTACAGTGTTTTTCCTGGTCTGTTAATGACACTTGCGTCTTTCAAAGGAATCTTGTATTCTCACTGAGGAGCATTTACAGAGCACGACTGTAGCATCCCAAGTCCAGGACTGTGTGGCAAACAGCCATGTTTTTTCTCTGTTTTCCTAGCTGGATTTTTTTTTTTTTCCCAACAAATGAGGAAGTTCAGTGAAGCCACTACAGAAAGTTAAGACTGCAGATTAAAATAGTTTATATTTTATCCTATCAAAAAAGATACTCTCTCTCCAGTGCTGTGTTTCTTCCCTTTTTTCATTCCCGCCCTGCAAGGGTTAACAATTGAGGCCTGTCTATAGCTCATTTCTATAGTAACAGCAAGACTGAGACTTTTTTATGGACACCTAATAATTAGAAAGTGCTAGAAGGTATAACAATATAATGAATCAAAACTGATAGACTTGTGGGTTTCCATAGAAACATGTATAATTATGATAATCGGTCCCTGGCGTACCCTCAGAATCGTATACATTCAGTTAAATGCAATAAACATTAGGCACTATTTAGTGAGCTGTGATGCAGATTAACAGTGTGAGATACAGGGAGGCTATGAATAAAATTGCTATACAGTTTATCTCAAACTAATTTCCCAGATTGCTTTAATAGATGTGCAATGTGGATGTGAAGAATTGAAAGTGTATTTTTGTTAGTGGTAAAGCTAACAAAGATAATATTTCATAAAGTGGCTGACTATTAATTTTGGTGCAGATCAAAATGTACTGTGGCATGTTATTGCATGGGAGACCACTAAATCCACTGAGAAAATAACATGGCGGGACTCAACTGAATTATTTATTTTTTTGAATACAATATAGGGATATTTGGGTTTCCTGTGTCCCCCTTGGCTTGCTGGCTTATTTCTCTCTTTGCTTGACTCCCAGTTAAGAAATATGCTTGCTGATGCTCCTGGTCTGTTTCTAACTCTCTCTTCGAAAGCAAACAATTTCTAGTGACTTCATATGCAGCTGCTCAACATTACAAGACTAGTATTTTGAGTCTCCTGTGGAATGTTGCTGATTTTGGTGGTTATTTGATTTCTGCGTAAAAAGGTAACTATAATTCTGTGTTATTCACTTCAGAGCCATTTAGAACTGCATTTGGCTCTGCATTGGTTAAAAACCAGTTAGATGCCCAGCACTTCATTTAAAGGAAGAACTATTTATAGATGACAGAGACCTACAGGTATATCATATTTGAGCACTGATGATGATGTTAGAACATGAGTTATGGATCAGGAGACTCTTCTGGTCATTCCTGCACATGCCAGAGAAGTTGTGGAAAAGCATTTAACTGTGTGTAAATGTTTCCTAATTATCTTCTTTGAAGGCCAAAGTCTTACTAGAAGGATGAATTTGGCTTGATGTAGTCTCTTTGTAGAAGACAAGTTTTACTCCAATGTTATTTAAAAACATTCATTTAAAAGGCGGGAATTGCCTTTGTTTGTGATACAGCTGTTGAATATCAAGAACCTAGATACTCGATTATCAGACGTGATAACCTTAGGAGTGAATCTGGTGCCCACATAAATGCGCATTTACCTTAAATGCACTCTGTTATGAAATTTCAGTAAAAAACGTTTTTCTCAATAAATCCCTCTGCTTTCAAAATGAATCAGTTTGGCCTGTTGTGTTTCTGGGTTTTTCAGTGTTCTTGCTTGTGACTCAGTTACAATAATGGTTATATGTTGTCTTTTGATTCAGTCCTGAAGATTTGGGTTCTCAGGAATCCTATGCAGTGACCTGGAACTCTGGGGCAGCTTACAAACTGTTAAATTCAAAACTGTGGTTTTGAACATGAGGCTGCCTCTCATTGTTGCTCAGTCTTCTGGTTCTTGTCTCTGCTAAAAAGAAGAGCCTTTTATCAAAATGTTTTTCATTTTCCCTTTGCTTTACTGCTTTTCTAGTACTAAAATACCAAAAAGCTGACAGGGGTTCAGAAAGCTGTTAGACTAATTCATAGAAGAAAACCTACCAAAGGCTACTAAACATAGAGATAACACCTCTGCATCAGGATGTCCCTGAGCTGTGGATTTCTGGTGGCTGAAAGCACATACCCACAGAGCATTACTGTGTGTCTTGCTCTTATATTTCTCCCCAGGCATTTTGTACTGGTCACTGTTAAAGACAAGATACCTGGGTTAGATAAACCCTTCATCTAACCAAGAACAGCCGTTGTTACATTCTCATGTAAAAGGACTTGGCTGTTAACACTGATGCGATAAAACATTTTCAATAGCTTTCTAGAAAATATGATACCCAAGCTGCACTATAAAATCTTTTTTTTTTTTCTTTCTTTCAACAAGAAATGTGATTTACTGCTGACATTCTTTCATTCTGAAACTGGAAAATCAGTTTCTTCCTTTCTCCTGCTGTCTATGTGGATGGCCACTGGCTGGAGGGGACCACTAACAGAAGTACTTGTGACAGGGGAATTTCCGCTTATCCCAGTCTTTTTCCTCTACATTCTTCATGCCACGTTGAGTGTTGTTATTCTTATAATATGTTCAGTAAACTAAGAGGTAGTTTAAGGCCCTGAACATTTAGTTCAAGATGCTTTTCAGAGAGCTGGTGCAGGGAACTTAGGCTACAACAAGAGCAAAAATAGTTTAAGCTTACTCTGTTCCCTGGACACTGCCTTACTACACGTTACGTTACCTGTACACAAGATCTTCCCAAATTCAGAAAGGAAGACTACCATATATAGCATGAGTGCTTTGGCACAGCAGCCCAGGCAGGGACAAATGCCATTCAAGCAGTGTGTTTAGTCTGCTGGAAGAACAATGCCATGCCACAGCCACTCCACTGCCTGCTACTGGGGCCTTCAAGGTTATGCATTGCAGCCTTCAGCATTCCTCGTGAGTTGCCATTTTAATAAGGAACAACTTCCAGTTCATGTAAGTTAATGCTGCTGTCATGGGCAGGGACTGGATGCTTTTGACTTATCTGGAGGAATAATAGGCTGTACAAGTACTCAAAGAGTACCAGGTCTCAAACCACAATCCCATGTGCAACTGCAGAAGTAGAAGAGGAATAAAGCATGCAAAAAGCAACAAACTCCTATGTTTAGCACAGCAGAGGGCAGCTGCACAAACTGCCATCCTTTAACAGATCTGTTTTTACAAAGCTACATCTCTATTTTCATGTCTGTACTTTTGTATCAGTCCTGTGAACTAGCACATCCTGATGAGGCCTCTTATATGCTGCATGCTCCTCAGTGCCCACCCTGAGACCCCGTGTGCTTCCAGAGGCTGATGCCAAAAGGGGTTTTTGTCTGTGTGGAGGCTGATGTCTGCTACTGCTATCTAATTAATAAATAAGTCGTCTTCATCATAATATTATGCCATGCAGCTGGCTGATCTTGTGGAGCTGCACCCTTGGCTGAACACACAATCACAAGGTGTTTTTTGAGAATTTGGACCATCAGAGCCTGCCAGTGGTGGAGGATACTGTTTAATGATTAAGTCTGCTCCAGTGACTGGCCTCCAGTTGGCAAACACAGCAATAACCCCTTCAGTTGTGTCTCTGCTTGTTCTGTGATAACGTAAAACAAAGGTCTCCTCTTGGGGGAAGTTTCCTGTCGCTTTCTGAATTAAATTTATTTTAGACCCCTCGTACACATCAGTTCTTGACTTTCACCTCCTGCCTGTTGCTAGATTTCATTGTGCTGGCAAGCATCATGTTCCCCTGTGATTTCTTTTGTCATGGTAGAGTGAACTCTTTCTCATAGTCTTAATCAGACTGTTCATAGCCATATTTTCATCTTGCTTCTTTGTGAGTCAGAACTCCCTACAACTCCACTTCTTGTTCTTTCCCATCATGTTGACATTGATTACCTTTGCATGTGCATGCATTTCTAACCAGGAGCTGTTTATCCCATATGTATAGCTACTGACTAAATTTCCCATAATTTGATATATACAAAAAAGTGCTTTTTCTGTGGTACGTAAAAAAAAAAAAAATCCACTCAATATTTAAACTACAAGAAGTTGAATGACAGGCAATTCGGGATATGAACATAATAAATTTCAGTTTTTGTTTTATTCAATGTATGTATCAGTTCATATTATTTTATTTATTATTTGCCCATGTTAACAAATAGTTTAGACATCCACAAATCTTAGGCCTTCAGAAATTCTCCTATATAGCAAATTATGCATTTTCTTTCCCATTAAATTATATAAAAAAAGACTTTTCTCTTTCAAGGGTAAGTTATTTTCACATAGATGTGTAAGTTAGAGGTTTGAGGCAGATGTTCTGAAACTTATTTTTAATACATTTTGCTAAACTGTAGAAAACTCAGGAACTTTAGTTTCTACCAGATTTAGGTTCTCTGGAAGTGATGGTGATTGCTATTGAATTTGACTGACCATATAGTCTTATTGCTGGTCTTAGCTAAAAAGCTAAATCTTTAATTAATGGGGTGAGTGATTAACCTTAAAATCCCATTTTCTTTCGGTGGGCAAGCTTAAACCATTTTTCCTCTCATTACAGCATAAGTTCCCTCTTTACACTAAGAAAGGAATGTCACAGGCTGGATGTGTAGTGACGTTGTGCATGTGAAAGAGATAGACATTCATTCATGGCTAGGCTTTGTGAACGAAGATTTGAGAAGGGCTCTACCCACGCTTGCTACAAGCGCGCTGATGGCTAAAAAGGCCAATGCGAGATAGAAAGAGATAGAAGACATTAACAAATACCCTATTCTTGCTGACATAACTAAACCATTCAGGAAAAATAGATTTCTGTCTGACTTGTATCCTACTTGGAGAAAGGGCCTTGCCTTCATCCCATGAGTTATGAAACGGCCTGCGCTTAGGCGTTTGTGTGAACTTCTTCCATCTTTATTTGCTTGTTTACCTCATCCATCTTCAGAAGAGAGAGATCATAAATAGTCTGATTCTAGCCCAGGAATTTTAAAAGCTTTCTTGTTTCTATAAGTTTAACTCTCCAAGCTCAGGTGGGGAAGACCTATAGAGATCTGATATCTTAACCACTGGGCCTGTGGGAGACAGGTAGCGAGTGGACATTCTTATGAATCATACTTAGTGAGACAGCAATGAACTAACTATTCTCTAAATCCCCAGTTTGAAAGTCTCAAGAGATACTCATAGACTGAGAGGTGTTTTTGTCTTATCAGAGGGCAGGTCACTATGGATGTCTTCAATGCATTCTGAAAAACAACGTGTGATGGACGACATGCAGGAAATACTCCAGGAAGAAGTGGGATGTACAAAAATAGTGTCAGTGGGCTTTTGGCAAGAACTGTAAGAATATGGAAGCTAAATATGAGAAAAGCAAATGGTCTTACAGAGACTCATGAGACTCTGAATGTGTGAAACTGGAATGCCTAACACAGAGACACATACAGATCTCAAAATAATTGACATTGTTCCCCATTAAAGCACAGGAATTGCGATATTCTTGTACAATTGTACAACCTCCTGTATATGTACACATTGACACATACAGAACCTATCCAGTTTTCAGTCCAGTTTCACTGTGCAAATTTTGTATTACTACCACAGATAATATAGAAAAAGAGATGGTTTTGCCTGTCTGCCACTTTAATAAATATTTGGAGAATTTTAAAGAAAATAAATCTATCAAATATTTTTAAACATATACTTTACTTTCTCTTTCATGCTCACAAATTAGTTTCATCACATTGTAAAAATTGCATGCACCACAGTAAAAGGCAGTTTTTCTTTCATTCGAAAAAAATGCAAATTCATTAATTTTAAACTATATTATCTAATTATTAATATTTTTAATGGCAGTTTTTAAAAATAAATATGAAGCTTTCATAGTTCAAATCAGAAGTTATATTTATTGTATTCCAAGAAATATGTAGAGGAAGCAACTTGAATAACATTACCTTGGTAAATTTGGGCTTTGTATTAAATGAAACCATATAGTTGAACTGCAATTATTATAATAGAATAGTAAATATAGAGATAATAACTTGCAGCTATTATTCAATAAGATTACTATAGTCTTACTATTATTAGGAATGCTTTACTATAGTTTTAATAAACTACAGAATAATTACAGTGGTTTCACTATAATGACTATAGTTCAGTTGTAATTTTATGTTGAGATCTGGAGCTTTATTATACAATAATATTTATTGAAAGGAAAACATAAAGAGAACAACCATTAAAAATAAAATTTATACTGTGATTTAAAGTAAGTTTTTACTGTTTATTGTATTGTATAGTTATATAAAGAATAAATAATAAAAATCTATTATATTTCCAATAAAAATTAAATAAATTTCTTGCTTTACTTTCTTTTGAAAATTACTCAAAGTTTAGGAGCAAAGATCTCTTTTCCCTGTTTAAATCTAATTATGTTCACCTTACCATCCTCTAACAGATACTAAATACTAAAAATTTTATAAAGAATATATGAAATACACAACTTATTTTTCCATAAACAGAGATCACTTGCTCAAAGAAGACCTTCTTGTGAAAGTAGTTTGCTTTCCAAATCATTTGCAAAATGCTGTCTATGGTTGTAGCTCCCCCTAAGAAATTTGTAATCAAGATATGTTCACCATTCTCTGGACCATTACCCCGTAATGCCCTTCCAAAGGTGGTACCAAATGGAACCCACAAGGCATCTTCCTCGTGTTGTTCCATAGACATGGTGATATAAATGGATAACACGGATACTCTTGTATGGCTTGGTCCCTTGTCCTCATGTTAGCCTGACACTCACCTGGTACTACAGACAGGCATTTTCCCAACAACAATGAGACGGCACCATCATAACTTTGAAATTTACATTCAGGTCAGAAATTATATGGGGTCAAATCTGGGGGAAAACCCCCTCAGCAGCTTGAACACACATTGTTGGAATCTCAAATGGGGGTTCCTGTTTGCTAGCCAGTGTTTCAAAATCTACAGCTACCTGTGGAGCAGCAACACAGTTCAGGAGTGTACATTAAGCTCAAAACATAATTAAGATAGTCTAGTTGAAAACTAGCCTGCTCTAATGCTAAGTTGCTGGATAACATTATTCCTCTGAATTTCCTCTATTTCCCTGGCTTTATCTCTAGACAAAAGCCAATTCTCAACCTCACAAGTAGCTATTTGTCACTTTATAAATTCCTAAAGGAAAACTCTTGGATTAAAGTAAATAATCTCATAGCAAAAAACTAGAATTTTATATTAAGAGTAAATATGAATTGAATATGCCAATGCTAGCTCTGCATGAAAAAAGAGAATTGAAATTTAAATGAGTGGTACAATAAGCTATCAGAACATCCAACTAAAGTTTTGCATCACTTATCATACTTAATGTTGCAATTTTTGCCTTTCGTGTAATCACTGACACTTTCCTCACCATTTGTTAACATAACAAATACGTAATATAATATAGCAAAGAACAGAGAGGCAAGGCCTGCAATCAGTGGTTATTTTACAACTACACGGTGTTACCAAGCACTAGTTAATAATTAAGAGCATCAACAGTGACCACATTCTTGTATTTTTGTATTTGAATGCACACAGCTTCAACTACTGAAGCAATTTCAGCTGCAAAATATTTTGCTCAGGGTAGTGGTCCCCAACCATTTAGTGGGAACATACCCAAAGCTGACACCCCTTCCGTGTGAGTGGATGTATGGGCAACTGTAAATTTGTGTGAGCCCCACTCCCCGTGGTTTCTTCAAATTCAAAGTAAAATATGGGAAAATGCTAAGGCTTTTGTCTTTTTGAGGACCTCACCAGGCTTCAATAAAGCCTTTATTTTATTGGCAGGAAAGATGTGCTTCTGTAGTGATTACCCTTTGTCCAGGGGGCACTTTGTACAGGTACTTTCACATATGCATGCATTCACCTTAGAAAGGAATTTTCCTAGAAATGAATGTTTAGCTTAGGAACAGACCTGGTCCCAGCATACAAATTTTGTTTTCATGAGCAGCAGGTGATAGCATTACGGAGCTGGGCAATGGTCCTTTTATGCAACAAATGGAGTTTCACCTAGTTCAAGTGAGTTGTGCTGGCTGCCTCAATAGCTAAAGGAAAAAGCAGCTACCTCCAAAGGATGATTCATCTCACTGCTCTTGGAAGTATGTCTTAGGATGCACAGACTAATGCGCAGTGGAACTGATCCAGGCCAAGCAAGACAAGCTAAAGCAAATCAAATTAGCAGCAAATAAATTAATGAAATTAAACCAATTACAAGTACTATGGTAACGATGAAGCTTTTAAATTATTCATCTCTTTTCACCACATATTTTGAATCTGAATATATAGATCATACAAGAATACTGTTGAACCTGGCATCAGTCTGTAGATCTTGGCTACATTGGTCTGAGACTCTCTGGAAGTGATAAAGTAGTTAAATACTTCTTTGAATTCCTGATCTGGTCATATATACTATATGTTTACTATAGAACATATATGTATATATACATATATATGTATACATGCATATATTTATATATGTATACTATATGACATTTAATATTTAATTCAGCACACAGGACAACACAATCTGAAGTATCTTCATTGTTCTTGTACCTCAGATAAGATGAGTCATCAATTAATGTTAAACCTTAAATCTCGTGTTTTTCAACAGTGATTCAGAGAAGGAGAAAATGATGAAATTTACCAAGAAAATTCTTCAAAGCTACCTTTCTGTATCGTTTCAACCAAAGAACAGCTCCTAGGTCTGTGAATCTGCCTGAAAACCAGAATGGTCACAAACAGAATGAAACAAAAATTTAAATGAAAAGGGAGAGATGAATGAAGCCAAAGCAAAATGTTGGAGTAGGCAGAAGATTATAGGGGGGGTTTAATTGTTCTTTTTACCTTGTCTCATAGAGACTAATAGAGAAAATTTAACCTTAGAATTATGAAATTCAAGTATTAAATCTACTTGAAAGTTTGAAATTAATATCTTCTTGAGGTTTACATATTTCTGTTTAATAAAGAACAAAAGTAGAGCATACAGTATCTATCTGGAAAAGGAGAACCTGAATTGTCCTTTTGGGAAATGACATCATTCACTTCACTGATTGCTATGCCAATTCTTTTACAAAGTACTAAATCCCTGAGTACCGAGAGACCAGCATAAAACAATTACATTGAAATAACTTACTGCAGAACCTTTTGAATTCAGCTAGTTTATTTATTCTGGATTTAACACAGAGGTCTTTGTTCACACTAAGTTTATGAAAGTATTGTTTTCTTGATAAATAGAAAGCAATGATTACTGAATTTTTTCTCAACCTCTTCCAGTTGCATGAATAGCCTTTAATAATTTAATTTTTCTTTTTTGAAGAGAGGGCGTATTTTGGAATGTGAGCTGGATTTCACTTTGATTGCTTACTTCTACAACAATACAAGTCCATGATCAAGCTGAAATCCTCCTTGCTAACATATTTAGCTAAAATTGTTAAGTTAGTTTAAAAGTGACCATTCTGCATAAAGATAACACATCCAATTGCAAAGCTGATGGAACTTGGTTTGTAGGTTTGTTTTTATTCATGACCACATGCAGGAAAGAAAAAACACAACAACACGTGGTTCAAGAAGAATTTGTAGCACTAACAAAATGCTTTCACCTTACATATATTCTGTATAAATCAGATTTTGATACAGTAGATAATATATAACATATATATAACATAGATAATATATTTTTCAAGGTATGCCTGTACCTTAACTGATTAAATCAAGCAAAAGAACTTTTTCTTTCTTTACAGCTGAATAATTTTTATTCACCAGTAAATACACCTCCTGCTAATTGAATTTTCTTGTTAAATTTGTGTTAGCATTCTATCATTAATAACATAGAGGGAGGATAAGGTAAAGAGAAAGACAAGAGTGAAAACTAAGGAGAGACTGTGACTGGAAAAAATTTGGAAAGATTTGGTAGAGCAAAAGCATTTTCTTTTTTGATGCCCTCTGCATACAGGGAAACAGAACTTTACAAGGAAAATATTACTGGTCAAAAAAAAAAAGGATTCCAAAAAGGAAATATCTACACTTGCAAACAGTTTCTTCTTTGATTGCAATATCTTGAATGTGAACTTACTATATCAGAAAGAATAAAACCAAGGATGCAAGCTCTGAGATCATAACTCTGGCATGTAAGGATGGAAGATATAATTAGGATGCCATTAGGAATAAAAATGGTCAGAAGAAATTAAGGCAGAATCTAAAGCAGAATTCAGATAAAAGAAAGTAAATCCAGAGCTGTTACAGGTCCTTGCTCTGTTGTTTGGAGATGCCCACTAAGTTTCACTGGAGAATTATTATGAGGGGAAATTTATATTTTTGCAATAAATTTAAGTAATTCTTAATTAACACACTAACGCCCCCCTCAAACCACTCCCCCCCCCAAAAAAAAAAAAAAAGAAAAAGAAGGAAAAGAAAAAAGCAGTAAGTAATGCAGAAGATGGAACCTAAAACTCTGGGTTCTCTAAAACAAATTTACATCAAACACATATATAGGCAGAGAAAATTATAAGGGAAGGCTTGCGAAAAAGAACTCTTAATTACTTTTGTAGCTTTTAGATAAAGAAGGTGTGCCCCACACAAAGTTTAGAATATTCTATGCTAAACAGTAACACAGCAGGAGGGAGAGAGATGGTAAGGCCTATGAACGGTGGGATCATGTACTGCACTGGCTTGAGTAAATAGAGTGGTGCATGCACAGGAGGAGAGAGCTTAGAGCCAAGACCCACTTTAAAAGCACCAGCTCCAGAGGTAACACAGACATGATTTAAGAAAAGTTTCCTCCCAGAAGCTGTGGGATGATAATTGTAAAACATGAGGAAAAGGAATTACTGCAGAGGTGAGTCCTTTATCTGAACAGAGGTGTAGGTGCTATGAGCAGAGTTTACAGAAACAAAGAAATTTTCTTAGAAGCACATTGGAATAAGCTTTTCCTGCATAGCTGAAACAAAACCACAAACAAACAGAAAAAGGATAAGAAACAATTCAGAAAGAAATTAAGATAAGAATAAAGCTGATTTAAAACCTTGTTGAAGAATACCTGACAGATAAAGGTAACAATATGTCATTTTTAAGTCTGTTTTGTTTCCTTTTGTTTGTGGTGGGTCTTAGCTAGAAACAGCATTTTGGATTTTTTTCTGTGAGTAGAGCTTTGACTGGAGATACTCCCATGTTATGAGAAAGCTTGTAGAGGCTAATGAACCTGTAAGTGACAAATTAAAATAAATATATAATAAAAGAAATTAACTTTACTGGAATATCTACCTTGTTCCAAGAGCTGACATTTTTATGTAGAATCTCTCACATTTGTGAAAAATATGTTGCCAAAGTGTTC
Organism: Myiotriccus ornatus; assembly: GCA_036023395.1. NCBI lineage: Eukaryota > Metazoa > Chordata > Aves > Passeriformes > Tyrannidae > Myiotriccus > Myiotriccus ornatus. The sequence goes on from JAYRBT010000082.1 coordinate 116,431,009, forward strand.
TTGCCACGTCCATGCAATATGGAGCTTAATACAGCAGTATGAACCTTAGTTTCAAAGAAGTAACTTTTTCCTTCCTAGCAGAAATAAATGTCACTCAGACAAGAAAAATTCTGAAGTTCAGGATGAATTGATACAGAGGTATTTCATATTCCAAACTGATGTATCATCAGCTGTGTAATGAAGACAAAACCAAAAGTATTGCTTACTAAGGAAAGAAGAACAGTGAAGTAACTTCTCACACTAATTATCAGCCTTGGCTTTCTGGTTTATATCATGAAGTGTTTTATTGTTTTTTATTTATTTATTTCTAATTTTATCTCCTAAACAACTACTAGGGTCAGTTTTTAAACAAGGATATGAACTCATAAGTTTATTCTCACCATTGGCCAAAGTTTCATCTTTAAGCTGAAACAACTCATACAGATCATCAGCCTGTACTATCCAAGTTGATGCAAAAATTTCCATGTGCTTACATGGTAACAGAACCTGTTTCCACATGTGAGCAAATCAGTACCTTTAAAAAATGTCACCATCATACTAGGAAGCTGCCATATAGCATGAATTAAAACATAGTTATCTTTTAGGATGAGTTTCGATCTCCCAGTTGTGAAGTTCTGCAGTTTCCTGTCTCACTTTGAACACAGCAGCTTAAATCTGCAGCATAAACCCTCTGGCCATGATCCAGCAAAGCATTTGTGATTAAAGGTGAGCTCCATCTTTAAAACTATCAAGGCATATCTCCTCCTCTTCCATGCAGAGCTGGAGCTATAGCTTACTATGTGGTAAGTATTCTTTGCAGGATCCCTCCATATGAAAAGAAAACCAGATAATGGCTTTGTGGCTCAAGAAGAATAAAACTCCAGTTAATTCAGTAATTCACATGCATTACTTTGTGCTATGCTTCCAACCTGTAATTAACTCAGACAACAGAAAATTCAAAGCACAACAAGCCTAATCAACACAATCTATTTACAGCAACACCACAAGGAAATTCTGCTGCAGTTGTAGCCCATGAACTGCCACTGATACTGACATTCCAGTAGAAACTGCTTTCACTCATGAATTCTCTCCATGAGAAGATAAGGATACACCAGGCAAATGACACAATCCATTGTAAACGCTGTGTGTATCCTCTTTTCTTTTTGAATTCTTTCTTTTCAAAGAAATAGACTTTTTTTCCCCCCCTAATTATATCCACTTTTCAGAACACTATTAGACAATTTAAAGAGTGTTCTGGAAAGCAGGGTGGGTGGGGGTTTTTTTGAGGGGGTGGGGGGGGAGGGCAGAAAGCATTTTGCTTGCCTTGAGGACTTAGCATTTGGCTCAGGTAAGTAATAACTGAAATTTCTCACAAGGGAAGGCTATTTAGTAACTCATGTAAAGTACACTATACTTTCATTACATATCTTAATATACATACATTTCTGCTCTTTATAACCAACATTAATGAGAACACACCCTAATGGTCCCAGAAGAGAGGGCCAAACCTGCTTGTGCGCAGAAGCAGAGCTGCTTTCCTGTCATTCCCGTTGACCAACCTATTGTTTAGCTCCAATACACTCTTACTGAAATTAATCATGAGATCAGTGGGGGAGAGGTCTGACCTGCCAGTCTTTTCACCACAAACAATCATATGAAGACTTCTAACTTTAAGTTAACCAAGAGTAAGCACTGAACAAATTTAAAGGTTCAGTGAGAAGGTAGTTTTCATGTAAAACAAATTAACAGTAATTAATTAAGCACATTAATGGAAATAAGTAAGCATAATAATAATAGTAATACACTTAAAATGGTAATTAAATAATAGCAGATTGAAGAGATGGGTGGAGAAGAACTTTCTGAAATTCAGCAAGGGCAAATGCAGGGTCATGCACCTGGGGAGGAGTAATCCCCGGCACTGGTACAGGCTGGGGGTCAAGCAGCTCTGAGAAGAAGGACATAGGGCTCCTGATGGACAACAAACTGTCCATGAGCCAGCTGTGCCCATGTGGCCAAAGAGGCCAATGGTATCCTGGCATGCGTTAGGAAGAGCATTGCCAACAGCTCAAGAGGGGTGATCCTGCTTCTCTACTGAGCTCTGGTGAGGCCACGTCTGGAGTGCTGTGTCCAGTTCTGGGCTCCACAGTACCAAAGAGACATGGAGCTCCTGGAACAAGTCCAACAGGGAGCTACTAAGTTGATCAAGAGACTGGAGCATTTCTCTTATAAAGAAAAACTGAGGGATCTGGGCCTGTTCAGAGTCACGATGAGATGATGGAGATGGGACCTCATCAATTTATATAAGTATCTAAAGGGCAGATGCCAAGAGGATCCCAACTGGATGAGAGGCAACCGACAGAAACTGATGCATGGTAAGTTCCACCTGAACATGAGGAAGAACTTCTTTACTGTGCAGGTCACTGTGCACTGGAGCAGATTACCCAGAGAGGTGGTGGTGTCCCCCTCACTGGAGATATTCAGGAACCACCTGGACATGATCCCATTTTACTGTGCTCTGGGATGACCCTGCTTGAGCAGGGAGGTTGGACCAGATGACCCACTGTTGTTCCTTCCAACCCATTCTGTGATTCTAAGAATATAGAATAAAAATAAAAGCAGAATATAATGATAAGACAGCAGAACAGTCTTTTTGACATTGAACAGGGCATTTTTGACACCTGCTATTTTAATAGTAATAAGGAAGAGTTACTGCAAATTAAATATTTTTAAGGAATCCACTTCTAAGTCAAATCTCTATACTCTGGAAACAAAAGTACTGTTATTTTTCTTTATGAAACTGAATAAACAATGAGACACGAAATCCACAGAAGAAAACGTGTAACAACTATAACAAATCCTGCCTAATAAATTCATTTTATCTGAACAGAAGTATTTGAATTAAGGGTTTGGGATACACACTGGAAGATGAGCCCTTGCGGGCTTGATTTTCTATGTTAAAACAAACAAACAAACAAACAAAAAAAAAACAGCTCATGCTAAGAATATCAGTCTTCTTGCAGAAGCTGTGTTACATTAGGTTACATTGTAAGTCTTAGAGTGTTTTGATATACTAAGGTTTTGCCTAAAGGAGGAAAGTCTAACAAAGTGAAAATTTCTTGAGTGAAGGAGAAGGTAAGTGGTAATGAGTAGAGTAAAAGTTGAAGCTCAAGAATAATTGTCATTATTGTAGATCAGAATTAGAAATATATTACAGCATATATTAGAAACCAGTTCTGTTATCTGACTAATATCTCCTGTGATTTCAGTAAAAACCAACACTGCTAAGAACAACACTGAAAAAAAAAAAAAGTTGTAACCAAAAGAGGAGAAATATTTTGAAGTATCAAGAAACAGATTCTGTGTAACAAAAATAAGTTGGTACTCTCATTCATTAATTCAGAATGTCTTAGAGAACATAGAATTAGAAAAGAAAAAATCAGAAATATGTGAGAGATTTCAGTGCAACTGCTTAGTGACAGAAGGCCAAAAATTGTTTGAGAAAAACTTAACTGCTGGACCCAGAGGGTAGCAGCCCTGCCTGTTTACAAAGCATTTTAAAGTTCTTCTATTATCTTTCATGGTTTTTGGATTAGACTTGTGTCAAAACAACTTTAAACTACATTTTATTAATCTGGAATTGAGAACCAAAAGCATTTGGCTTGTGCAATTACATCAAACTTTGAGTTGTTCCTTACTGAACAAAAAGAATTAAACAAAAGGCTTTCATCTAGACTTTTCTAAGAATTAAGATCGTTCTCCTGCAGTTTGAAACTGGATTTAAATATAATATTGATCTCTTACACTGCGTCAAATAAGGGGTTTTTATGGCAGCAATTTCTATTAAGTATTCATGAGGGGGCAGATCTTTGTGATAAAACATTGCTCTCATCTTTTAAATAAGTCCAGGAACAAAAATTTTCAAAACCAGCAATCAGAACTAGAGATCTGTGCACCAGCACCACAAATTTTACTTTCAGTAGGCAAGCAGACCCACAGAAATTGATGGGGTGTTCATACCCAGACGTTCAAAGTCAGATGCATGGATACATCTGCAGATCTGGTGCTCTGATAAGTTTTCAATCTGACTCCCATAGCTACGTTTTCAAAGCAGTGAGCATTTAGCAGAACCTTCTAAGGACACAATGCACTTTGTACATAAAGTCACTTGTTTAGAAATTTGCAGCAGGATTCAAATTGCATGCCTTTGGCTAAAAAGTCTGTCTCTTGTTCTGCATATGTTCACTGTCTGGTTATCTCTGCCCAGTTTCTGCTTGTGCCTTTAGGTGTTAAAATGTTATTACAGTTACTCCTTGCTTTCCATCTCTTTGTTTTCTGCTCCTGACTTTTTGTCTTCCCATGCAGCTATCTATGTCTTCTTTGTTCAGAATATCGTGTAGCCACTTAAGTTCAGCAGTGCTTCACACTTCAGTGAATTTTTAAGGGAAAAATGGTTCCTGAAGTGAATTTTCGTACCAAAGTTTTTGTTTTCAACCTTTTCGGTACCTAATGGTATGATCAAGAATTCTTACTTTTGTTCCTTCTCAGTGCAATTAATTCATACTCTTTTCTCTGGTAGTTATTTTCCAACTTGTTGCAGTCCAGTTTTGCACTCCAGTGTGTGTGTGTACATTATGGGATGCCCAGACTTCAGATTCTTTGCTCTCTTTCCTGAAACATTGTGCTTAGTATGATGCCACACCCTCAGCTTCCTGCTCAGTGCCCTACACAGTTGCGATTTTAGCTTCAATTTGTAACATGTTTTTCATAGAATCATAAAATCATAGAATAGATTGGGTTGGAAAAGACCTCCAAGATCATCAAGTCCAACCCCTGATCCAACTCCAATTACTATATCATGGCACTAAGGGCCACGTCCAATCTCTTTTTAAAAACCTCCAGGGATGGTGAATCCACCACCTCTCTGGGCAGACCGTTCCAATGCCCGATTACCCTCTCTGTAAAGAATTATGAAGAATTTTATGAGGCTTCATCTCCACATCTTGGTGGAACTCATCCTTATGCCCGAACTCTGCGTTCGGGGATAAAAAAATATTGTCATTCAGCAATGTACAATCTTTCTTGTGTTCAGCATGGCTCAGTTTCTTAACAACTAGAAATTATTTCCTTACTTTTACTGTTTGTTTAAAACCCATAATTTTTCTCTTATCATCAATGAACTGTATTTGCCATCTTTTAGTCCAGGCACTTAAAAGTTCTCAATCTTCCTGTACCGGACTGCAGCATTTCTCATTATTTGCTCACCTTCTCGCATCAATATAATCTTCATATATCAAAGGGTGAAAATGTGATAAGTGCTCCCCAGCTTTTTTCATGTTTTTAAACAGAAAGAGTAAAATTTTTTGGTATAGCAGTTTAAAGATATAATGGGAGAGTAATCGAAGTATGGATAATGGCCTACTTCTGGCTGCATATGCTCCCATGCTGTATGTAATAAGTGTTTCAGGGCAGAATGAGGTGCAGTCTTAATATTTGACTCAATGCCCAGAAGCAATAAGTGGATTCTACATGATTTAGAAGCAGATTTTACCAGCCTATAGGGTTCCTATGATAATAGAGATACAGATAATATCAGAGTGATTTATGGGTTTCATGTAACAAACACATGACATTCCCAGGGGACAGTGCACACAAAGCTGGATTCTCATTTGGTGCCACTTAATAAGGCTTTCATGAAGTCAAGCGAACACATTTTGGGGAATACAAAATACTAGCACTCTCAGCTCTGCTAACAGACTTGGCTTTCATTACCAAATATTAAAGTCTTCAGGGTATATATGATTTTTTGCAAGCTTGTATAGTCTGTCTGAATGAGAGATGTTGCATAACCAGGAAAGCAAACTACACAGTTGTGAACCTCTAAATATATAACACTACTCCTTCATTTCCGTACAACACAAAGATAACTACATTAACACAGTGTATAATAACACCAACAGAAAGTACGTAACAGTCAGTCAAAGCAACTTCGTGCAATAAGTTCTCAGTTCCACACAGCATGGCACAATTAAATACACAGACAATTTCCCAGTCAACAGCATATATTTTAGAATCCTTAGGCATCATTGATACTTAAAAAATGTGCTTTAAAGGTTATTTGACCCACTCAAAAGGATACAACACAATATAACTACAATTTCAGGAATAATAATATAAAATATATATAATAATATATATATTAAATATATGTATAATAGTATTAGAGGTACTGCTGAAAAGTAAGATAAACCACAGAAAACTACAAAACTGTAAAAAAGCTATTGCAGATCTTCTCACCATATTCAAAGTTAGAATGTTTAATTAATGCTTCCAGTGGATTCAAAAGAAGAAAATAGAAATATTTAAATTCCTCTCCCTCTCTTTTTTTTTTTTTTTTTTTGTGAAAATAATTGGGGAATTGATTACTTCTTTATTTCTGTGATTTATCTGTGATTTTCTGATTATGTTCCATTCAGTTTATCTGTTAGGTCATGAATAAACCATTATAAGAGCAAAATACAAGAGCTGGTCAAGATACACAGCTACAGAGAGCTGTCTCTTTTATATAACTTTATCTCACAGCCTATATATATATTTAGCCTTTGTGGGTGTAATCCAGAGTATGCCAAGTAAAATAGCATCCACTGTTTTCAAAAGTCTTTGACTCAAGTCTTGAATCAGACACCAAATTTGTTTTGATAAAGAGTGACAAGTCCATTTTACAGAGGATTAGAAATCTGGTTTCTTTTACCTGCAATAGATTCAGTAGATACTTAATTCTTTCAAAGAAAAATGAAAGTAGTAATGATAATTTCAGGTTGTCTCACAGTCTTATTCCAGCTTTTGAATATTTCATATTGTAACACATTACATATAGTACAGAATGAGAACCTTCAAATTGCAAAGTTGTTTCAAAATGAAAGCATGCATTTCAGCTTAAGCATAAGTTCTTTCTCTTTAGAATGTGGTTCCAATGGTCAGGTCTGAAGTGTGATAATAATTATTAGCAGTATGTGATTTTAGAAGAGATGATGTTCTCATAGCACTCAGACTGTGGAGTGCTATGATTCCAGAAAAAAAACTCCATTCCTCTTCTTATTGTAATCTAATTTAGGTATCTTAAAAGAAATAAAAAATAAGTATCTGCATTATTAGAAACAAATATATTATTTTGAAAGTGAAACTTCTTTGATATTAAAAGGTAAAACCTTTTCCATTACCAGAACTAGGTGAGTTTCTCAAGCAGCGTCTAAAAGAAGCACAGCTGAGAAAAGCTTTTCTCAACCATTTCTATCTTGCCTTAAGGTCAACAGCCATCTGGTTTGACTCACACTGCCTCCCTCTCTTTCGCATTTGAGACTGAGCCCCTTGGCCACTTGTGGTTCTGAACAAAGCCGATGGTTGAATTATAGAAAATTTGGGTGATGTTCCTAATAACCACTGTAGTATTACAATTGCTAGACAAACATGCTCATGCCGTGTTTAATGTCATAAAGTTTCCCACAAGTTAATGAAAGGATCATGGCAAATGAATAATGAAAAATCATTTAATCATGTGAAAATGGCACATGGTGCAACTCTTTGGAATGTCCTGTGCAGGGCTAAGAGTTGGACTCAAGGGTCCCTGTGGGTCCTTTCCATCTCAGCATATTCTGTGATTCTGTGAATAATTTCTTCGTGTTCAGAATGCTCTTCAAAATGCTAAGCCTGAGTACTGAATACAAGTAACACTCTTACACCTTAATAAGACCTGCTGAGATATGCATGTTCCTGAAGTCTGTCTTCTCTTCTTCCATTTTTATGGTATAGATAAATACATGTATATATGATATGTATTTTGACAGTTTCCTTCCATGAACATGCAAAATATGTGCAACATATTCTTATTATATATATTACATGGAGAAAACTTGTACTTAAACTAATTTTTTACCTTGCTAGAAGTATAGATACTGAGGCTTATGAAGACATACTTTAGAAGAAAAGACATAATATCACAATGATGAAGTATGCACTGTATGCACTACAATGTGTATAAAAGTATTTTTCTGAATATGTTTTCCATTTCATGGAATGCAGCCTACACAGCAATGTGCAATGCTGTCCAGAGGAAAGAAATGCCATGAAGAACCTTGTACATCACTGTGTAGGGTTGTCTTCAAGGACAGTTTTGTTCATCCCATGTCTTTTTTCTCTGACTCTCTCTGTGGCTTTCATCAAGGTATTTTCTCTTTTCAGAAAACTGCTTCTGAGGGATAGAAGTGAAAAGTGTTTCTTAGGTTTGTTTTGGCCACAAATTTGGAGGCTGTATTATGGTTTGTTTACACACTCCTGTTTCTTTATTTCTTGCTGATAATTTCTGCTGACTTGCTGTTTTGTCTTCCCTGTTCCTTGCTACTTTCCAATTTATGTGTCGTCGGTGACTAAGAAAGAAGAAAGGATGTTGAATGGGTTACAGATTCAGATTTAGGAACGCACTGTCCAGGTCGTGCCCCCAACTTCTGCATGACTTCGAACAACCAACATACACCACGAGTAACCTGAGTAGCTAACGCTGCTGTCCCCTGGGTGCAGCTGTGCCTCAGGTGAGCAAACGGATAAATCAGGTCCTTCTTCAGGTGAAGGAAATCTGTGCAATACTTATACATTTTAATAATAGGGCTATTATAAATACTTTTGTGAAATTTAATTAATTTCTTTTTGACAGAGAGATAGAGGTGAGCGGCAGACAAGCATTGAATTCCCATATCCTTGAGGATCATTGCATCTGAAAAGTTGATGTCAAGTCCACAGCTACTTTAAATTCTTTATTTTGTTGAGACTTCTTGATATCAGATTAACCATTGTTGAATGATGAGCAGAACTGTGAGATCTGATATTAGGTTATATGTATTTTTGCATATATAGAAAAGTAGTAAATGTATCAATTCAGATGCATGTTCTCTTTGGTAGCCCTCAAGGACCTTAGCCTGCAGCTACACTGTTCTAGACCAAGTATGGAAAACAAACTTTTTTGCCTCTTCGCTGAACAGAAAATCTATGAGTTTTTCTAATTATTGAACCCCATGAAGTCAAGAGGCATCAAATCAGTTACACAGAAAATGTCTGTACAATTCAGCATTTAGGGGATGAAAATGTGGCCACCTCTGTCTAAGGGGATAGCATACAAATTTATTTACATTCCTAACTAAACTTCCTAACTAAACACCTTTTTTCCTTTTTTTTTTTATGTTTAAAAAGCCTAGTGATTTAAAAAAAAACCAAAACATGTCACCTGTAAACTGTAAATCATCAATTAAAAAAAGTTGTACTGGTTCTGATATTTTCTTAGATTTATAGTAAAGGAAAAACACTCCTTTTAAGAATCATTGCTGTTTTCATAGCAAATTATATTTATGAGTCTAGATGAAACAAAATTGAAAATCTGCAGTATATTCTGTAGTTTTGTGAGATAACCAAAATGTTGCATTTTGTTTTTTATTGACTTTTTTTCCTTTTGTCAGTAGGGACAATTTCTCTCACATGCTTAATCTCAGTCTTCTAAACAGAAGGCAGATAATTTATCTAAAAGGCTAAAAAGTCTTTGATTAATGACCATGGGAATTGCAGGTATTAAAATCACCCCCATGTGACCCCATATTGTTCCATGAATCTATTAGAAACTTGTTCTGAATTACAAAGAAAAATTAATTAAAAAGTATAAGGAATACAGAGCTCAAATAAAGTATGCTCCCCTGAGTTCTCATGAAGATCTATATGCATGCAAAATGTCATAAAATCTGATTTAATTTACACTATAATTCTATTCCTCAATAACAAGAGGAATACAAGAACGACAACTTTTGTATTTTTTTTTATTACTATTGAGTTCTTCACAGCAAGCCCACCAATTACAATGACTCTTGCATTAATGTCAGAGAAAGAGGGATTAGAGAGAAGAGACAAATGTACTTTAGGTAGTTGGAATTGTAATAATGGGTGAATCCCATCTGGTTTAGCTGAATAGAACAGTAATCTGTAATGTTCTTGTCTTGACTTCAATGGATAAGGGAACCTTGAATGAGCTGTAAGCAGCTTTATAAGGACTTTTTGCAAATTTTACTTATGTATGTCTTGTCCTAATTTTATAAATAATTTGCTCATGTTTGTTTTTCCCAGTCTGTTCACTTTTCTAAGTAGATCATGACCACATTTTTAAATGCTTTTACATGTTTGGGAAATTAACCAGGTGCCACAAATGGACTTGTGTTCCCCCCCTCCTGCGTCTCACTCCTCGACATTAGCCAGGTGTGGTTCTCAGCCCTGTTCATTTTCAAGAGGCAGCAATCAAGATACCTACAGCTATGGGCTCTGTAGTCTTGTTTGCTTAGGGTCTTGTAAAAAATGGCAGACTAAGGGTGGTGTCTGTCTTGTCAACATCTCTGAAAATCCTGGACAGTCACTCATCAGCTAAATCACTTCACTTTGTGAGTTGTTGTGAGTTGTGTCGGTCCTACTGGGGAAAGAGCTTGTTTAAATCCACCCTGCTGAGGCATTTCCAGGTGTAAGTCTTTCAGTGCTGTCCTGTACAGAAGGTAACATCTTGAGTTTTGGTCATTAAAGCCTAAATGTGGTTAAAGTTGCGCAAATCCTAAAGATCACTAGCAAATTATTAGTTTGAACAAAATTTTTTACTGCTATGAGCAAAAAAAAAAAAAAGTCTGTTATTTGCAGACATGTTTGCAGACAAATCAGCTGAAAAAACAGTCCTGCAATATTTCTGGTATAGTGTAAAAAGTGTCACACAATCACAGAAGAGCTGAAGGTGGAAGGGACCTCTGAAAATTGTCTAGTACAATCCATCTTTGAAAGCAAGGTCAGTTGTAGCAGGTTGTTCAGGACCACGTCCACGTAGGTTTTGGATATCTCCAAGTATGAAGACTTCACATCCTCTCTGGATAACCTGTGCCAGTGTTTGACCATTGCCACAGTAAAGCAGTTTTCCTCATATGTTTCAGTGCTACTTCCTGCATTTCAATTTGGTTCATTGCCCCTTGTCCTACCAATAAGCACTCACAAAAAGAATCTTTCTCACTCTCCTTCATTCCCTCCTATCAGATATTTATGTAAGCTGATAAGACCCCCTGTGCCTTCTCACTCTTCTCCTCGTATGAAAGTTACTGCATTCCCATAATGTTTTTGCACTTCACTGGTCTCTTTTCCAGTATTTCCAGTGTCTCTCTAGCACAGTACACAGCACTGAGTAAAGAGGAAAGATCACATCCCTCTACCTACTGACATCTTTGACGAATGCAGCCGAGGATACCACTCACATTCTTAGTGGCAAGGGCACACTGCTGATTCATGTCCAACCTGATGTCTACCAGGACTCCCAAGGCCTTCTCTCACAAGCTTCTTTGGAGATGGGTGGCTCTCAGCCCATGCTGGTGCAGGGCTTGATACTCCCCCAGGAGCAGGGCTTTGCACTTCCCCTCGAAAAATGGCATGAGATTCTTCTTAACTCACTTCTCCAGTTTCTCAAGGTCCCTCTGGCATATCAACCACACCTCCCAGTTTTGCACTGTCTGAAAACTTGTTGAATATTCAGTCTGTGTCACTGACTAGATAATTAATGGAGTATTGGACTCATTATCCACCTCTGGAGTACACCACTAGTACTGCATATCACAATCTTTTGAGCCCCAATAAGCAGATATCTGTCTTGTACTGTTGCTGAAGGAGTTCTCTCCTAGAGCTAGGACCAAGCAAGTGTGCTTAGGTTAAGAATTACCAGATGAGTTCCACAATTTTTTTTCTTGCAAAGCTAAAAATTCTAAACATATATATAGTAACAGCCTGTGTTATTTTTTGTCAGTGCTGTCATTTATGTTCTGAAAAAAGTGACACTTTGGAAGCATGCTAATTCAGAAAATATAAGCACACAAAATTTGTTAGAACAGGTGCTATTTATATAAGCAAGGATTGTGAATTCATTGTCTTTCTTCTTCTTTTATCAGATCAGTCTGAACCCAGAGCAACTTAATTTTCATCCTTCTGCTGCATGTTATAATTCCTATTTGGATCTATCGGAACCATGGTTAGAGCTATAAGGCATTATTGTCCCATACTGAAAATTAATTTGCAGATGCAGCCCCAATGAAGCTAGACTAAATTGTGTGCAGAGTACGATGTTAATCAGCAGCAGCCAGAGTGGCAGAATCTGGGTCATTCTTAATAATTTAGGATTAAGTTGTGCAGCCCATATGAGTCAGCGGCACATTGTACTGTTCCAGAAAAGAAGGCTTGTGTGCCTTAATGAACTTGTTACTTACTGCTGAGGTCAGCAATTCTTTCTGGACATGTTGTTCCAGACACATGCTGCTGGCTGGCTCTGGCAGACTGAAAAATGGAGGAAAGATTGTAAATTTTACCCAGACCATAACCTTTTGAATGCTCTCCACTTCCTCCCCTCCTTGTCCCCAGGAGGAAAAGCAGTAGTTGCAAAAGCCCCTTTTATTTGGAGCATGTGCTAAATGCCCTCAGGATATGACTCCCTGAGACATAACAAGGCTTCTGACTCTCAGGTGTGAGAAATATCAGAGGTATACTATGTCCCAAACTCAATCCTCATGCAACTAAATGGTTGAAAATCCTAGCTGTACATCAATTATCTAGCTGATGATATGCTAGAACGTCATCTATCCTTAAGTCCTCCCAGTTACACAGTCTGTATTTCTGACATCAAGGGGGACATAGGATATATCGCCTGCATCCTGCTCACCATTCCTTGCAGATGCTTTTCTACACAGTTTCTCATCAGTTCCAATGAAGAAAATTCTTTAATTTCCTCAGTGTCAACCCACGTCTGTGTTTAATTGTGGTGACACTCCAGAATGAACCATAGATGACACTGTGTCCCAGAGATCTGGGATCTCAATGACCTCTTGTGATCTATGCTCTAGTCCAAATTGACTGCCTCATTTTATATTATTTAGAATAGACCAGTAAGGAATAGAGAATGAATGTGATCAACATACAAATCAGTCATGTTTCCTCTTTTTTCACCTTGGCATCATGGAGCAAATAAAGTACTGTATCCTCAAAAGGATGTAGCTATTAGGACCGAGAAGTTGTTAGTGTGAGGAGAAGGAGACAAACAAAATTAAAACTCCATGCATGACCTCCCCTCTCCTCTCACTGTCTTTTTTCCTTCTGTGAGGAATATTTGTCTGCAGAAGGAAAATCCAACTCAGCTTTCAGACAGACAATCAGGTGCATCAAACATTTGGCCATCTCAGACACCTATGAACTGGGAAACAGCTCAGGGGTGAGTCCTCCTCTTAAAAACAGCAGGCTCCAGAAAGCTGTGAAAGGACAAGGACAAGGAAAGAGAAAAGGGAAAGGGAAAGCCAGAAGGAAAAGTAAAGGAAAACAGAAAGGAAAAGGGGGGAAAAGAAAAGTAGGAAGTTCTAAATTTTGATGACTGAGCATCAAACTGACAAAAACAAGTGTTTACTCAAGACAGAAGAGCTAGCAGCTGCCTGGAGCATTTTTCTTGGGTTTTCTAAGAGCTAAATATAGTCCTGTGTGTTCGATTTTAACATCAAGTTAACTACAAAGCACAAAAATATAACTGTTTCAGCTGCTTACTTTCACAGGCACAACATCCCTCTTCAGATTCATTTGTAACTACTTGCAGACTCAGGCCTTGAGTAAACTCTGCTTCTCCTCCTTCTTCTAGCCATGTTTCTTTGAAAACTTTACAGTTGTTTTGTGTTTCTGCAGCACTGCTGCCCATTGCCTGGCCCCAGAACAGGCTGCAAGGACAGGCAGCCTTCTGAGCTATTTTGAAAAGTAAATTCCAATAGAATAAAGCCCAAGGCTTCCATACACAGAATAAAAAGCTTTCCCTAACTCAAAATACAGTCCCAGCTTCCATATAAAGTCCATTCCTCTGCAGTCAATTATTATTATGTAACAATCAGTTTAGTGTTTCTTCTGTATATCAAACTCAGCTTTTAGAGAATCTTGTTGAGATGACTCCGAACAATAGTGATTTACTGAATGTGCCTTGGCAGCCTCCCTCTAAATCAGCTCAAAGAAACAGTTGCTCTCTTTTCTCAGTATGGGCACTACTGTGCTTCAGTACAACATAGTTATTTTCCCTACTTATTTTATATTGCTTTTGAATGAGTCTGTGAATCCAGAACCTTCTATCCTTATTTCTTTCTGCAGCATCAGCATTTTAACATATTGCACTGACAGTAATATGTTGGCTTTCACTCCAGGATCCTGACTGTGAAAACCCCAGATGTATGGATGAGGGCATTCACCTTGAAGTCACTTCAGTATCCCTGAAGTCTGGCAAGGAGAGGCTGCACAATCTGTGCCATACCACAGTGGATGAAGATTTTGGCTGTCATCTGCTGTAGAGTGACAGATATGCACACAAGGCAAAGAAATGTTAAACAACACATCACAATTTTATTATTTGCTTCGTGCTGGAAATAGGACAGGTAAGGACTCTTTTTAAAGTGGGTTCAATTTTAGCACTGGTCCATAGTTTTAATCCTCAACATCTCCTAAATCCTTTATGTAGGATACCACCTTAGGAGACAAAAACATCATATCTGAAAACAACTGAATCCAGTCTGGTGCCTGACAGCTCTTTTGAAGCAGTAACAGCTTTCAGTTCAGTATCAGCTGGAAACAGCTTGCAAACTTTTAACTGCAAGGTAACTGAGATATTTAATACTCAAGTATTGACTAGGATGGATTCATCCTAAAGTGGGAGCTGCAGACTCTGGAACTCCTCTTCCCTAGGAAATACCCTAGCCCTGACCTAAGCTCCAAAAGACAGGTATCATTATGCCTCAGGAAATATTTTTTTTGAAAAAAATCTGTTCTGCCTATTTTGATGTCTGGCCTCAGGGAACTGAAGGTCTGTGTCCCATGCGGGTACAAATCATTTAACTTTGAATGGGAGGCAGAACTTTCAGATGTACCCCTGCCTCTGCTGTTGTTTGTTCACTGATGATAGGTGTCTGGTTGAATTGGGGGCATATGGATGAAGGTGAAGATGCAGGTGACTCTGCCAAGACAGTCCACAGGGAGACCATCTCCAAAATTTTGTCTTTCTGTGATACCTTATGGGTGCTTCAAGTGGAAGGCATCTCAGTAATCTCTCTGGGTTTTCCTAAAGTGTATTAAACTTAGAAATGTCAAGAAATGCACTTATAAAAAAAAGTAGCCAGACAGACATTTCATTTTTCAAAAATAAACATACAACTGTAGCCCGATACTGCTATAGAAATGGTAAGGACTTATCTTTTCTCTCTGTTTTTGCTTATGCTTCATTGATTTCAATAATACTGTGAAAAGAAAAATGGCTTTGCGTTTGTCTGTTATATTTTGTGGGCTGTCTGTGACTTACATGTATACAGGCAGCTTAAAAAATGATCATGAGCAGGGCAAAATTTGGTATTGCTTTGAGTTTTGTCATGATGCAGCTTTTACAACTGTTTGATTCTCTCAGACAATCACCAAATGTTTTTGTAAACTGTATTGTGTTTGTACACAAGAAATGACCAAACACAAAAAAAAGGGGGGGGGGGGAGGCGGGAATGAATTACACATAAAACAGACTGAGTCACTGCTGTGGAATTTTCCAATGCAGCATGAAAATCCTATTAGGATATTTATAGGAGCTGACATAACACAACTTGGAGAGTTTTCGACTGGGCAAAACAATCATTAGCCTTGTTTCCTCTTTTTCATATCCTTAACTTCAAGCAATCCCATTTCTGTTCTTCAAAGGAGGTGTTTTAACCAGAAGTGTGTGAGCAGGAAGTCTTGCATAACAAGGATACAGTTTTTTAGGATTTAGGATTGGGTTTTTTTGTTTGTGTTCTTTTTTTGTCATTGTTGTTTTGTATTGTTTTGTTTTTCTAATGTTCTTAGTGCTTTGCTGACCTAGAAACTAATTCAAGAGACTAACAAAACTGAATAGCCTTGTGCAATGAACCAGACTCACATAAACTCATTTCACACAAGAAAGAGTCGAAGACTGTACAGTACGGTGTGGATCCCCCAGGTCTTTGTTTAAATATATTCTAAGTAAACTACTGACTTTGACTTCCTGAATTTGAACTCATGGTAGATGATTGGACATAGCAAATTGCTTCGTTTTGTGTTAATCCAAAGACAATTTTCAAAGTTGTCAGAGGTTAATGGCAAACAATTTGTACTCCAGCAAGGGGTTCTGAAAAGTTAAAAACAATCACGGGAAAGAAATAAAGGTGATTAGCAATTGAGGTTGTAATGTTTTGTGTCATGTTGGTATTAAAATAAATTACAACAAAGTAAACAAATGTGTTTTTTTTTTTTTTTTAATTGAGAACATTTTATGCAATAGATGATAATAAAAACAGAGGTTAGGAGAAAGAAATATATGACCGTAAGTTTTAGCCTGTTGTTGACTAACTTTTCCTACCTGCTGTCTTTTTACTTACATGTGAATTCTGCTGATATTACATTTTCTTCTAGCGCTTTTGGGAAGCAGTTATATAAACTAATAGACAATTCAAGAGAATCATTCTTATTTTCCTCCTGCACAATTAAATTTTTTCAGATATAGGCCAGAACTTCAGCATTCCCAGGCATCAGAGGTCAGACTACACATCAAAATACCAGCCACAAAACTTAGTGAAAAAGCTTTCTTTACAAGGCTTTCATTTTTTTTGAAAGGATGAATGCTGTGAAATGCTCAGCATCACTTTTCTTGCAAACAGAAATGAAATCCAGGAAGGTGGATCAGAAAAACAACATTCTCCTGTCTCAGGTCTGTGTCTCCTGGCATGTATTTAGTTGGGACTGAGTTTGATATGTATCCTGTAACAATGATGGCCACAGTGTAAACGCCAAAATTCTTCTGCAATGCTTTCCCATGGGATTTTAATGGACACTGGATCTGACCTCCATACTGCAGTCCAATCTGACGTGGACTCCTCTGAGTGAAACACTGTTTAATTAGTCAGATGATATATTGGGATAGATGTTCTCAAAGTACAGAGGGACAGGAGCATGCATGCCCTCATCAGTCTCACTGCACGTTAGTGAATCACATTCCTATCCATCCTTGCTGCTCCCACTCATGCCTTTGAACTTCAACCATTAATACTTGTCCTCAGTTCCAGCTGACTTTCCTTGAAACTTATTGCTTGGAGCAAATATTGCACCTTGAGGTACAAGTCCAAATTCAGGCTTAGCTCTTTTCTCTCTCAAATCATCTACACTTTGGTGTATTTCTAAAATCTGACTCATGAGAGTGAATTCTGCAAATTACACTGTGATATTTTTGAAGGCTGTTAAAGGATTCAAAAATATTTGTGGATTTATTCCTTACGAACTACGTAATCTCAAATTAAAGAGATACTGTATTAAGGCATCAAAGCAACAGCTTTAGTCTGTTTTCCCCATTTCTACAGTTCAAGAGCTGAGCCTTATCAGAAACAGCTGGTGCTAATGACAGCCTAAATTTCACTGGATATTTTCAGTTATTTTTTCCTTCTGTATTTATCTTCCATAACCTATTAAACCTATTTGTAAAGAGTGACAGTTTGGCAGGTGTCTAGTAGGGAAGGAGTACATATTCATTTGTTTTTTTACAGCCAGCTTACATATTAAAAATCTGTATTGTGGACATGGTACCTTGTGATACAGCAGAAAAAAAACAACTGATGTTTTCCTGCAGTATGAATCAGATGGATCTTTAAAAATTACTCTTGTAAGTACATTCAAGTGATCAAATATATACACCTCCATGTATTAATTTATATGTCTTTTTTTCCTAGGTTTGTGACAGATGGTACTGAAATTCATGTTGTAGCTGTCTGTAAAAGTGATCTTTATATCAATATGATTTTCCCCTGTCCAGAAAGCTGGCAAATAGGGAACTTTTCCTCAAAGCTCTCATTTGCAAGGGTGGGAAAGGCCAAATTCCTTGCTTTATAAGTTTCCCCAGTACTAAGGAGGTCACACTTTGAAATATTTACTGCACAGGTCCAGTAACATCTGTTTTTCTGCCAGTTTATTTGGGGAAGGTTGTATGGGGCACCATGCAGAGCCTCACCAATGCAGAATACCTTACAGGTTGTGGTTTATGCATAATGTTTGAAAAAGGTGAGCTAGGATAACTTATGAGGATATGTGAAATGAAGATAAGTTTATGGAGGAACAAAGGGACTTCACCATTATTTGTACATGCTTTAAGGTTTATGCTGATGTATTTCAAACCCCAGCACCATTTAAAAAAGATAAATGTTGAGTCTGCATGATTAGAGAAGTAGACACTATTTTCTTTTCTGCAATTTTTCTTGTGTTTGGCATGACTCTGATGAGGGTGAACTTTTGTTCATTTTGTTTTGGCTCTGTTTTGATGATGTTGTATAGTACCCCAAGCACTTCAGTCATGTCAGTGGGGCTTTATAAATAAGTTATTAATTATTATTTAGGTATATTAAAAAGGAGAATATCTTCAGAAACAAAAAAATTTCCCCATTTAGCATTGCTTTCCTAGAAGAAGTCCGACTAATAAAATGATTCATGAATATTTAACTGCTTTTAAGATGATTTAACAGCAGGAATCAAGCAGAGAAACTATCATCATGGTATCTGTCTCCTCTCTAAAGCAGGAGCAAGTTCTCTGCAGGACACAGATGGTGTGTGGGCCAAAGTTTCAGAACCAAAGTACTAATCAATCAAGAGATGTAAGACAGCACCATCAATCATTTTGGAGAGCTCATTCTTTCATTCATAGAACTGTGTCATTGGTTTCCCTTTGAAAAGAATAGCTCCTTTAAGAAATACTTCTAAAAGTAATCATCAGTTCTCAGTGGAACAAAATTTTATATATCTTAAAGTTTCCCTGTGGAAAAAATTGCCTTTTTTTTATTTTTGTGAAAGCCAAACAGGAAAAGAAAGAGTGGGCTTTCTTCTTTATAACACACAACTTTGCCACCATGTGACAGCAAACTAAAGTGCTAATCAGCTCAAGGTACCTATCTATGCAAATCATTATTTGGCTCACTAATAAATTAAAGGAAAGCTTTAAGAAAAAACTGAGTTATCCATTTTGAAGTAACCCACAACAAGCTGGCCTATTACAATTGTAAACTATGTGGAAAATAAAAGACTAGGAAAGGAAAGAATAAGTCACAGAAGAAAGGGGTACAGAAATTATAAAGGCTTCTTCAAAAAATAGAAAAAATTAAAATTATTCATACAAGAAAAAATAAAAGTAATTTCTTTCAGAGACTACTAAAGTATTTTTAAGACTTTGCTTTCAATGGTTTCTTTCTGTTTGGCCTTTAGTTTGCTCCTGTGTACCTCCCATGATAACTAGCCAGCACTTACTCTTCCCTCAGCAAAGAAAGGCATAAACTGATTTGACCTTATAACACAGTGAGTATGGGCCAGCACCCTATGTGAGCAAGGACTCATAGGTCAATTCCCATGCTGCTATTGCTTCTAATTCTTGTGTGTATACCCAGCGTCCTGTTGATGGTGCTTTTACGCAAATTGGAGTGGATTTGGTTCTAACAGAACATTTTGAAGGTTGGGACACTTGCCATATTATTTTAAGTGGCTCTTGCTGTCAGGGTGTACACTGGGCGCAGACCACCATACTTTTTGTCACACAGGACCCTAACCTGAGAGTCTGGATTGAGAGCAGATGCCTGCCCCAGACTGGCCATAGAGGATTACTGCCTGTGGCTGCTCGTTGCCCAGACTCATGACCTACCTGAGAGGGAAACTTCCTTTTTCCCCACCTAGGGTCTCCTCTCTGCATTGTACTGTGAACTTTGATAGTCAACAGGACTGCAAGAAACTTACACAGGAAGGGTAGAGTTTCCCAAGCAACCATCTTCTTACCTTTCCTTCCTTTGTGGGAGAATCAGTCATCTTTCTTCAACCTAATAGGAGAAAGCAGTTGAATCTGACTGTCCTTACTAGAATGTAGTATTCAGGCTGTCTGACCAGGTAATCTGAAAAAATTTCCTAAACATCCCACAAGAAACAATATCAGTTGCTTTACCTCTCTCTTTCTCTCCTTGTCTTACTAACACTCATGTGTTTTCAATAGCCTAACAACCCAGACCCATTTCTGTAATTTACGCTGTTTTAGCAAAAACTCTGCCATTAGTGTGCATCTCTATTTTCACAATAGATAATCATAAAATCATGGAATCAATCAGGTTGGAAAAGACCTCCAAGATCATCAAATCCAACCCTTGATCCAACACTGCTGTGGTTACTAGACCATGGCACTAAGAGCCACATTCAGTCTCATCTTAAAAACCTCCAGGGACAGTGAATCCACCACCTCCCTGAGCAGCCCATTCCAATGTCTGATTACTCTCTCTGTAAAAAATTTCTTCCTAATATCCAACCTAAACCTCTGCTGGCAGAGCTTAAGGCCATGCCCTCTTGTCCTACTGCTGATTGCCTGGAAGAAGAGACTGACACCCACCTGGCTACAACCTCCTTTCAGG
>JAYRBT010000082.1:116458202-116490584 GCA_036023395.1 Myiotriccus ornatus
CCTAAAAAATCCACTGCACAGGCTCGAGGGTTATACCCACACTTATAAAGTCCTGCAGCAACAGGTGAGGGACAAAACGGCAGGTGAAAGGTGCACTGGAAGCCACAGTCCTAACCCTGTGTGCAGGTGGTTCAGGACATTGGTCCCCTGAGTCTGACCCTGGAGATGGCAGACTCACTCGGCAGCATCCTGAATGACCAAGCAGCCTTTTTCAAGGAGAGCACGGCTTACTCCACACGGAGAGGGGCCTAGAAAAGGTGGCTTAACCAAAGCTCATCTCCACCCTTCACCCTCCAATCAGGAGTCCTGGAGACACAACATCTATAACGCTGCTGCTTCTTTTGAGAACACGCGCAGGATCACTGTCGAGGAGAAAAGACAACGCAGAAAGAATCGCGTCTTGTCGATACCACCCGGGGAGTCTTTCTGCTGTGCCTTCTGCAACCGGACTTGTCTATCTCGCATTGGCCTTTTCAGCCATCAGCGTGCTTGTAGCAAGCGTGGGTAGAGCCCTTCTCAAAACTTCGTTCGCAAAGCCTAGCCATGATTTTAGGGAATCCTGCAAAGCAATGAACTGATGTGGAACTGTTCTCCAATGACCTGTTTGAGATGAGTAAACAGCTGTCTGATTATATCTCCTGAGATCTTTTTCTGTTCCTCCTTGCAAGAAGGATATGTGTACTAAGACCAGAATTTCAAAGCGACTAGAGAACCTAATGGAGCTTAGACATTTATCTTTAGTTATTAGGTACTGAACTTACATTGGGCACCCCATTTGCATCTTTAGGTCTCCAAGTAGTTTCACAAATGTGAAAATACTTCTGTGAAAGTTTTCAAGATGCAGTTTAGTGAAGTCCAGTGAAGTTGACCAAGAGGGGAGAGTTCTCATCAATGTTTGTGGAAAAAGAACCAAAAAAGAATACTTGGGTGTTCATGTAACTTTGAAAAAAAAAAAAAAAAAGAAAGAAAGCCAAAAATGAGAGAACCTATTTCTGGAGTGTTACTTGTTGGTATTAATCTATCATCATTCTGGTCAGGAAAATGTGGCTGCAGTTGGGTTGTGTCAGGCTCTGCAGTGAGCATTTTTGTATGTGAATCATTCTCTCTTTTTGTACACTTTTGTTATTAACATGTTGATGTTACTGTTTGTTTTATTATCTCACTACTGTTTCCAGTAAATTATTCTTATCTCAATCCATAATTTTTCACCTTTTTGTGCCTTCAATTCTCAGTTCCATTCCTGGACCATGATGAGGGTGGGGGGCAGAGAGGAAAGGGGGGCAAGTGAGTGAGAGGTATCTGGTTTGGGAGAATCTTGCGGGTGAGGTCGTTGCACTAAATTGGGGAGTGCCATTCCTAAACCATGACACTTGGTCAACAATCTATCTGTTCTTCACTGTGAATGAATGGGCATATTTTCAGCTGGAATTAAATGAGCACAGGTACTATGAACCAAGAGAAAAATGTCTTAAAGTGAGTTACTAATTATTTATACACTTCATCAAAGGCTCAGTGCTCTTGCTGTGCAGCTCATAATCCTTGTCTAGCCATGGCCCTATCCATTTTTAACTTTTCCTTTTTTTTTCCCATAATAGTCCTTTAGATAAAAATAATTGGGTACTTAAATATTTCTAAAGCTAGCAATTAAAAAATACTTTATTGCATAACCAATATATCTTGTGATGAATACATTATGGGAAAAGAAGACTGTCAAGCAGTTAACAATTAGAATCCAAATACAATTGCCATGTCTTCTGCATATTCCTTAAAAACAGCACAAAACTGTTTACTGTATTATTGAAGCTACTGATGAGACAGTTGAAACATGGTCATTTACTATGAATTCCATGTTCTGTAAATCCTGAATAGAGGCTAAAATGGGTTTAAGCTGGATAAGTCTCTGTCACAAACATCTAAAATCGACTTCATATCAGGGGAACCAATTTTGTGTCCACAGTCCAGAGAGAAAGAAGGAAGGACCTGTTGCACTCTACGTGAAGTACGCCCACTCCCTGCGGGTCCCTTCCAGCTCCATATATTCTATGATTCTATGATCAGCACATTTATTTGTTAGTTTTGAGTCTACCAGTTGTATGATTATATATGCACAGTTATACTCAGCATAAGCTCCTGACCTATAATGACTGGGTTATTTCAAACAGTTAAGGGAGAAAACTCATCCATCAGTGGTCTAAACTGCCATTAGAATGAAAGAATAATTTGTGATGGAAAAGGATTCTGAAACACAGTGAACTCGCTCTCTCACCTTCTGTAAATTGCAGTGGAGCAATTACAACAGACTTAACTATCTGAGGACAGACCAAGGATTTGGGGGAGATAATTAGCAATATGAAATATTCAGACTACATAATTTCCACTTAAAATACTTCAGGTGGTCTGCAAAACTTTTTGGAAAGGCTAACAACTGAGGGCATTTTTCATTTAACCAAGACTGCATTACCCAGGGCTCTGTAAAAGGGCCTTGATATGTAAAAGAATAACCATATTCAATCTTATGATAAGAATATTGAAATGCACTGCAAAGATGGGGCATGACTTTATATCAGAGTTACAAGAACACCCAGCAGGTCAAAACTGGAGTCTGAAAACTGCTTTCAGGATTACTAATGCATTTTTACCATCTATGGAACACAATATGTAGGAACTGCCTTTGAAGCAGGGGTTAGACTCCTGTTCCCAGGCTTTCCTACCCTATGGCTCTTATTTTCTGTGAAGCAGATTACGCTGAACAGAAAGGAAGGAGTGTGTTCCTCTCCTGTATCTCTCCTCCCTTCACCATTACCCCAGCAGTAGCTCTAGCCTGATAACCCTTCTGGCTGACTCCTCTTCAGGTGAAGAAGAGAATCAAACCTGACGGTCTTCCATTCACTTGAGCATGAACCGTAAGGCTGGACTGTGGAAGAAGAATTAAAAACAGCCCTTCTTTGTCTTAGTGTTGCATTGTAATTACAAAAGTCAGTTCTTGAATGAAAACAGGTATCTCCCTACCTTAAGGAGTATGGATGGAAGTAAGTACCTCTCCACAGCCCTGAATAACTGGAAACCATGTCCTCCTGCTTAGAATTTTGAACTGGAAGACCTCAAGCATCACACATTACACAGTCTGCACATGTATCTGATATTGTATCTCCTCTGCTTAGCTTCATGGGGTGTTTTGTTCTAACACTCTATGGTCTCCAGTGCACTGCCTAAAGATCTTTAATGCCAGTTGGCACTTTAAGAAAAAGTAGAGAAGTTGGGGATATTGCTTAGGTTTTACTTAAAAGGCAAAGAACTCTGAAAAACAACTACCTACTATCTAAAAAGGCTAACTTCTGGAAAACTTGTTCTTTTACAATGTAAATCATTGGAAGGCTATTAGATTTTCCTTTTTACTGGTCTCCACATTAAAGCACAGGGACAGCTTCAGGTGCTGTTTTGGAGGAAAGACAGTATAATTTTATAATAAGGACTTCCAGTATGATGAACAAGATTTTGGCAGATTATGCAATGGCTGCCAGAACAGCCTTGCCAAACATCCTGACACATAACCAATATATTTTGCATTTAAATATTTGGTTTTCTCAGGTATTACTCATCTAGACTTCATTCATGTAGTGATCTTATTTGAAATGATAACGTTTACCATAACACCCTATTTCATCACACTAAAAGATATAATAATAAACTCTTCAACTATATGAAGGATTAGGATTATAAATTCAAACACATCATGATTAGAATCTACTTATTTCTTGAGTGCTCACCAACTATATCACTTATTTTTCTAAAACTGGGGAAAAGAACTTGCCACTAGTAAACAGAAGAGTTCTCTAAGGAATCTCCTGAGTGTGATTTTCTTTCACAGTTTTAGAGTCAAGATATTTAGTGCATTTAATATAGTTAATTAAGCCAGTACCCCCGGCTGTCCACTTATATTTTTATAGACTAAAAGACCTGGTGGTAAAGTTTTATGTAGGTAGAAGACCTGGCATGAATTGTTTTGACTTGAGTCAACCATTGCTATGAATTCACGGATGGAATGCAGTATGATTGTCTCTGCTAGGTGTGCTCCAATTTTGTTTCTGGATGTGAGGTAGAAAATAAGAACTATTGCTACAGCTAGCAGTAGTTCTATTAGCTAGAACACACAAGTTACAGTGCAAATTGTGTATGTCACTGACTTGTCTATCCAAAATCCTCTAGGAAAAAGCCAAAGAAATTCCATTGCAATAAAAATCTGATTATGTGAATGAAATAGTCCAAATAGGTCTTTTAATTTTTAAATTTGTACATTCATTAACATAACATACTTTTGGAATGGGATATGGAAATTTGCTGTTTGCACATGCATATGTATATTTGGTTTGGTTTGTTTTTTTTAATGTAACTGAACTGTTCACATTTTATTAGTAAAAGTTTTTAGAATTCTTTGATCTCTAGATAACTTTGTGTTTTTGATATTGGAAACAATTTCTAACTAACTGTTGAGCTGAGTTATGACTGAGAAATGACTACAGATCCAGTAATGTTTTGGGTTAAAGACTCAGGTACAGATAGAGGTCCAGTGTAAAAATCCAAGCTTGAAATAAAATATTTAGCCATAAGCAATTCCTTATGCTTCTAATATTTTGTACATGATAGCCAATTAAGTTTCTTGTCTGTATTTGAATGATGTAATCTTGAATGCCTGGCGCATTACCTTGCTTCCTGATGTCTGAGAGTGAATTTTCAAAGTGATGCATGAGACACAGGGGCACAAATCCTGTTAGTAGCTAATGGGATTTTTTTGCACCACACTGAGAGACACAGCCTTGAAATTTTCAATATCTATATTTGTTCAAAGATGATGCCTTGTAAATACAGAGAGACCTTTCTGAACTGGTCAGATTACCTGCATTTGACAGGTTAAACCTATAATTATTAAACTGATATTACAGATATCTAGTGCTGTTTCCTATTTCTTTCCTGTTTCCTTCTCTTATTCCTCTCCCATAGGAAAACAAGATATGTCCACTTGTCACCAGGAACATCTTCAAAGAGAGTGGGGCACATGACATGTCAGCTTGATTAATTTCCCTAGGAGGAGAAACTTAGGCTTTTCATGGATATGCTTACATACATGCTTTCCTCCAAGAATACAGGTAGTCCTATTCAATTAGGTGGGATAGGGGAGCATGAATAAAGGTGTAGAAAGAAACAGACAGTATTTCAAACCCTTGAAATATTTCTTGTCAGGATAGACCTGATGAACTTTATTAATCTGATTGTTTACCGTAAGTATATTCATTCTGTACTAAATCTGTCCGTTTGTGTGACTCCTGCAGGTGCTACAGAGAATCATACATTGGCTGAGGCAATTTACATCTATGTCTTCAATGTCATCCTCAAACATTTTCTGCCTCTTGTTATTCTAATTCTTGGCATTCCCTTTTCCGTTGGAATGTTGAACCTCTTTTATTTCCTGAAAAACTACCACGTCACAGCAATACCTTGATGAAAACAAGCACGGAGTTCCCAGCAAGGGGAGGGCATTGATTTGTTGGAATGAGTCCAGTGGAGGCCATGAAGATGGTTAGATGGATGAAACACCCCTCCTATGAAGACAGGCTAAGAGAACTCGGATAGTTCCGTGTAGAAGAGAGAAGGTTTCAAGGCAACCTTGAAGGCAATGCTTCCAGTACCTGAAGGGAGCCTACAAGAAAGATGGAGAGGTGCTTTTTGCAAGGGCATGTGTTGATAGGACAAAGAGCATTCTATAGCCATTCTACAGGTTCTATGAAATTATTACCATGGGCTAATTCATATTTTGGAGAAAAAAAATACAGTCCATTATTTTAAAATGTTGTATGGCAAAGACACATTGGAAACATACAATAAAGTAAACGAGTCACAATTTTACCTTGAAAAAATATGTAGGCAGGCTTGCTTCATAACTCCCAATGAAGGATTCAATTTTTCAAGTGAGACCTAAAAATTTCCCTGAACATGACCATTGTTTCTGCTCTTAAGGTTGAAATCAGTTTAGTTTATACATTCAGAAATTCCTTATTATTTTTCTGCAGAGCACAGCATCTTTATTTTAATATTTGCATAATTATACATATTTATAATTTTGTCTTTTGAGGAAAATGCAATTTGTTTGTTCTAATTTAATTCATTTTTAATAGAATAGGGAATTTTTTTCAGATTAAATATTTATAATTTCATGTGCACCACTGTGTACATTTTAAAGGCAACTCTTGTAAGAAGTGTTTCGCTTGCACTTTAGAAAATAAATTTACTAGGAACTGTGAAGTAAAGCCTATTCCATAACAGTAACAAGAAAGTATAATGACAATATCATGCATAAAACTTGCAACCATAGTACTTCAGGCAGTGAAGTACTACTTATGGTTAAATTAGTGTGCTAGTCACAATCCCCCATTTTTGAAGTTGATAAACATCAGGTCACTCTTCCCATTAGTAAAATAGTTGTTCTGAGACAAAGAAAGTATTTCCAAATCATTCATCAAATCAGTGGCAATATCACTTGAGGTCTGCTGATCCTCAAACCTTTAGCTCATCCTGACTAGATCAAACTTCCTTAAGGAAAAAAAAAAAGGAAAAAAGTCTTTTACATTCTTACTGTGTATCTTCTTGGGAAATTAATGAAATAAGATGACTGCTGTGAAAATTGTTCTCCATATTTTCACTCATTTCTTTATGGAAATAGAATAGTTGCTATTAGCGTAACTTCTTGTGACTTCTTTTTCCTCCAAGATTTGAGGTGATGAATACATAAGAGAAGAGGAAGCTGGTTGCAAGCAGCTTAGAAGAATTCCTTGAACCTGTGCCTCTACTTACAGTGGCACAAGGAAATATTCAATAATTTTGACCCCTTTGTCTGCTGAAAAGATGCTCTGGAATCATACATGTAATACATATTGCATATACATACTGCAGATGTTGGTGATGATTACCTAAAAGCAAACAAAAAACCCACAGGGATTTTGGAGAAGTTAAAGATTTACTGGATATATTCTCATGAATTTCAACTTAAGATGAGTTATTTAAACTCTTACAAAGGCTGACCAGAAGAAAAGAAAATTAATTGGTAAAAATTAGTTCAGACAGTATACAAGGTTTCTGATCAGTTCTGTTAGGTTCTGAGATCTCAACCAAAAAACCAGAGACTGTTTCATGGTTTAAAAGATAGACATCCTGCTATTATTGTATATATTTTCAGAGTTCCCCTTGATATCAGTCCTTCAAAGTTTCAGGCTGAACTCTGCCTCCTTGGGCACAAATTTATGGTGGTCACAAGTAACTCCTCTGAACTGCAGTTAAAGAACTGTAATGATTAAAAAAACCCTCGTTTTCTGAAGAAGTGAGGTCTCTGAATACTCATCTCACTGCAAAATAGAGATGAATCATCCACCCAAATTCCACAGCGTATACCAGAGGAGATGTAATTTGAACCACTGTTTAAAATGTGGGTTATCTTTCATACCCCATTCAAAAGACTTTAGAGGGACCTAAAAATTACTTTTTTACACTTAGATTATAAGATTCAGATCTTCAGATCTTTTTTCTTGAGAAAAGAGAAATTACTAAGAAGATTTTCTCTGGTATGACAGAATAATTCTTGTTTCACTGGACACCTTAGTTGTTCTACAGAGACCCAGGCAAGCGCTCCTTTCAGGAGCTGCACTGTGCCTGGTGTGATTTGGGACACACCGCAGTAGCAAGAGTTGGAAAGTTTGGAAGCGTGGCATAACGTACAGACATTGCTGTAATCTGAATAAAAAGCAGACTCAATTATTGTTGACAGATGATTTTATTATGCAGATAGCAGATAAGATTAATAAGGAACTGTTATAACAGAAAGTGACGGACACTTTATTAACCAGGGCAAGTCCCAAAGCGGCAGATACTCTGACTGTAACTGCTTCCTGAATCTTCTTAAGTCTGAAAACTGTCTGTGCTTGTCTGAAGGGCTTAGCTTCTCAGAAGTGTCTGCTAGGTTTTAAGGTCCCTCAGAGCATCTCTCCTCTTATTATTCATCTCTTATTAGTTATTTTCATCTCTTTAACCATATTTCAAATGCACTTAAGATGTTAATATGGTATATTGTTACCTTAAGATAGAGTTGAAATTAAAATATTTTACCATTTTATTGATAATTAGAGCAAACCAACATGAAAATGTTTATTTGTGTATTGGTACCTGTTATGACACCAGACCTGTTATGTCATATCCATAGAAACCAATTCTGCAAAAGGCTTTGACTCGGAAGGAAAGTCCTCAGTTATCAGATGTTAGCTGAGTGATGAACTCAAGAGCTCAGTAATCAGACTGTAAAACAAATCATTAAACTGCTCTTAACATTAAAATTAAACAAAGAATAAAGTGCATCTGTAATCAGATTTTCTGTGCTTTCTGATGTCATCTGGTGACACTGATCTCTTCTCTGTCATGGCCAGTGACAGGACCTGAGGGAATGGCCTGAAGTTGTGTCAAGGGAAGTTTAGGTTAGATATTAGAAAAAAATTTTTACCCAGAGGGTGATTGGGCACTGGAACAGGCTCATCAGGGAAGTGGTCAAAGCACCAAATCTGACAGAGTTCAGGTAGTGTTTGGACAATACTTTTAGACACGTGGTGTGACTTTTGGGGATGGTCCCATGCAGGGCTAGGAGTTGGATTCGATAATCCTTGTGGGTCCCTTCCAACTCAGCATATTCTGTGATTCTGTGAAAATCAATATTTTAAGAAAGCGCATCTTAAACCTCCTCCAGAACATTAAAATTAAAACAAAGGAGATAAATCCATTAAGTCAAATAAAAAGGCAGATTTAAAAGAAACATATCAAAACAGTGTAGCTTTCCCAAATCATCTGTTGAATGTGTAAATTGCCAGTCTAACACAACTGCCAGTTCAAAATCCTCTGGTCAACAATCATTTTAACCAAAAAAAAAAAAACTCTTCAGAAGAATAAGAAAGATGGACTATATATTCTCAAATTTTCCTGCTCCAAAAGTAATGTTATCCTTAGGAATATAATTTTTTTAAACTGTTATTAAGTGCCAATATGGTGGTAAAAGTGTACTTGTGAAATGCTGGAAGAATGCTTTCTGACTTATTTCATAGATCTTTTGTTAAGTCCATCTTGAAAGGAAGATATATTTTAAATTCTAGAGAAATATTTCAAGAGCAGGGTTAGTTATAAATAGAAGTGACTGCCTAAGGTGACTGCACGTTCGGGAAGAGACAGGCCTAGCAAAATTAGTCTTTTGACGTGTAGAAATATTGAGTATAAAAAAATCCATGAAGTCTCTCTTGCTACGAGACTATGAAATCTCCTGACTATTGTCATATTATTTAAACTATTGACAAACAGTTGAGAAATACTTGGCAACGGATTTTTTTTCTGAGTGTTATGAACGGTTGGTTAATAGGTACAATGAGTCTTTCAAGAACCAAACCCTATCTAAGCTCCAGGGTCTTTTCAGCACTGTATGCCCAAACCTCTTAACTTTTTCAGTATTTCTTAAGAATATCAGATGATCCGCACCTCTCATCTTTTTTAATTTATTCCTGAGATCCTAAACAGGCAGTCTTGGAAAGCTGCTTTATTCTTCAAAGTTGCAGAGGTCTTGATACCTGATATTTTGCATAAAAGGAGCTACTCTCAGTTCACCTGGAATTGGTTATATGTGTTAACATGAATTGCCAAGTAATTTGTTCCAGGATATTAAAGGTAACAAGGTTAGTGTCATGACTTAATAGGAAATTGTCTATCTGTGCCTTACAAGTTGATGGATAGGGAGCCACTGGTTGCTTGCAGACAGTTGTCTCCATTTACAGACTGTGGAAGATATAGCAGGCCTGTGGACCATGACCAAAGGGCCAAAGCAAAGCCAAGAACTCATAAGTCTCCAGAGAAGAAATTTATTCAGGTGAATGTTGTACAGTTTACACAGATGGAAGTCTTGTAATGTTTTTAGAGGTTCAAAATTTCCCTCAGAGAAAAAGGCATTTTCTTGTGCACACTAAAATTGTGCTTAGCTGAGATTCTCCAGCATGCATGGAAAGTGGTCATGTATGATGATTATGCTGATAGCAGGCAGCAACTTTTGCAACCACATTATACTCTGGAAATTAGAGAAAGTTGTTGGAAGCTGTGATGGATGAAGGTTTTTATAAGCTTTATTTAAAAACCCCTGAATACTCACTGTTTCTTAGATCCTGATCATGAGGATGGATATAAAAAAGAACCCAAAGAGATTATATTTTGCTGAAGATCACATTTAAAAAAGAAAAAACAAATTTCTCAAACAAGTTCTACTTTGTCCATTATGGTTGTAGAAATATTCATCTTGTCCCTTGGTATAGCTCATTTCAAATAATATATAGATGCTTTTCTCTGGAGATCAAGTCAATACACACTTCCCTTTAGCTGTACAATAACAAAAAATGTCATGCTATGAGAGTTATGGTTTTCCTAATTTTCCACAGTCCTGGCAGATATTAATTGTGCACATATCGATATTTACATGAATGTAATCAAACAAATGTCATAGTTTACTAGTATTTCTTGCTGAATATGACCCATGTACATGTTATTTGAAGTATGTGACTTGTTTCTATGATTAATCTGACCATGACTTTTCTCATGTAGCTCTGTGAAGAAGTGAAACACGGCTTGTGAGGTAAAAAACAATGAATCCAGGATTAAAAATCCAGGATGATTGCTCGAGAAACCCTCCGCCACATCCATACAGCAGAAGGGCCCTCAGTCACCTCCCAGTCATCCAAATGGTCTGTGTGCAGGGCGCTTTGTGGGGAAGGGGATGTGCTGCTAAGTGAGTAATGCTGCTGCAGCCCAGGCACTCCTCCATGGTGGAAGCACTCTGAGATGGTTCCTGGTCCTGTTCTCCCTCATTCTAATGCCAGTGATAGACTACAGTGAAAAGTAAAAATACTGTTTGGGTTGGCTTCCTGAGTGACAGCCTCATGCTCTGAGTCTCAGATAAGTATTTTTGACAGTCAGTGGGTCTTTTTCAAACAACTGCTCCTAGGTTCAGGTAGTTTCATGGACACCTAAACTTTCACTTTATAAGTTTCCAAATTTCCTGGTTCTATAAAGAAAAGCAAATTAAATCCAGACGTTCAAAAAAACCACATGGCAAGAAATCCTTCATTTACACAATTTTTTACTGCTTGCAATGTTTTATGTTAGAAATCCTCTCTTATTCTGAAAATTCATATGCAGAGTAGCAGTGGCTGTAGTTAAAATTATAAAAACTCATGAATGTCTTTGAGCATCAGTCTGTCCCCCTTTCATACAGGCCTGTCAATTAATGGACTGTAAAGATGCCTGGTTGTTTCATGAAGAATATGTCTTATGCAGCTTAAACCTTTTGCAGAAATGAGTACATCTCTGAGTATTTTTCATGTCACTTCTCTGTGATGATCAGTAAACACCCTTCAAGAAACCTGCAAATGTTTAAAAAAAATAAAGACTATTTTTCATCACAAACTATAATTACTTTAATTATAGGATAATTATAAAAATAATGTGTTTGAACACAGCTTTCATTTTTTTCTTTGTTTTCTAAATATTATCATCTTTCCACATTTTCTGATGTGTAAACAGGAAACATTTAAGTTTAGATGAAGAGCAGGTGAACTGCCTACAGTACAGAGACAACCAAATGATGATTAAGCTATTGAAAACTACCCAACTAACAAATAATTTTTAAGTGAGCAGGTGTACTTAGTCATTATAAATCCAAAATGGAAAACATATTTGAATTAAGTTCTAAAACCTCTGTATATTAACAGCCTGGTCTCTCAATGACAACCATGGCAGAAGGCTCTGTACAGAGTTAGAAATTCGTATTTTACTCCCAAAGTGTCAATACAAGGGTAAAATACTTCCAGTGACTTTCATTAAAGCAATGATTTGGGATTATATTGCTATAAATACCCATTTCTATAAATTAACTTTTTCATTATAGAAAGGACCAGGAAAAATAGATATTAGTGCCCAGTTAAGGAAAGTGGATACAGATTTTGTTTGTTTCTTTGTTTGTTTTAGACACCCCATTCTTGACCTTGACTTTTATAGGTCTGTATACCACCTAGTATGTTAGATGTGCAAATGACACATCTTATGAAAGTCACAGTCCTTAACATCATTATTCTAGGCAAACTCACTTGCATGACACTTAAGTGGATAAATCCACAAATTTAGTTTTACAGGCCTAATAGTGATTGATCCATGAACTCCAGCCTACCTAAAGCAGAAATAGATAAACTTTGTTTACCTTCATTTAGCTGCAACTATCCTATGTACTCAATGTACGCCATCAATTATACACACTGCTGCCTCAGGCTGTCCTTTATAATACTGTGAATTCTGAGATGCCTCTAATACACTGATACCAAAGTTCCCTGCAATCAGCTCCCATCGATACTCATATTGCTCATACTGTCCAAGATATGGAAATAGATTCTCCCCAACTGTTCTGAAAAATCAAACTGCCTGTGTAGTATACTCAATATCAATGCACTTTCCTAACAAGTAAAAAAATTCTGTCCAACATTAAGAAATATGAAAAATTATTGTAATAACTGAAATAATCCAGCTAGTGAGTAGATGTTAACACTGCTAGAATACCTATAGGACAGTTCTCATGTTATTTTGTTCTTTAATGGCATCAGAAATATTTTATAACATAATTGTAAATGTTGTATGTATATATCTGTTGGTCATAATTTCTAAATTGAGAAAATCCAATTTTACTACTTCTCTTAATATCCATATGAGTTATAGGTATATATGCCTCTAGATACATTTCCTGGGATTTCAATTCTACCCTGAATGCAAAGTTTGCACTGATGTAATATCCTTGAAAGTCTTTTATATATATGTGTGTGTGTGTATGTGTGTATTGGCAGGGCAGTCACTTCCAAAGGGATAAAAATCACGAGTCACATTCAAATGGAAAAGATTCTCTCTCCAGTTCTGAGCCATAAATGATGCCTTATTGTTAATTACCAATGTTTGGAAATCTTAACACCAAAACATATTCCTTGCAACTATATGTTTTATCAACACTTCTTTGGATTCGCAGGGGTCAGCTTCTGCACAGTCACACCCAGTGCAAGTTTCTGTGAATCTCTGAGATCACAGTTAGATCCCACAGTGACAAATCTTTAATGTATGCTTTAGAACTGACAGCAGACCTCAAACCAGTCTTACTTCACTGCACAAATAAGAGGGATTTCTATACTTGTGAATGGAAGCTGTTCATGTTTTGATGGAGAAAAGACTGTCATGCCAGGCATGCTTTTGTAGTTCATTTGCATGTGTACTCTTGCTAAGACCCTTAAAACTTGAATGTAATTTTCCTTACTTTTTAGAAACATAGAAAAAAGCAGGATTGGTCAAGCAGGAGACTTCCTTTGCCTCTAGGAACACACCCAGCTAACAAAGGCATTCATTTATACTATGTGGTATAGCTGGCATAAATGAATATTTACTATTTATCTAGCAAATAAGATGATTATATAGGACCTCCTTCTGCTGCTCTGAATGTACAGCTACCCATGGTTCAGTACAGTACACTCCAGTATTGCCACTAACATACAAGACAAAACAGCAAAAGAAAAAACCCATTCCAAAGCAAAGAATCTCTCCAGTAGCTGAGATCTCTTCACCCTTGTGAGTAGAAAGCACAGAGAAATAAATACCATAAGAACTAAGGATGAGATAGACCTATTTATATTTAATTGGACTTTGCAGACTCCTTTGATCTGATTGCATTGATATGGTGTGCAAATGATATAATTTTACTGATTTAAAAGCAGTTTCTCTTTTATCTGGAGTTAACCAGCAAAAACTCTGAAATCATCAGATATTACCACTATTCATTGGGAAAATTCTTATTCTAAGCATCTGAGTTTATCCCTTCAGGCATAGTTAACCTATATGGAGTCGCAGCATTTCAAATTTTGTTTGGAGCATAAATATGAGGCTAGAGAATTGAAGTAGAGTTTTTAGAAATCCTTAAAAACTATGATTTCACAAATAAACAGGAAGTGTTCCCGTGTATGAAGATTAGATACTTATTTCCTCTACAAGACAGTGATTGTGGATTTTCTCATCATTCACTGTCCTTTCATTTCCACTCTTGCTCTTTGTATTCACTTCGCCATTGTTAAACAATTAAGTAGAGAAGCTGTTAATATTATGTTAAAAAAATACATCCTATTTCATGGGGGTTTTATCTACTCTTGTTCCAAATTTTCATGTGAAAACAGAGATGAAAACGCTTAGTAAAACAAAAGACATCCAAAATATCAGAAGTAGGACATTTGTAGATAATCTTCAAAACTAATTGCCATATGAATTAAAGAATTAAAACCACCAACATGCTGCAGCTTCTAAGTGGTTTCTTCTTGCGTATGTATGAAAATTTGTGCTGCTTTAAAGGATGTACGTGTGTGAAGCATTTCTCAATAGAAAGCATCAAAATCATGCCCAAAAGGTCACTCTCAGCTCTCTTAAATGCACAGTATCATCTGCTACATGAAATTAGGAAAGCTAGAAGGATAACCAGTTTTCCTTTAATGGGAAAAAATGGCAATTTCTCCAGCGAATAGCTCTGTATGATGGCAGTACAGCTCAGAGAGGGGGAAAAATTGGTGGGAATTACACTGCAGAATCAACATCTCCAACCCCTATGGGAAAGAGCTGTCCATTAGAACAGTTATTCTGGCTGGGTTTGACAAATGCAGTGTATATCAATGCAAAGGATTATTTTTTTCCTTCAGATTTAGGTACCAGGTGCTTTGTTTATGATTTGCAAACCTTCACTTAGTATTACTGTTCTTATTTTCTTCTTTAAAGGACACTTATTACATTGCAAATGCATTGTAACACACTACATGTAGCTTATGGCTATAAATAAATATTCTGCTCTCTGTTTTTTCTTTGAAGAAGCTACTTAAAAATATTAGTATTTTCTGGCAAAAATATGTTAAATGAATTATTGTGGAAAATATGTGTTCACATAAAATATGACAATAATACTGTATATTCACTTGTAAAGCTAGAGGCTTTTCTTCAGGATCTTAGTAGACATCATGCAAAGATAACAGCAGGTATTCTCCTCTGACCCTAAATTTGAGTGTGTTTTTGGCCTCTTATACCTGCAAAGCTCTAGGTATGACCTAAAAATAAGAATACTCTCTCCAGGTAAATAATGACACAATCTTTTTAGGCAATGGTAAAAGCTCTTGGCTTTTCTTACTCCTGCAATTCTGAGTTAACTAGACCTGCTGGCTGATGCAAATTGTCATCTCTGGATTTATCAACTGGAAGAGGAATCTCAGAACATCTCAGTGTAGATGTTCTAGAAAGTGAACTGCACAATGCATCATGATCAGCTTCCTCAGGAAAAATAAGTAAATATAACTGGTGTAAACCATATCTTCCCACTGTAATTTTTAATAAATGGAATAGCATCTAATCAAAATGGGGCTCCAAAAGTCACATAATTCAGTGATGATAGTAAGGTCTTGGAGAGCTCCAAGGTAAACCCTGTGTCTTTATATTTTCCTCAGTCTTTTCAGAACATCTTTAAATTTAACCACTTTCTTTTCAGATACAGTATATAATTTGGTCATGAATTACTGGAGCCTAATTTGAAGTGGATAATCCATTCTACATATTAATGCATCATATAATGGGACAACCTTAACTCAGGAAATTCTGATCTTTCAAAATGCTGAGGCAAAGAGGGCAAAAATATAGTTAAAGGATAGCAACATTATTCTTTAGTTTGAATTAATACAAAAATGGTCAATTTAAATGTATGACTAGAACTATGATATAGGGTCACATTCTCAGTCCCAGAAATGCCTGCTTGCATCATTCAATTAAAAAAATAGAGTTTTTGCTAAAGTAGTATGAGGAAATGACAAAAGGTGAGACCCAGGAAAAGATCTTTGGAAACAGAAAAGTACAGACAAAACAAGATAAGGAAGCATTAACTAGCAGGTGGTCCTAATAAAACACATACAGGAACTAATCCTTCTCCCAGTGAAGACAGTGGCAATTCTGCAGTCAGCTGAGATAGCCCAGTTCACTCTGATAAGGCATGCAGAGGTAGTATTTAAATAAAGGGAAATGTGATGCTCAAACATAGTATTTTATGTCAAAACACTCATTTATTTGTGCTATTAGGACCCCCAAATTAAATTGGGTTTTGGTTCATGATATATTCACAAACTACTCTTGATTTGTGTCAATACACGAGTATTTTATGTCTCTGATAACTAGTTCAGCTGAATGATTTTTAGTCATTGTGCTGTTTGGGAACTGCTCATTTTGATTAATCATTATTTGTGGGATGTTATTGGTCATACAGCACATTTTCTGTTTCTTGATTAGCTGACTGAAACTTTAACAAAAGATAATGAGTTATGACTAACAAATAATGAACAGCGTGCAATGAACAATGCACTTCAGTTACGAATTTGGACAATATTACAGAATCAAAGACAGTGTTTTGAGTACTGTGGCACAGATATTAGGAAATATATTCTGTTAGGGTGGTAAGAATAGCAATAAATCTATGGTCATCAACTTGTGATTAAATTGGAGGAGTATTTCTTGCATCATTCCAACACACATAAACTAATGCAACCTCTTTAAAAGATGTAGAGCAACTCAAATTGAGAAGTGCTGCTTAACTGCTGAATTGATCCTAAGCATCCTTGTTAACTGGTTCTTTTACAGCTAAAGTCTCCCATAATTATTCATTTTCAAGACTTGATAAAAAATAAATCTGTGGATAAAATCAAAATCAAATTTTTAAAATTATGTATAACACATCAGCTTTTAACAATGGTTGCAGCTTCTGTATTGACTTCAGTCTTCTCAGATTATATTGGTGACATTCTGGTATGCTTGTGGTAAATACAGAATAAAGGGCTCTTTGCTACATTAGTTAGCTGCTTGCAAAATCTAATTAAGACTTCATAGTCCTTAACCATTAACATTATTCATTTAATAAGCACTAAATTAAGCAGACATATGTGTCATATATCATCAGGAAATCAAGCACAGAAGGTTGGGACTTTTATGACTTTCTGTGACATCTGAGTTGCAGAAACTAAATCCCATACACTCAATTACCTTTCTCCTGACTTTAGGGCCAAACAAATCTTAGAGATCCTAAAATGCTGGGGTGTCCTGTGTTAAGGTTGAAATAAGAGAGGGATTAAATTCCATCGAAAGCCAAACTAACTTGTGCATTGTGTTTCCTTACAGGACCAGACAGAGGAACAGGTGGAGAACTACTATAAATACTGTTCCTACCTGTATTTTCTGCATTTTTTTTTTTATTTTACCCCGTGATACTTGGGCTGAAATCTAGAGGTTATAAGTTGGAAAGAACCTTGAGGCGTGCAGAGAGAAATTTCATGCATCACAGTGGGAGCTGCAGTATTCACTTATTTAGGAGGTGAATTTGGATAACACTATTGCAGGAGTCAGGTCAGAATTTAGAACAAACCCTTACAATGGCTGAGCTTTCTGTGCTGTTTAGTCAGGTGGATTTCATTTCTGCTCTTCACTTACTCTGATATTTAAAATTGTTCCTAGGAGGATAAATCAGTTTCTCATTTCATATAAAAAGTTAACACAAACACCAGATAACTTGCAGAGACTTCAAAGGAAAATGATAAAAAATGCTTTGCAGACACAGAAAAAAACAATCCTCAGCAGTCTTCATCCTCTCCTCATTTCCTCAGTTCTACAATGAACAGGCATGATTAAGAAATTTTGGCTGAAAAAGCCCAACTAATTTTCAGAAAGCGTTTTGTGTTCAATTCAGTGTTAGAAAAAATAAGAGTGGACATTTTTCTAATCCCAGCATCAACGTGAGTATCCTGCTGTTTCTGAAATTTAACCCTGGAATTCAATGAATATAAATACAGGTGGTGAAATACTTTTATTTTGAAAGCAAAATTGAATGGGTTTTTATTTATCTAATTTAAAAATAACAATTATTTTTGGCACAATCATGCAGCTCCCAAACAAGGAAAATGAAAATCCAGCATGATCCATTATTTCTGTGTTTAACCAAATCATCTGTTTTATTTGTATCTCTTATTACAGAATTTATTTTTCAGCTTCTTAGACCCAATTCCATATCATGGTAAGTATTTTGTATTTTTTCAGCAAGGTGCAGTTAATAGTGTATTTTTCTAAAGTGGTCAAAAAGTAACATTCTTCAGCCAACACAAAGGAATCAACTCTTAGGATGGTTCAATAGAAAAAAATGACTATAATTATTCTATGACTCAAAATGTGACTTGGGTTAACTAGTCTTTTTTTAAAATTAAGTTTCTGTTGCAGGCAGGTGCAAAGAATTTTAGAAAGCAAAGTGGGACATCTAATGGAGCTCCTCAGTACCTAGAAATCACCCCAGTTTTGGATCCATGTTACATTCTGAGGATTATCCATTTTCTGCATGCAGCCTGTGTGTTCTCCCCCTCCCAAATAACTTTCTTCTCTGAATTGTCTTATGGCCAGAGATCTGTAGGTAGGGACAAAGTAGATCCTCACCCATCCACATCTTTAGTAAATATGAAATTACAAATTATATTCATTATCCCTTGCTTTTGTTTTCTGAACTGTGCTCCTCTTTTCTCAGTCCTTCCCACAGATCCAGTCACAAAAGAGGAGCAGGAACATCTAGGAAGAAATCCTGAGAAAACACAAGTCATCATTTTTAACTTCACTCTGCAAAAAGATGCTCTTCTCTGGCAAACTCTGTCAGCAGTCAAAGGAGATCCGTGACCAGGTCTGGGTGCTACTTATGTGTGGTGGGTTGACCTTGGTGGACTTCAGGTTCCCACCAAGCCAGTCTAGCACTCCCCCTTCCCAGCTGGACAGGGGAAAGAGAATAAGATGGAAAACAACTCATAGGTTGAGATAAGACAGTTTACTAAAGCAAAAGCGAAAGTTTGCACACGTACAAGAGAAGAGAAAAAATTAATAATTTTAATCTCTTCTCTGCATCAGCAAGCAATGTCCAGCCACCTCCTGGGAAGCAAAGCTTCAGCACACAGAGAGGGGCTGCTCCGGGAGGCAAACATAGTAAATCACGAATGCCCCTCCCCTTCCTCCTTCTTCTTAGCTTTCATATCTGAGATGATGTCATATGGTATGGAATATCCCTCTGGTTAATTTGGGTCAACTGACCTGGTTTTATCCCCTCCTAGGACCTTGCCCCTCCCCAGGCTACTGATAGTGGGGAATGCTGGGGAGACTGTGCTGATGCTGTGCCAGCACTGCTCAACAGTGGCCGAAACGCTGGTGTGTTACCAACATCTTTCTCACCAACAATGCAAAACACAGGACTGTGAGGGCTGATATGGGGAAATTAACTCTGTCTCAG
Source organism: Myiotriccus ornatus (assembly GCA_036023395.1). Taxonomy (NCBI): domain Eukaryota; kingdom Metazoa; phylum Chordata; class Aves; order Passeriformes; family Tyrannidae; genus Myiotriccus; species Myiotriccus ornatus. The sequence continues at coordinate 116,477,665 of JAYRBT010000082.1, forward strand.
CCAGACCCAGTACAATGCAAAAAGGTGCTGCTGAATAGCTTCAAAATAAAGAAATCATAACCATTTGTACAGCTCTGCCTGGAGTCCTACATTGCTCAGACGGAGGAGCTCTCTAATGCAATATACTTTGCAAAGAAGAGATGCAGAAGAAAGGTGGTATGGCTGGAACTCACACCCATTTGCTTTGAAGAAGCCAAAGGACAAACCAGTGAAAAAAGCAACCTAATGTTTGCTACTGCAAAAATCCACTCACTACCCCTTGTATTTCTCCCTTCTCTATCCAGGCATTTGATGAGTTTTTTCCCATTTTTAGGGTTCTAACATTAATTTTCTCATGCAGAAGAGTTATGATGCCCCATTTTATTAATCTAATTACTTAATTAAATTCAGGTGTGATTCTTATACCTGCAAATAGATTTTCTTTAAGGTACAGTCCCCCAGCTGAGTCTCACAGGGTGCTACATACCTAACTTGCATTAATGGCAATGGTCATTACCTGCTTAAGCATCTCACAGATTAATAGAAACTAGATTCTTGAATGTCACTGTCACAGCAAGCTCCTCCAAAATTCTAGTTTCCAGTGACACAAGGGTCCTTGGCGCTCTGATCACTCGTGGAGTAGCTTTTGCCACGAGGCCAGTAGTGGTGGCCCTTTCTGACACATAGAGACCTGTGAACGAAGATGTAGAAGTAATTTCAGGTGCTTTGCTTCTCTTTCATTAGCTTTCCACAAGTGTATTTGTAAATGCACGTACATACATGCAATAAAGTATTGACATGCATATCTCTGATCATACATTTATGCATGGGCATGTAAATGTTTATATATATATATATATGAACCTGCATGTTATATATTCAAGTCACTATGACCATTAGCTTAGTTCAAAGGATAAAACTTTCACTGATATTCTTGTTTAACATCTCCTAATGATATATTCATGCATAACTAAGTCGATAAATCAATAACTAAATCATGACTTACATTTAAATACACATTTCTTTGTATCCTCTTTAAACCAGCAATTTTTTTTTTAACCTTGGTATAAATATTATCTTCTTACCCTACCTTGGTTGCCAGTGTGTACTGAACTTGCTGAACATGTCATGTTGGCAGTATTGAGTGCATTTGTTCCCCTGTGGTTTATATGTTATGGAGTCCTGGGCCTGACAAATATTTGCACTGGAGACCATCTAGCAATTTCAGATATCACAGGCTAAAGTCAAATAAATAGGGAAAAGTACTAGATTGAGGAAACAGTTGGAAAACTCAATTTGAGCAAAGGTAGATGAAGAAAAAGGAAACAAAAGACTGAAGAGCTCTGAGGTCTAATTGTGAAGACTAATACATAAAGACTTTCTTTTCCTGCCTAACCATGGGATCAGGGAACAGGTCTCAGCTCAAAGGTCCTGCTCTGCACTTCAGCTGCATCCCAACATCATACTGGGATGAGTCTAACTTGTGTACTACTCTCCCTGTCCTGCCCTTCTGTAAAGACAAAACTGAAAACCACTCTACAAAAATGTGAAGTTTTGACAGAAAACTCTTTGTCCCCAGTGCTGCCAAGCTGTACTAATCATGTAAAGTACTGTTGCTTTCTGGTCCTGTATTTCTTGAAAGAGACGTCTCTATACACAAAGATCTCCACAAGTGAAGAACTTGTCTGAAATTCACATGGTGATACCCTTTGTTTTTCATAGTAGCTTTCTGTTTGGTGGTGTTATGATTTTCTGCTGTATTTAAAAAAGCAAACCTATGTTTTTTTACAAGAAACACATGCCTCGTTTTTTTTTATTTATTTTTTTTTTAATACATTAGTTAAAACCTGATTTGCCATTCCAAGAATGAGATTAAGGAAAGTGATGCTGTTATGTCTATTTGCATAGCCATATTTTGATAAATAGTAACATTTCCATTCTTTGGTGTAAAGTTGTGACACCTAACAAGAAAACATTCTCATCTCAAGATGCATTACTGAATGTGCTAAAAAAAACCAGAAAAACAAACTCAAACTTGGACAAATTATATGGCTTTGAAAAATATACCTTAGGGTTTCTTTAGAGATGCGTTTTCCTGAAGATTTTCCCTTCAACAAGTTTTTGAATAGCTGCAAAAATACTACATACTATCCAAAATATATATGCATCCTCACTTCAAACCATCTGAATTTTGAAGATTGAAATCTGGCAGAGAAAGTCTGAGAGTGTCTGTCAAAAGTATCTTAAGTGAAGCACAGAGTCAAAGAACCATAGGGTAGTTTCATTCAGAAGGGACCTTTAAAGATTATCTCCAGTTCCTCCTGCAATAAGCAGGGATACCTTCGACTAGATCAGATTGCTCAGAGCCCCATTCAACCTGACCTTGGATGTTTCCAGGGATGGGCCAACTACCACCTCAGAAGATAATGCAGATCAGTAAATAAGGTGTTCAGTTCCCAATCAAGCTCACTCCATTAGCTCAGACAGGGTCGAGCTCTTGAGTCTTCACACCTTATTTTGCACAGACTCAGTGTTCCTGTAATGCATAATAAGCATTGCATCTCGGGTTTGATGATGAAAAAGTCTTCAATTAAAAGAAAAGTTATAATACCTCAGTGTGGTTGAAAATAGACTCTATTCTATTATAATGAATTAACTTTTAGCAACAAAACCCTCTTTCATATTACCATTATGAAATCAAAATGTAATTGCGAGGTATCATACCGCCCTCCATAAATAAAATGCTGCATCACCTAAGATTTAAGGATGTAAGAGTCCTAGTGAAATTAAATTCTAAATGCTTTTTTCAACACTTACAAAAGAAAAAGATTATATTGGGATTTGGCTAATGAATTCTTGCTGCTCACAGTCTTTGCTCAGTAAATCATACAATAATTCTTTCAAGGCTATGATGAACTTACAAATAAGCTGCAGCTCACCAAAAAATATATGTCAATTCTTAAACTTCATTAAGAATTCCTTCAGAAAATTCTGCCATTTCTGACATGGTATAATCTGTTCACTGGCAGCAAGTCCACAATGGAGGACAAAATGTCCCACAGGCATTTTTGTGCTATGCCAAAATAATAAAAAAGGTATATGGCTCTCCATACTGAATATGAGCTTCCAGTAAGTGTTGCTAATAAGTCAGTAAAGCCTCTGTGGTATTGTGGTATCAACAAGAATTCAAGGGGTAAAATGCATGAGATATCAGTCTATCATGTTTTTTACACTCATGGGTGAGAAAAGTCCTGGCCTACTCATGCCCCCAGAGCTGAAGTTATCAGCATTCTGCTTCTCACCTCCAAGGTCAGGATTAATTTCCTTTTTTCAATACTTTTACCTATGAAGAATGAACTAAATAAATGGAATCGACAGATAAAGTATTTTATGAATAAATTAGGAAGTCTTTCCCTCCTGTCATTGTCACCCCTTGAAGTGACAGATTAGCTGCTGATCTGAAATCTATCAAGTGAATTCTTGAGCTAACGCCCTCTTGCCCTCCCCGGAGAAAACCCTAGCTAAATAAAAAACAGCTATAAAAAGACCTTTTTCACAGAAAGCTAAAGATGCTGAATCTTGGAGCTTCAAGTCTCATTCCACCATGGAGATTCAAACTGTATATAGGCATTTTCTGCTAGGAGCAGTAATACTTTTCCTTTCAGAAAAGCAGAATTTGCAAAGCCTGACAGACTGCACAAACCTCCTTATTAGCTGATGTTCACTAAATCTTAACTAAGATCTAAATCTATGTTGTTTATGCACACAGAATGTGCCTTTGGTCTTTATTGCTAATTAATTCACTTTACAAACTCATCTGCCTAACGTTTAAAGTTGTCTTACAAACAGGAGGTTCAAAGTTGATACTGCCTCTTCATCTTTGGTGTACCTAGCTTAGTCTATGTGTTGTGGCACATATGGAATATAACACTGTTCATTGATCTAACACACTCAAAATATGTAGACACCAGGGAACAAATTAAGGGCAAAATCCTCCTCTCAGATCTGTTGTGCGTGAATCAGAGATAAGCAGTACAAATCAGAGCTTTTCTCAGCTGCAGTGCACAAATGTTGCTTCATGACTTCCCCTCTAGGCTTCAAAAAGAGGTTGTGCCATTTGTACAATAACATCCTCTTTGGGCCAGACAAACCTCCAAGGGTCTGGCAAAAAAAAGACCATTTTATCTTTCAGGTCTTTGCTCCCATTAGACATTTGCACACACACACTTCAGTGAACATGAGATCGAATCAATACAAGCAGGCCTGCTCAGGAATGAAACATGAGCACTCAATAAAATAAATAAAGAAAGAAATATGTGTACAGTCCCCAGCCTGATGAAGAATTCAAATTGCCTCAGAGTGTTTTCACAGGTTTACACATAGAGCTTATTTAATTTTCTGTTAATTCCCCGTGTTGTGTACTTATTGCAGTTTACTTTTACTCTAATTAAAATAAAATATTAGACAAGGTTGCTGTGTTTATTCTTCATCAATATATCCAGGAGAAAGTCAGTGCATGGGTTAATGATGGATTTTCACTTCCCTTAAATGTTCAAGGTGGCTGTGAACTTAGATTTCTGCGTGATTAAAAGGCAGGTTTCACTGTATGCTGAACTACATGTGAAGCATGAGCATGTCTGCTCTCGGTCCCAATGCTTTATCGTACTTGGATGGTCACCAAGGTAGGTTCTTGTTAGGGTATCGCTACCTGGGAGCAAAGAGACAATGACTATTCCTAGTGAGACAAATATTGTAAGATTTTTACCCGTGATCCATGTAATATGTGTATTTAAGTCAGCCAGAATATTGTTTCTCACCTATGGGAGGGAGAAATCTTGTGTTTTGTCTTTGAAAAAAGATGCTCTGAAAAAATGGAATGTATTGAATTCATTTCCAGACGTGGCATCAGCAACAGGTATGCTACTAGAGAGGTGTTCTCTGTGTTTGTGCACTCGTAACCTTCTCCCAGGAAGAGATCCATCATTTCAGTGCTCTGAGGCATATGGGCTCCAAGCTCTGGGAGGGATTTGGGACTCCTGTCTTGGAAATGTGTTTGATTGATATGCTGCCTAAGATGTGGGAGCAGCGACCACTCCAGTTTCCAAAGAAAATCCTTCAGCTCCTGTGAATATTAATAGCTGAAAATCAGATTATAAATCCAAGGACATGTACAAAGTACAAAGTAGGCTTAAAACTAGTGCCTGCTCTAAGTAAAAGGCCTTTATTCTTGCCTCATTGAATATTCCTCATTGAAATCATCACAACTAGTCTAGATTCTTCTTGGTCTGTAAATGTAGCTGAAATTAATTTGGATCTAAAGATTTGTATCATTTGTATTTACAAAAAAAACAAAGCCAGTATTTACTTTTAACATGCCACTATTGTCCTGTATAGTCAGTAGGAGATTTTTGAATACTAAAGCAGTTGCATTTTTCTCTTTCAGCTTTTGAAAAGCTTTTTTTTCCACTGGGACAAGTGCATGACTAGATAATGGTTTGATACCTTTGCATGATAAAATGCTCCTTAGCTGAGAACAAAAATATGCCCTTATCTACTGACATTGTTTATGAAAGAAATACAACCGTCCAGAAAGATAGTGTCTTTTGTTTTTCTAAATTGTTTAGTTGAAAAAGAGACTGTGATCCACTGATATACAAATAAATGTCCCATGCTGGCATCTCTCTGCCTAGCTATCACTCCAGTTTCTGGAAATTGCCGATCCAAAAAATAAAGGTGGCAGTCAGAGTTTCTGTGGGTGAAGCACAGGCCTTCAGATATCATCACATTGCCTATTCACAAAATTACTGCAGATAAGAGACTTTCCTTTCCATAAAGGGCATTTACACTCTTTTCAGAATTGCATTTTTATCCCCAAAGACTGAACAATATGATTAGGAGTTAGTACTTCATGTACCAAAGAGAATGAAAGAGACATGGTCTCATTCAAATGTGCTTGCTTCTAGAAATTTAGAGTGGTCTGGCTTTATGTAAATATGTACACAGACATTAGATGAAGGAATACAGATTTGTCTTTGCCTGTAAACTGTTTGGAGGATGGTGATCTTATCTAGCTCTGACTTTTTAATGCAAGAGTAATTTTGCTCAAAACACAATTTGTAAATAAGTTCTGCAAAATCAACTGGCCAGGTGCAAGTGTCTGAATACTCAGGCTTCTCTACCCTCTTTTTAAAACTGGAAACCAACAGGGATGTATGTAATTTGAAAGTACTAGCATTTTCATAGAAACCAAACATTTTGAAAAGAAGGTGGCATCAACACTGACCAAAAAACATTCACCTAGCCATTGTTTAAATTATAAAAATTCACCAACCCCCCTTCATGTTTGAATGTCAGTGGGCGAAGACAAATTCTAAGTATGCGAAGTATTTAAGTTTGTTAGGAAGTTTTTAGAGTGTAGAAAGCATTTCTAAGGTGTTAGAGGTGCAAAGATACATGTTTTTAAATAGTGAAATCAAAGGGACATGGTCTTACTCCTGTAGTCTCCGAAGTAGCCCTCCTGTGTAAGGCAGGCAGGATATGGATTGTAAAAGGGAACTACTTGTCAGTGAATGGCAAACATTTGGGACTGAAAGGAAAACTAGTGTGAAAAGGATGACTGCAAGTGTTTACCAGGCCTACCAGTTTCAACAGGAATAAGTTTCTGTACTAAGTCTGAGGTCCACCAGCATCTACCATGATAGAAGGCCTCTGCCCTAAAGATTAGTTTTGAGGCTTGAGAACAAAGTCAGCAAGTTTTGTTTACCATGTTCATAGGAACAGGTTTCCAAAGACAAGCAAGATGCAAATATATGGTGATCAAGCTTTGGACCAGTGTACAGATGGAGAATAAAAAGTAAGCAACCATCAGCTCCAGCAAAATAAGATCCTCAGGAATTCTCTAAAGGCTGTAGAAAATGAATAAATATTAAAGCATTTATTATACAGGATCTGAGAAATGTGCTGTTATGACTTAAATATTATTCAAAGACAAGTATTGTGATTACATTTTTTCTTTACCCTAGGCAGTGATAAAGAAATGCTGGGTTTATCCTCAGCCTATTGCCAGCAAGTGGTTTTTCTCCCCCCCCGCCCCAATTCTAACGTGAATTCTTAATGCATCAACCTTTTCAGATTGAATGAACAGCTAGTTAAATTTTCAAAAGTGTGGCATTCCTGTTTCTGAGCATTTAATTTCCAGTCGCTCTCCTTTTCTCTTACTTCCAGGTACATTCCTGGGCTACAGTGCTTGCTAGTTTGTGTAACCCTATGATGTCAGAAGGCTTAAGAGCCCCTAGAGCTAATACAAAATGTATGAGCACGCCATATCTTGAAATTCCTGCTGTCGGAAGTGCTGGCTTGGAGGGGAGACAGGAAGCCTGAAGGGGAGAGGCAGAGCAAAGTCCCAAAGGGAAAAGAAATGGGGAGAGGCAGGGAAAGAAAAAAGACAGTTAAGGCAACTGAGAGTACAAAGAACACAGGAGATAAGGAAGACCAAAAATGACAGAGCACAGAGATGCTGGCTGCATGGGGGCAAACTTTGCTGAGTGATGCTGACAGTGTTCAGAGGGGTGCTCACAGCCAAGCACTGATATTAAACCCCCTTTTCTTCCAGGACATGCACTTCTTTCAGGGGAGGAAGCCTGACCCCACCAGGGGATGGTGCAAAACAACTGCAGGCATCATGACTTCATGCTGTAGGGCCAAGCTGGCAAGAAATGGCACATGAAAGGCTGTCCCTCCCCATGCTCAGCCTGTGCTCAGAAGTGGCAGTCACATGAGTAAGACCAGCTGTAGGGCACATACAGAAGATGAGCTTTTTGACACAAAAGCATCAGCAGCATGGCTGGATTGAAGTATCGTATTTTGAATGGCAATGAGGACAAACCATTGCTTACGGCTCTCTGCTTTGAGTCTGGGCAAACTGATGTGGTACACACTTGGGGCCTGCAAGTCTCCAGCACAAGTCTGCCCACCGTCTCAGCCAGTGGGACTCTGAGAGGCTAAACAGAATACAAGGCTGCAGCTAGCAGATTGTAGTGCTACCTTCTGTAATTTCCACTGTTTTCTTCAGTGCTAGTTTTGCCTGTCTTGTTATAATGAGGCAACAAATATTGTCTGTGTATATGATGAGGGCTGTGGGAATGCTCATAGAATCACAGAATGGCCTGCCTTGAAGACCATCTAGTTCCAACTCCCCAGCCATGGGCAGGAACGCCTTTCACTAGACCATGTTGATCAAAGTCCCATGTAACCTGGTCTTGAACACTTCCAAGGATGGGGCATCTACAAGTTCTCTGGACAACCTATTCCTGTGCTTCACCACCATTACAGTAGATCATTTATTCCTAGTATCTAATCTGAACCCACTGTCTTTTAGTTTGAAGCCATTCAGTCTTGTGCTGCTTTTGTAAATATGTTGTGTTAGTGAAACTATCAGTTAGGTGCAGAGGCAGCTTCAAAACAATGGTGTTTTTGGAGATTTGCAGCATTCTACTTATTGAAGCTAAGATAAAGCTCAGAATTATGCTATTATAGCCCAAGTCTTCCAGTGAGCAACCAGGGCAGAAACACACATGTAGACAATACCACTCTCTGCAGATACGTGTATGGAGAGGAGCTACCTCTACATGGGTTGTGGCTGTCTTTCAACATGTTGTTGGCAAAGCTGGAGGATCATTGGTATGGAAAGGAGGGGAAAGGGAGACAAAGAGCAAAGTCTATTAAATTGCTGAGGCTGTTTTAGAGGTCTGACATCTTACAGAAGGATACCCAATGGTTCTGTTTAGCTATGTAAATGTGCTGTTGTCATTAGGTCCTAGAAAATTGATTTATTACACTAATATCTTCCTTCTTTTTCTTTTCTTCACCCACCTTTGGGCTTGCCTTCTCTTCTGTTCATTGAAGACACTTCTTAGGAGTAGGCTCAGGCAGTACTACTCAAAGCTTGTATATTCACCTTGTATATTCAGGCAAGCCAATTTGACCTGCTTTGTTTACTCGTGATTTCTGAGAAAAAAAACAGAATATTTCAGAGTGGATGAACCGTCCCAAGTACCCTCTTCCACTCATGATGGGACATGTACCATCAGCTCCCCAGAACAATGAGACAACTGAGGCCTGCAGGATGGTAGCAGGACTGGCTCACAGTGTTGCTGCAGAGGGGCTGAGGGCTGAAAGGTTTTCCACAGCCTCACAGACATTTGTGGGGCCCAGACTAAGAGCAAAGAGATGTCTGTGTGCACAGAGTACTCCTTATTTCAGCTGTCCTGCAGGAAAAGCACACTGGAGAAGAATGCTCTTTATCCAGCCTGATTTGGACTGGATGATTACCGGATTCAAAGGTGCCACAAGATTTAAATCCTGTTATAGATCTTGTAACAAAGCAACCGAAAAGCAAGGCCTCTATCTTGTTTCAATGGCTTGTGAGGAGCTGTGCTCTGTCAGGTTTGTGTGGAGGGGCAGAACTGTGGAGGAATGTACAGCACAGTGTGCTTTGGGTGGTACCACTTCTGCTGTTCATTGCAACAGGCCAGAAAGAGCCACATGTTTTTATGGCAGAAGTGATGAGATGCATGTAAACAGAAAATTCTTTCCCTTTGCCAGAGCACATGGATGAAACCCAAACTCTAAAAATGATGAACACACTTTTTCATTCGTCTTCCCTGTCCCAGATTTGCTCAGCTGCTGTCTTTGGGATACATGATGCATGCCCTGCTACTCCCTGAGCATCTGCTATGGGCCACTATGAGAGACACAGAAATGGGCTAAAGGGACCTCTAGTTTGAGCCAATATGTGCTTATGAGGCACTGCAGGCAATCCAGCATTTGTGCTGTCCATGCAGCAAAATGAGGGCTAAATTAGAGCATGAGCTAGTATAATTCTGTTAGGTTGTCAAGATTGGTATAGGTAAAAAGAGCACTGAGAGCACAACAGCAATGGCTCTACAAAATGCAAATCAAAACATTTTTGCTGAGGATCATCTGTATCTCCTCTGGCTTCTAGCAAAGCTAATGCTCATGCCACTGGATGCCCACGGCTACCATTCCTCATACAAGCTGTGTAACAGATGTGTGTCTACATTTTCACTTAGACATGCAACCTTTCTTCAAGATCTGTGGCTTCGTCTCTCTTGCCGGCCTGTTGGTATTTGCATACCTCAGGATCAGCCTTTTCTGGCTCCCTCAGGCTACATTTGTACTAATAAAGCAGACAGACACAGAACGCAGCCACCTGGCATATGGGTGCCCATCCGATCAAGTCACTGGCACAACTCATGCTGCTGTTTTGGTCAGGGTCTCTCACCAGCAATGCTGGGCACAGCTGGAAGTTAGCATAGGCCAGAGATCATTTAGAGGTGACAGTTTGAGGCTATGTTGGAGGGTAAGAAAATGCGTAAGTATGTTTTTGCCTGGTTATTCAGGGAAAGATAAAAAGCTCTGGCCTTGTTTGCTTTATCAGCAAGAACATAGTCTGGGCCTGGGTCTGAAAAAATCATCAAGTTCATGGGGGAGAAAAAGTAGACTGGATTCTCTGAATGTTAGAACCTATTACCTTGTAATGGTACATACATACTGCTTGCTCTCTTAACCTTGCATTATAGAAGAGATCAATGATCAGTCCAGAAAATGGCATAAAAATGTTTGTTTCTGACAAGAGGGGGAGAGTGAGGGTGATGTGGGGTGAGAAGTAACCTCATGAAGTCTAGAAATGGCCATCTAGTCCACTCCCATAAATTTCAGACAAAATCTAATGTCCACGTCTAATCACATGTCCCTATCTGTCCCAAGCCACTAAACCCATCCCAGCAGACTACAGAATGTGCAATCCTTTTATTACAGAAGACCAAAACATTAAAAATCCCAGTGTGCCACAGAAAGGGAGAACCTGGACACTACCACAACTGAAGATCTCTGAAAGAGGAGGGAGGCAGTAATGGGAAAATGCCCAGATGATCTGCAGAAGTGTAGTTTGCTACAAAGAAGCTGAGGTAGAGAGTGGTAAACTCACAGATGTCAGAAAATTGGAACTTAATAATGTGAAAAAGGCAAACCCTCTTTCTGCTTGCATATTGCAAAGTTATCCAGTCCTGGATAGCCCTTCAGTTATCGAAGCTGTTGGTCTGTTTTCTTCTTCATTTAGTATCTTCATCTGATGCAAGGGGAAAGTTTGGGTGTGAGACTTTATGTGCCTCCCTGCAGCTCAGTTTTACAGTCCCAGATCATCTTGCCTACTTTAGGTATGCTCATCTGCTTCTGATTTCTGGGTCTTCAGCAGTGCTCAGAGAGCAAGAGCAGTACTTCTCAAAATTTGATAAAAATATGCTTTAAAAGTGATGGTGGGGACAAAGACAGAGATTTAGATAAATCCAGATTTCAGGCAGCCTCTGACCAGTAGCAGTGCAACATGCATGTGAGGGGATCCCCTGCAGCACAGCAGCTGGCTGCTGCTGGAAGCGGCACAAACAGGACAGCTGCAGCTACAGTGTTAAGGGAACTGATCCTGCAAAACTACTGCAGGGAGAACTGCTGAATCACACACCAACTGTACCCTAAGACCTCAAAAATCTGGATGTAGACCTGGAGCTGAATATTAGACTGCCTGCTCAGCTAAAAAAGCAGGCAAGAGAACAATAGAAAGACCGAGGAGTGAGACTACATGGCTTCACCTCCTTCAGCCCGCTGTGTTTTCAGGTGTGACATGAGCCATTTCTTGGTGGAACACAGCATCATACTGGTCTGGTAAAATAGACCCATAAACTCCCTGAAAGAGAAAAAAAAGGGGAAACGTTTTCATATGCCAAAAGCATTCCTACACAGCAAAGAGGGGCTCAGCACAACAAAAGAGAAGAAAGCTAATGAGCTACTGCTAGTTCAGCAGCAACCTATATATATTTAGTCTAACACCCTATAGGGAAATTATGTTGAGGGCAACTTTTTTCCTCTGCATCCTTACCTTGATGGTCCTGGGGTGAAATTGCTTTTGCAGCCTGGTTGCTGAATTGTATCAGTTGTAACCAAGGTCATGACATTTCTCCCAAGCATTCCCAGTATCAACTCTTCATTCTGTATTGTTTTGAAAACATAACATAACAATATAATGAAAAACAGGAGGGTGTCAGGCAAAGCTGTTTGCAGCATGCAGTACTGCTGCTTTAAGAGACAGCAGTGAAGTGCAGAGAATGAACAGTGTGCACTACTCTGGCATGAGATGGGCTACAAATAAATTATTAAGCTTTTCTAGGAGATGGACAGGACATTTTCACCTAGGCTGCAATGCGTGTCATCACATACAGCAAAAGGATAAACAGACTTGGGCCACCTTGATGAAAATTGATAGTGACTTACACATCCTTATTCAAAACCAGTCATATCCTGATTAACGTGGCCTCAGACAGCAATTTCCAGAATAATCCTACATAACACTTTCCAAGCCTTCCTAATCATTAGTGTGTGTTGATTGGAAAAAGGCTTTATTGTGCTGAGTCAGAAATTCCATATCTGTCTGCTGAATAATTAGAAGGGAAGCATTTTCAAGTTTGTCTTTTCATAATCATGTGGACCTGTAGACTATGAAAGGTGGAGATGTTCTTATGGAAGACCCCTACTGTAGAAAATCATCCTGTGAATTTTAGATGGCTGGTTTTGTCTAATTAGATATATTTTTGCATGACAAAATGATTTAATCTTGAGGCAAAATTTTCAAATTCAATAAATCCATCAGAAGTATGGGGGGAAAAAAAGTAGTCTCAGCTTACAGTCTAAAAGCTTGTGCAGTTTATGCCCTGATCCTCTCACAGAGAACTGACTTTCTTTTTTTCCATTGAGAACCGTAAAAGCAACATCATGGCAATATACATTTGGGATACCGCCGAGACCCGGGTTCGATTCCTGGTCAGGGCCACTCCCCGGGCAGATGGAGCTCGTTAGCCCTATAAGGCAAT
>JAYRBT010000082.1:116490684-116549893 GCA_036023395.1 Myiotriccus ornatus
AATCCAATGCGCAGGCTGGAAGGTGTAAAGACCTTCCCCGGTTCTTCGTTCGTGAAGACTGGCCATTACATTACATTTCTACTAAGTGTTTCAGATGGACATTAGGCAGTCAGGAGGAATTCAAACTCTCAAATTCTAGGGATATGGTTTATAAATCTCTACCACCTCCTAACTCTGCAGCATTTATTACTCTGGGTGTAAATTTCTAGTCATTCTCTGTCAAGATGTGGGACAGCATGTTTGAAGCACACAGCGTAGAAGATAATTTGTTTTAAAGTTAAATTACTGTCTTTACTTGCCATCACAGCACCACCTCTGAACTCCCATTTTACACCTTTCCACAGAAAAAGGGGAGGGTGGAACTCACCTTTCTGAAATTTCAGTATTGGAAGGGACATCAAGAGGTCGTCTTCTTCATACCCCTTCAAAGAATAAGGATCAGTTATGCCTAACCCACCACACTTAAGCCTAAATTATCTTAATTAAAATTCTTCATTAATTTAAAATTGAAATTTGACCTGTGTCTTGTCATCTTGCTCTAATGCTTTCATAAATGTTGTGAGTAGATTTTTCTCCATTTTATATAGTTTAAATATAATTTGATGAGAAGCAAGTTGATTTCTCCTAGGCCTCCCCTTCTTAGATTTGCGGTATAACTGACTACCTCCTTTTTAGAACAAACTTTTACAAAATGGGAGGTTGTTATCACCCTTCTTTCTTGTTTTCCTTTATATTAAACCAAATAAGGCTAGTTCATTCAACTTTTCCTCCTTGGCTGATCATTCCTACTGCTTTCTTCTGGATTATCTCCAGTTGGTATACATCTTTCTTTAAGTGCAATGCCCTAAATTGGATACAGTCCTTCCACTGAGGCTTCTCCAGTGGCAAGTAGAGCAGAATAATTTCATTCCTATGTCTTACAGCCAACAGTGCTCTTAAAAGCATCCCAGAACGAGATTTGTTCTTTTGCAGCAGCCTCATACACAATTGTGGCACATTGTAAACTTTGAAATTTTTTTCCACCCAGTTGCTACCAAATCCATTTAAAATCCTCATTGTGCAGCTCCCAGTCTCCACTTATTTTTTTCTAAATCCTTGTTTTGCTGCTTCCAAACTGAAGATGTTCACCTAGCTTTTAAATTCTAGGTAGCCTTTCAAATGCTGAACATCTTAAGCAATGCAGGCACTCCCCCTACTCCCTTTGCCACATCAGCAGTGACAGTATTGAACGGAACATGGTCAAAAGCAAACATGACTGCTTGAAGTGCCCTCTCAGCTTGACCACAAACCATTATTAACTACAGTTCATCTAAGACTTTTCACTGCATTCAAGTAATAAAAGGAAAGGGAGCTCCTTTGACAGCAATAAATAAATTATAACTTCAGTATCAGTAGGACTCAGTCAGACTCATTACAGATGGAAGAAAATTTCACCCAGGCAGTTGTATCTCAGGTTGCCCTAATACAAGTAATATTTTGAATAAATCTATTGTTTCTCTTCAACAGAATAAACATACTGCCTTTAATTTGGATATGTTTTTGAAAGACATAAATTCTTTGAAACCTCTAAGTTGAAAAAAACCCATGGATTAATTTGGCGTGTCAGTGATCTTGAAGATCTGGACTTGGCTATGCACTGGGAAGTAGTGGATGTACAGTAGAGATGTATTTAATATAGTCTATCTGAGAGAGAAAGCAAACATCTATCCTCTTTCTTGAGAAGTAGTTTCAGATGCTTTTGTGAGACTTTGACCCTCAGTTCAAGGCACAGTGAAATTCATTATTTTTTTGCAAAATAAAGTGTTGGTCACTGTTGGTGAATCCTTGACTAGGAAGAAAGAATAAGAGCACAGACCAGCTGTGAACAGGTTGAGAATTTGTGAGTAAAAATCAAGGACAGGGTCAACAAAGGGCACTTTATTTTTGATTTCTATGACAGATGCCTGATCGGGGAAGCCTGTCGATAAGAACTTCTTCCTTCAGGTATGGGATGCATCATGCTCGCAAGCTCTCAACCTTATCAGACATTTCAACCACCCAGATATCTGCTGGGGAAGCAACAAAACTGCCTGTGAGCAATCCAGGCACTGGATCCAGGCATGGGAAATCCACAGAAATTTTAGATTTCCCATCCCTGGAAGTGTTCAAGGGGCTTTGAGCGAGCTGGTCTAGTGGAAGATGTTCCTGCCATGGGCAGGGGAGTTGGAAATAGATGATGTTTAAGGACTCTTCCAACTCAAACTATTCTGTGGTTCTGTGATAACATACTACTACATATATTACCCTTCCCTGATGCAACATTGCAACTATAGGTTTATGACAACTTCTGTTAACATCAAGAAATTACTACTTGCTGATCAAGGGTAAGGAGCAGTATTAGGACACCTCAAAAGTTTTATCTCCCTGTCTAGTTCTTCCTTGGTTCAACAAGAGCAATCCTTCCTCCCCCTGACTTCTCCCAGACATCCCTCTAAAGACTAAGGTAAAATCTGTGAAACTGGGAACATACTGTACATAGTATTGCTGAGTCTCATTTGAGTGAATATTTTGATTTGATTTGGAAAGGACTCTGGAAATGTACCTCTACGACAGGGTATGCTTACAGAGAGGTAGTCTTCAAACAGTAGATTAAAACATTGACTTGTGTAATTTTGTTCTTAGTATTGCTGCTACACAAAGCTGCAGACATTTTTGTCAACCCTCTCCCTCCTGTACTGTATCATCACTGTGGCCATCTTCAGTGAGTCTGAGACTTCCTTGGCTCCCACAGCATATTATGAAAGCACTGAGAGAGTCACAGACAACAGAAACTGCTGCCCAGGTTTTTAAATTTCCACTGCTTAATCAATTTCAGGTTTTGAGTGTTCATTTTCAGGGAGCTACTGATGCCCTCGTTTACAATTCAGTCCAATTGGCATTGAAGCTTTCCAGTACATTACAAAATTAGGATGAAAGTACTTACTTATTCTGAGTACATAAAATCAGTGACCACTTGTGGCCCTGGTACAAATATGAAGTTGCATTATTATGAATTGTTATGCTTGCAGTTAAAGGCAAGGAGAGCAATTTATTAATACAAAACAGACATCTCTTCAGTGGCACTTGTAGGAGCTGAAGTACTGTCCTTCTCTAGAGCAGAGGTAAGACTAGTATTCATGCTGTAATTGCCAAAGCAAGATAAGTTGTAAGCATAGGCTTTCTCACTTTAAAGAGAGGACTAATGCTTAGTTCAGGTAACCACATCAATATAAAGTATTTAATAGGTACCCCAGGCTGAACAATGTTCTCTAATATCAGGTACTGACAAAAACAGTCCAGAGAGAAAATATATCTTCCTGTTGTATATGTATTAAGTAAGTCAAATGTTACTTCTCAAAATTGTCATTCTAAAAATGATGCATCCAGCATCACTGCATTGATAAAAGATCCTCTCATCAAGAATGAAATGCAAAAAAAATGGTAGATCAAGGGGAACTCAGAGCTCTCCATGACAAAGCAGAGGAGAATGAAGCCAGCTTGGTTCCTTGGGGCTGGCAGATCTGGAATTCCCTTCATCATAAGCACTGTTTCACTTCACCTCAATGAGTCATGCTGGTGAATCCTGAGGATAATTATTAGATTATTCTTATACACATCAAAGACTTTTGGAGGCTCCTGAGTCTTCACAGTTTAATATGTTCATTTATCAAGTGCAAGTAGGACAAATGAAAAGTAATTAAATTATTTTTTTTTAAAGACTTTTAAAATTATCTGTTATTTTCAAACTTCACTCATTGGACCATTTTTGTGATGCTGCTGAAACTGCAAAGTAGTACTAAAGGGGATAACTGCTTGCAATAGTTTTCAAGCTTTTAAACCATGAATTGGTTGGCATTTGAGTTTTTATTTGAAATGTGATAATATCAAAGTTTATTTAGATATTTCTCAGGCCAGAGCAAACACTCATTGAGGTCAATGGTTATCTTTCCAGACCATTTTAGAATCACAGAGTGTGTAAATCTGGAAGGGACCACAGTGGGTCATTCCACAGAAGTCCAACCTCCCTGCTCAAGCAGAGACATTCTAGAGTACATGGAACAGGATTGTGTCCAGACAGTTCTGGAATATCTCCAATGAGGGAGACTCCACAATCTCCCTGGGCAACCTGTTCCAGTACACAGTCACTCACACAGTAAATTCTTTCTCATGTTCAGGTGGAACTTCCTGTGCATCAGTTTCTGCCCATAACCTCTTATTCTATTGGTTGGCATCACTGAGAAGAGCCTGGAAGTAATACTTCTTTATTTCCAACAGGTCAGCCATCCTCACCTTTATTTAGATGAAGAATTTTGCTTGGCTTTCTAGTCCAACACTATTTCAAAGGCACAGACCTCTTCTTTAAGAGTCAAGATGCCTTACAAACACCAACAAGTGACAGTATGACAGAGGCAGCATTCAGAAGGTCAGAGAAATTACATATAGTAATAGGAACTGAAATGCTTTTTGTTGTTCTTTTATTACCTCATATCAGTGAGGGTTCCCCCCTCCTCCACCCCTTTCATTCTAAGAAGAGAATGCAGTTAAAAGAAATTATTAAGACCAAAATTGTCTTCTACATAAATGTAAAACATAGGTTATTCCTGCGTGCATGTGGTCTAAAATATAGCAAAAAGCTTACCTGATCAAGAGCTGAATGAGAGGAAATTTTCTTAGTCCTGTCTTAGCAGAGTGACACAAGGCTCTGCAAAGCAGCGGGCTGTAAAAGGAGATCTAAGGGCAAAGCAGAAACTGTCTTCCCTTTAGAGCCCATAGTTCTACAGAAAAATTGGGTTTAGTTTTTTTTTTTCTGAAATAATACGTCACAAATAGAGAACCACACTGGTCCATCTAAGGAGTATGTCCCTCTCTAAGAAAAATACAGGAACTGCAGTGGCTTGGAATACTCCTGTCTTCCATAGAAGACTACTGAATTCTTATGTTTTTTAAAAGAAAGAGGCTAGATAATAGAAAATAATCCTTGGGGAAGTGCAATATAATTACATTTCTTCTTGTTTGATAAGTGTAAAATCAATTCTGCAGTGTTTCACCTGCATTCTGCACTATTCTTTAAAATGTCAGCAAATGGTTTTATTACTATTTATTACTAGAGGAGGGAGTTAATTCATTCACTAAATCTAGCAAAGAAACCATACAATCTAATTCCTTGCAAGAAATGTAGGTTTCATATTTACTGCATCAAGGCAACAATACTGACATAATAATAGACTGCAGTAGCTCTGAGGGAATTGTTCTGACCTGTTGCACCAGGAGATGTGAACTGAGGTATCCCCCCAGCAAAGAGTGGATGTCAAGGGAGGCCTTTACAGGCAGATGAACAGGTGTGAGAAGAAACTATTGACTTGTTTACAAAAGAAATCTGAAAACTGGCTGGGGGCTTGAGGGTGGAAGAAAGCATGTCAGTTCGGCATTTCATTCTTACATCATTGGTATGAGCAAATTAAAAAGAAAAACCTCTTTGAAAAATCTAATTTGAAGTATAATTTCATTCTTTATAATTTTTTAGAAAAGTTTCATTTTTCTTCTTTACATCACAAGATTTGAAGTTGTTTATTTGTGCTACCTGATAGCAAATAGACATATCTGGAGGTCACCTAACAGTTGTGGTCTATTTTATATGTGTGTTTGCATATATATATAAATGTGTACATGTATCTCAGGGGATTGCAACTTTCAGTGTTGCAACACACAGCAACATCTTTCCTTTAGCTCAGTGCTCAGGAACCTATGCTTATAGGTCTGGAAATATCTGGGTCTATCTCTTGGGCCAGATATGGGTTACTGTTGAGCAGCTGTAGATTTATTATGTGTAGTGAGTGTGCTCAGGGCTTGGAGTGGGATGCTGGAACCTCAGCCCTTTGTACTGTCTTTGTAAATGTATTAGGACGAATGATATCATCTTACTTAGGACAGTCTGCCCTCTATCGCTGTTGTATTTAGCTCTCTGCATGTTGCTTCCTATTTTCTTGCATGTAGAAGGTTTATTTCCATCCTGGTGTGCCTCCAGAAGAATCACCTGCCTCTTCTGTCTGTACCTTCATTCCCAAAAGGAGCAGCAAACATCTGTGACACACAGAAATTACCCTTTTGTCCAAAAACTCCAATCTAACTCCAAAGTGACAGAAATCTACACTAGCTGCAAAACATGTGAGATTTCTAGATTGCCAAGATATTTCTGACTGACGTAGCACAAATTAGGGCACTCAATATGTTTCTTGTATTGCACAAGCACACAAAAAACATTATAGTTTGTGCTCAGGCCTATTGAAATAAGCAGAGGACTCCTTTCCTCAGATGAGCAGACATAAATATCCATCAATACCTCAAACACTTTTCAACTGTTATGCTTCTGAACAATTTTAAACTTCTGGGTAGTGCACAGATAAGCATATATAGACAGGTAGGCAGCCGGAAATTACTAATGTGTGATTTCTACTGATCACACCACCAAACAAAATATGCTCCTACTCAGCTGACAATCTACTGCCTGAAAGAAGCATTAAACTCTGTTTCCGAATTAGTTCCTCAGTGTCTGTATCTCCCAGTAGAATTCCTTTCTCTCTGCTTTATCCTGCTACATATGACAATGTGCTCGGTTTTTTTACTTTTAAGCCTCTCAGATTTTGAAAAGTGCTTTAGTTATTATGAAACAATAGATTATTTTTTTCCTGGTGAAGCGTTCTCCGTTATGACTTGGTGCAGTAATCTTTGAACTGTGTAAGACACTGCTACTGCTCTGACCAATGACCTAAGGGTTTGGCTTGAAAAGCTTGTCAACAACCAGGTTTGTGCACTTCTTCCCTTCTTGTGATCATTGTGAGGGAACATCTTGCACAAAGGTCCACAGTGCCCCAGGGCTTTCTATTTTTGTACACAAAATGGAAAATATCTGGTGATGAAACTACATCTCAAAAGTGAACATTGTATAAATGCTCACATACCAGAAACAATAACCTGATCCTCACCTGGCATCTTTGTGAGCATGGGGAAAGAAAACTCCAGAAGGTACCTGGACTTCTCAAAACTGTTACAAGCTTATATTGGGCAACATGTGCCAGTGATCAGAATGACATGCCAAATGATCTACAGCATAGGGAAGCAGACGGAATGCAAAAGTGTCTGTACCATCAGAAATTGATCTGACGATTATGTCAATTACTTTTGGCACTAAGCTTCCTGTGGGTCATTTTCTGATTGATCTTTTGGCCGTCTGTGACTGTTTCCCTATCTGTGCTTATTTTCAGAGAGATTTAATGAATGCTTTGGCTATCATAAATCATTCAAAATTTTTTCCCATGTGGAATATCTATTTATAGTGTTTGGGTCAGCTTTGATTATTCCTTCTCCCTCTCAGGCAGTAAACGCTGTTGCCGAGCAATAACATTAGTCACAAAAGAGTTCCCCCAAACCAATCTTGATATAATTTACCAGGAAAACCCAGCCCTATACATTTTTGTGCAGTGTACTTTTTTTTCCTGGAACATGATTTTATCTCCAAGTTTCTTTCAATCCTGTTGAATAACTCATGCTAAATAGGCTGCTGTAGCAACTTCTACTGCTAATGTGTCAGATATTGATGCTATTTACATGATATCTCATTTAAGAGCTTAAACACACATCTTTAAATGTTGCAACATTTACAGATTCGAAGATAGCAGAGAGAATGGCATTATGTCACTTACTATCATTCCTTGTTTTGCTGTGTGACAACACAGAGTGGCAGCTTCACACTTATTTTAAACTCTTTTTTTTTTTTTTTTGACTAAACATACTGGTAGTATCAGCTTTCATTTTATTTCCTGGGAGATATCTGTGGAGTACACAAAGAAATGGATTTAGCATTTTTTTCTGCATTTGTTTGTAGAACTAGAAGTATTGAATCATGAAAGGAATGGCAGTGAAATGCCTAATAATGGAGTTCAAAATTACCTAGTTGCCAACAAAAACATGCATTTAAAAAACCCTACCAAGAGCTCGATGGCTTTAATTTTAAAAAATCCACTTCCTTTTTCTCTCCTAACTCAGTATTAGTTCCGTGGTATGATGTGACATCATAATTATACTTTTCCTCTACTCTGTTGTAGAATCAACCAGGAAAGCAGATCAGATAAGATGTGAAATGTTAGGAAAGGCAGAGGCTTTCAAGCCTTCTTTAGTCATTAAAAAAAAGTGAAAAAGATGCAACTCCCCCTTTTTTTTTTCCTCTGCCTTTGCAGATCACCTTTAAAGGTTCCTGTTGCCCTCCGTTCACATCAATTGTGAGCAAGCTATTATCTTTATGGACTCAGGATGCTGGTTTCAGACTTGCAGTCCCTAAGCAGTGATGTGCATCTAGTAACCTTTAATTTATTTATTTGAATGCTTCAGCTCCTGAAACTTAGGCCTGCCCAACGTTCTGACAATCAGGGTTAATTACTGTAATGCTTCTCTGGCAGGTCCTCCTTAAAACATCTTAGCAATATTGTAGCTCTTCCAGGATAATGTTGATTGCTACCTGTACAGGACTTTGTCAGCATATTACTTCCACTTTGTGCAGATTGGGCACTTGCAATCTGAAGTGCTCAAACCAATTTTTAGCACAGATAAGCAGCTTGAAAGACAGATTCTCTGATAACAATCAAACCTCTGATCCGTGGCTTTCTCAGGTACCTTCTTGTTTGTTTGATACTCTAAGACTCACTTCGCTGAATACCTTATTGCTTCATCAGTCTGAAGGCAGCACAACACATCTTGTTTCTCACTTTGAATATTGATGTGAGGTAAGTCTCAGTTTGACTAAGTTTGTCTAATTTAAAATACCCTAACAAACAAGTTTTAGTCTATCGTCAGAAAGGGTCTTCCTGTCCTCCTCATTCATTGTTTTTTATGGGGTTGACTTACTTTGCAGAACTCCACTACAGTAGTCAGATGACCATTCCTTTACTATCTCTACGTCTTGGTTTGTCCATGTAACATAGTAGTCTTGTAGTCTTGTAGTCTCACTACAAGACTCTTAGACTAAGACAAACCCTGACGACAGTAGACAAAGTAGGTAATATATAGATCTTCTAAGCACTGGCACTGAGGGATGTAGTTAAAGCATGTGGAAGTCCACCTGCATGCAAACTGACCCACTGAGAAGTGCTCAGCATCTTTGCTATACAGTGGTTACCTGCAGCTGAAAACAGTGTAGCAAGGCTGTTTCAACAAAACACACCTCAGGACTTTCAGTTGCAGGCTTCGCAAACAAAATGGCCTCAATCTAATCCTTAGCTCTAGTCTTTTGCAAGTGGGAATAGTTAGGCTTTTCAGAATAATATCTATGTCTGTGAGAGCAGTGAGCCTGAGCCAATCAGTGGGGAGTGCCGAGCAGAAGCCAAAGTAAGTCAGGCTGTCAAAGGTTAAAACAGCCCATGGGTTGCTCTAAACCAGGCTGGTGAAGGGACTGGAACATGAGTCCTATGAGGAGAGGCTGAGGGAGCTGAGGTTGTTTAGCCTGGAGAAGAGGAGGCTCAGGCGAGACCTCATCACTCTCTACAACTACCTGAGAGGAGGTTGTAGCCAGGTGGGAGTTGGTCTCTTTTCCCAGGCAGCTATTCAGTAAGACAAGAGGGCATGGTCTCAAGCTCTGACAGGGGAGGTTTAGGTTAGACGTCAAGAAGAAATTCTTTATAGAGAGAGTAAGCAGGCATTGGAATGGGCAGCCCAGGGAGGTGGTGGATTCTCCATCCCTGGAGGTATTTAAGAAGAGATTGGATGTGGCACTTAATGCCATGATCTAGTAACTGTTGTGGTAGTGGATCAAGGGTTAGACTTGATGATCTCAGAGGTCCTTTCCAACCCATCTGATCTGATTCTATGATTCTAAAGTGTGGTCTGTAAAAGTAAGCTGTTAGGAAACTCTCCCAGCAGCTGGTAATGGCTAAGTTTATCACTGAGTGAGAGTAGAAGTAAACTACTCTGGGTTACTTGAACTCTTTCTAAGGTAGTCCCTATTATTTAGGGAAAATTCCATCTATTAATTTACTTCTTGAGTGCTTTATATCAACAGTGTTCAAACAAGGACTGAAGATGTGATCCAGAAGTAGCACCACTTTGCAACTTCAACCTTGTAACTGCACATTCAAGCTACTGACATAATTACATGTAAGCAATGCTATCAAGTATTAAGTTGCAGCCCAGGTGACCTCCTTACGCTAAGCCCTTCTACAAGTGACCCATGAGTAGTCTTTGTACTTAATTTCCTGCTTATAAAATTCAGTTCGTTGCATTCAAATCAAAACACAAGAAATAACAGATGATACCATCTGGCCAGCTGACTGAAGAGTCAGCATTATGTAGCCTTTCAGTTATGCCAGTACACTAGATCAAGATATTCAGTCAACTGATAATTCGACTTCAGTGACATTTAACTAGTTACCTAAAGGCATGGGAATGACCAATGATGAATGAGATGTGTCTAAATGTATTTGTGCAGCTGGAATAATGCAAACCAACATCTCAGTCTAAAGACAAATGTATGTACCCGTGGGTTTAATTGAGAACAAAGAAAAACTAAATTTCATGGTGCATGTCCATTTCTTAGGAATTAAATGTAGTAATGACTCATTGTTATGTAACAATAACAAAAAGCTCTCTTACTTTTGAACATGGTTCTGTTATGGGAACTGAAGAATTCAAGCAGAAATTCTCAGAAGAAGAAAACTTCAAACCAGTTACTATTATTTCCAATAAAAGTAGAAGGCCTGGTGATGCCTAAATCCTGGAAGTCCATTTGAAAATAACAATTTCAGGGTTTAGAGATAGTTTTGATTTATACTGAATAAAGGTGGTGTGCTCAAGTCCCATTTGTAGCCAACTGCAGATAACCAGAACTGTGCTGGGAAAGTACTT
The DNA here is from genome assembly GCA_036023395.1 of Myiotriccus ornatus. Taxonomy (NCBI): domain Eukaryota; kingdom Metazoa; phylum Chordata; class Aves; order Passeriformes; family Tyrannidae; genus Myiotriccus; species Myiotriccus ornatus. The sequence continues at coordinate 116,501,593 of JAYRBT010000082.1, forward strand.
TAGACAACACAGGAAAAAGTGTTAGAGTAGATTAAGGAAAGAAAGGTGTCCATGTGAATCTTTTTTTTTTTTTTCCAGTTTTATTTTGGTATAAATTAATGACTCTTTTTTTTTTTTTTTTAAACAGGGCATAACTTAACGGTCAGCCTCTCATAGCATTTCTCAAGTCAGTTTTCTCCTCGCTGCCTCAGGTCAAACTACCATTTTCTATCTTTAATTATTCACATTTTAAACACAACAGAATGTTCAAATACCTTGTACATGGAATACTCAAAGATTTGACACACAGCTTATTCTGATGTTATACACTACGCATGAGAGTATTATGCACAAAAGTAGAATGCCATGGTAAATGAAGTTAGATACATTGTAAGTATATAAATATCCCAATTAATGAGGCTGATATTACCCACTGTCCTTCATACCACGAAAGATACTGAGATCCAGAGAACTGTCTTCCTTGATTCTTAGTTGAATATACATCATATTGGCCTGTTTAGAGGTGTTCTACAGTAACCTGAAAGAAAAAGAGTCCAGAAACACAAAGCAAGAAATTTTGCCCTAAAACTTTACTGCTTATCTACTAAACACCAGTGCACACTCTCTTGTTCATTGGAAGGGTGAATCAAGACTTCAGTTTACACACAATGTAAGAAACATAAGGTAATAGGCTTCTTACAAAGTTTTCAGTGGACTGAGAGTACTTAATTTGCTGCTGCAGATCAGATGGTGTTTGGTAATCCACCCAATTCCTTCCCTTGTGTGTATTTTTGAATCAGGTTCTACTACAAACAATTTCAGTAAAAGAATTTATATCTACATGTAGCAGGGGCTTGGAAACAAAGGAAAAAATCTGAGAAAGAAAATGCAGTTGGGGAACTAAGCAGTGATGAAGGACTGTAAAATAAGACATCTGCTGTGGAAGGAAGCTTCACATGCATTAGTTTGCATGTGAAACTCATGCAAAGGTCTAGTGTCACCTCAGAATAAACTCTGAATGTAACAGTTATTTTTTTCAGCTAATATTTTGATCAAAACACGTCTGCTTACAGTTACTGCCTTTAGGACAGCCTTTATGAGCAGTCTGAGCCATGGAAGTGCTTTAGTCAAGTAGCCTGTAACCTTCAAAAAAAAAAAGTTGGAGAAATAGGCTCACAAAGTAATGGAGATTGGCAGGGATATCTGGAGGTCTTTAGTCCAACCTCTTGCTCAGAGCAGGCTCAGCTATGAGATCAGATCACACAGCTCAGGTCTTTACACAGCTGGGTCCTGTAAACCTTCAAGTGCAAAGATTGCATGAGCCCCACTGCTGTGAGAAGTTCAGCTCTGTCTTCTTGGTATCCTCTTCATGGGTCTTAGAAGGCCCTGTTTAGTTCCCCAGAGCTTTCCCTTCTCAAGGGTAAACAAGCACAGGTCCCTCAGCCTCTACTCTTTAGGGCAAGTGCTTCAGACCCTGACCATCTTGGTGGGCCTCCACTAAATTTGCCCCATTTGATCCATATCTTTCTTGTACCAGGTGGCCCAAAACTGGACACAGTACTCTATGTGCCCTCCAAGGAGTGCTGAAAAAAGGGGAATGATCACTCCCTTTGATGCTCTTGATGCTCTTGATACAGCCTCAGGAGCTGTTGGCTTTTTTGGCCCCCAGCTGAACCCCTGCAGTCTCTGTCTCTGTAAGGAGTAAACAAGCTATGGTGGCCCTACTTTTGAATCAGTATAACTGAGCTCTGCCCTAAATTCAGCTAACAGCTCCAGATATGCTACTTGGGGTCTGGAAAAAAAAAAAAATGCTTATTTTCTTCTTAAGCATGCAGTTTTCTTTAGCTTAATGCTAGGGACAATAAAGTGCCAATTTCTTTCCTCTGACCATATGTTATACTTTCTCCTAGCTCATCCCACTCCTACAGTGTTTTTTTCTCATTGTAAGCAAGGCACAATTTAGAAGTTGTGTTACACGAACTCTACACCCAGGAAATGTTCAGCGGTACCTGAAGCTAAAATAGTGCTTGATGAGCTCATGAATAGAAAGCATGCACACTGCCCTGAGAATACTGATTTATTTTTTTGTAATCTATTTTTGGAAGAAACTGGACTCTTTCAGGTTCAACCACAGGAGTTACAGCTAAACCAGCTTCAACTGAGCAATAGCCTGCCTGGGATGTAAGGTATAATGCCTCACTTTGAGCTGTCAGAACTCCTGGTGCCTGAGCTGTCCCTACAGCACACTGCAGTCACTTCTGTGCAGTGCAGGCATATCAGTAGTTTGTATGAGATATATCTCAAGTGTGTTGTAATGCCTTCTGGGTAGCTGCTGGAAATAAGAATGAGCTAATATACTCTCTCCCTCTGCCAGACTTATTAGTTTAGAATGAGTGTTGTGAGGACTACAGCTACATGTCTGCCAATACAGAGATTTGGGGTTTGCAGTTGGCTCAGGGAATGGGAAGTGTGAGATCAAATCTGCCTGAAAAATACTCTGTAGATGTTCCCTACCACAATCTCACAGCTCAGTTAAGCTATGTTGCCTGCTCTATTTTTTCCTTCCCAATTAATTTAAGGTTTTGTTTATCTTAGAGGAACATAAGTGAATTTTCATGGTGAGATGTGTACTTTGTTAAATCAGAAGCTTATTCTATGTCATAGTTTCTCTTTCTTCCTTTTACAGACCTGAGCCAAAAATCACAGACCCCTGTTAATTTGAGCACACCTACCCTGGAACTTAAACAAGTTGCCCATTGAAGACTGAACTCTTCCTGTGCTTGTATCCATAGAAGTCTTGTCTCCATTTTCCAAAATCCACAAATACCCACCCAGGCGATATGAACTGCTGCATTTGCTTCTTTACATGCATAGGGACATGTCTAGCTCTTGGAAGCTGATAGGCAGATTGAAAGGAGGTGAGAGAACTAAAAAAGGGTCTGGGTACAAGTTAGCTTGTTACAGTAGGTCGCCTACACCACACGAGGAGGTGACTCATGAGTAAGCAACTGCTTCATACAAGAGTAACTCTTGGAAGTATTTTGCAGAAATGTTTTTTTTGCATTCTGCTCATGATAGGGCAGGTTCTCATGGCTAATACCAGTGCCACACTGGACTATTTATCCCATGGAACATTGTGTTTAACACACAAGCCTGATGGCATTGCTAGAAATTGTATTAACCTGCAGCCTTGTGTGAAAATACCTCAGTGTATCTCTATTTCTAGCAAGGAAACCTGATGTGAATTTTAACTGAAAACAAAAACAGTCTTGCTTATATGCAAAAAATCCAAGGCTACCACCCAGAAATTTCCTCAAGGAATACAGTTGCTAACAAAAAAACTAATGTTTCAAGTGAATTTCATTCACAGAAAATGTACTGCAAATTTCATGAACTCTGCTTTCTGTTACTGGAGAGGAAGAGCTGTAGGTTAGAATCTGATAATGAAACAGGACATGTACTGAATAAATGCTGAATATTCATCCAAATAAGTGTTGTTCCATGACCACGAGCTCTAATTATGTCAACACAAATATGTTAACATCAAGTAAAAAGAAACCTTAATAAAATTCAAGCAGCTCAATGAAAATAAAGTGACATTGAAGCTAAAGGGCATGGAAGTTGAAATAAATAAATTACAAAAAAAAGCTATATATTTCAGTGCATTTTGCTTTTGTTTTTAAACTAGCTATTATTATGAGGAAAATAAGTGCCATTTCAGAAAAAATAGATTTTTTTTTTTTCAGTGTGCAAAATAGGGCATACAGTAGCACTTTCCTAAGATTTTTTGAAAACTGCTGCCACTTGTTAAATAATGTTTCCTCTTTCTGAAGAAATTTTTTGATTCTGGAAGGTACTTGGCAGTGTTTAAAATCCTACTCCCACTGAGTCCAAATAGAATTTTGTCATTGACCTCAGTGGATTAAAACTTTATTTTGCTTCTGAAAATATTGCTCATAATAGCAATATCCTTTTATCCCAACATGTCCATAAACAACTGCTTATTAAAATTCCTCTGTCTTATCTGATTTTTTTTTTTTTAATAGCAGAAAAAGGAAAAAAATTTACCGATCTCCTAGACAGCCACAAACATTTCCAATTTCTAATTGCAAGTGTTAGACTGGGAAGAGGTTCTAATCAGTCAGCAACCCTCTTGGTTTACATCATAGGCTTGATGCTTAAACCCTGAGTGCTTGCAAAAGACTGCGGAGAAATGACTGAAACATTAAGAACTCTGTGTAGGGTGTTTTCACAAAAATTTCAAATCAACAGTTATCATGACATTTTTGATGAGCCAGGGCAGAGAGAGTCGCAGTTCATCAAATGCATTTCTCTGAATTGTTTTATTAGCTCGAGACATGAACAGTACCAACCAGAGTCTGAAAAATAGATCTTGTGGTTGGTGATAAGTTTTCAAAGATTTTGGAAGGAAGAAGATGATGTGTCCCATATAAATAGAGTTGTTAAACTGTTTTAAAGCATTATGTAATAATAAAGACATAACCAGCAAGCAGCTCTTTCTTGACAATGAAAAGGGAAATAGAAAAAACAGGATTTGGAGAATTTGTCTGCAAGTTTCCCGTAGGAATACACAAGTGTTAGTTAGCGAAGGGCCTTTTTCTATTATTGTCCTGTAACTTGATTAAGTTGCTCTCACAGGGGCTGGGATAGAGCTTGCATGGCCTTCCCTTTTAAAAAAATCATCTAACTTTTATACCTTCCCTGAAATTCAGAATTTCCATTTTCACTAGAATTGTTAGAAAAATTATTAGTATTTGGAACTTTTACCCTAATATATCTAAAAAGCTTTTTAAAGGTTTTAACTTCCATACTGACCTGTAAGTATAGAAGTTTTGTTTTGCTAAAAGTAGCACATAGACAAGACAGTTAAGGAAATGGCAAGCCTTAAAGGCCATCAGTATTCTCTTCTGCATTTAATGTGTTTTCAGCAGCAAAATATTTTTATCATAGCTGGTTCTCTGCAGCTGATAGGCTAGCACTTATTAATCTGTATTATCGGTGTGGCAGGGCAAGAATTTTGCTGCCTCCATTCCTGGATGATGTTGCTTGACTTGGTGTTCAGTGAGTGTCTTTCTAATTTGCCCTCAGAGAGTATTGTATATGATAGCTGTGTACTAGTGTTTGCATCCACAACTCTCCCTTTTTTGTGTCTTCTATATATACTGTTAAGAATTTCAGTAGTTCACATCAAATTCAGTCTTGCTTCCAGATTTCATAACCTCAGTACAATCAGGTGTAGGATTCCAGCGAGATAAAATTCATGTCTGAGTCAGCATATGGAAACTCCCTCCAGACTCTGGGATTCCTGCCAGCATTTTCAGCATTGCTTAGCAGCTTCCATCAAGCATCTTTGAATACAAACATCAGCTTGTACAGGCTCTACATCTCCCGGGTTTTGCAGAATTTACAGTTGCGCTGTACAGCAAAGGAGCCCATGATCTATAAGAGCTGATGAAACAAAACTCTGGAGCAGACATAAGGTCTGTGTCTCTAAAAGTGAGATTTGCATTCCTGGTTTTCTCTCTAATGCTTCTATTCATTAGATCACCGGCTTTGCTTTCTGTCTTATCCATTAGTCACACTAACTTGGCATTTCTAACATGCTCTTATAGGGACAAACATTCCTACTTCCTTCAGGGCTCATCCAACCTCTTTATATTCAGTGATAACTGCTGGGGGTAAGCAAGAAAGAGAATTCACCAAACACTCCCCTTCCAGAGAAAACTCTCTTGTGAATAAAAGTTGCCAATTCCTTTAGTAATGTTTGCAGCCTTTTTTATAAACAAACCAGCTGAAAGCATTGTTATTTGAAAAATAGTCATAGAAAGGAAAAAGCATCTAGTTTTAATGGGAATAAATATTCAGGCGATTATTCACTATGCATCAGCTTTAGAAAGCCTTTTTATTATTCTCCAAATAAACTGGCAGTGGGAAAGGGGGAAGCAAGGACATGATGTTCACAGAGAATGTGAATGTAGTTCATCTCCAAAGTATGATGATTAGGTTATCATGACAAATAATGTCATGTGATCACTCATATGATGAATGCAAAAAGTATCTACCATGGCTATGAGATTGCACATTTAGTACAAGTTAGAATTTATTTCTGATGAGACAAATACAGACTGTGTGTGTCAGTTTAACACTGTCTGACAAATAGCAGTTGTATTCAAATATTTGACACAGGGGGCATTAACCCTGGAGTAGGCTTAATGCTTGTCCATTTGATTTATATGGAGCTCCATTTTTCATTCTGGCTCCTGACAGAGAATTCCCAAACGAAAGCAACTGAAATAGCACCACAGAGAAGTATTATCTCCCGCTCAGGTGCTGATTCTCTTCCATCACAATAATCAAGCTATTCTCAGAGGGTTCATCTAGCAAAGGTTGGAAATGAGATATGTATCCAGTATTCGATTCTGCTCTTTATTAAAAGGGACTTGAACCCATCTACCTCAGAAGCTGCACATCCAGAGCAGGATCATGGGAGAGATACTTTCATAATTTTTATCCTTAGAAAGCCATAAATAAAGCTGGAAAGTAAGCCAGCAAGTATTACTTTCTAATCTAGTGATCAAGACAGCTACTTCAGAAGACACAGTCCTCTGAAGAGGAGGATCATGCCCAAAGGTTCACATATTCTACGTGAAATTAGTCGTAGGGCAAAATGAATTAAGCAGGTCTTCTCCATCTGTTTTGTCTCCTTAGGCTATAGTATTATGGGCCTCTCACTCTGCTACTATAAATTTTCAGTGATTACATGGACACTGCAAACAAAGAGAACTCGAAACAAAGAGTACTGACTTGTTCTTCTTTTTAATGCCCAGGAATATATTATAGGCATAGCAGAGAAGGAGGGAGCCCCAACCAAGATACCCTAAACTTTCACTTCTGCTTTCAGAAATGGTTTTAAATAAAAATGTAGTTGGTTCACTGTACCTTTTTTCAGTGAAAGTGTCCCAGAGTGCTGAGGCAGGCATGTAAATTTTTGAAGAGGTAGGATTTCAAAGGCTGGATTGGCAAAACTCCTCTCACAGGTTGCTTTTTGTAGTCGGAAACACCTAACTGCCCACTAACTAACTCTGTAGTCATCAGTAAACCCAAGGCAGGACAGACTGTTTCTGTGGCACATCACCAACAATATAAAGTAATATATTGTTCTTGGAACTGAATGGAAGTACTACAATACCTGAGCCTTAGAAAAAGCAGAACACTTGAGTCCTAGGAAAACTCATGCATACTCACCTGCTCCGGTCTGCTAATAAATCCATACATACCACATTTATATATAATATATATCAGTGATTCCAGGGGAGGAAACTGTGAGAAGGAACTTTTGCCTTTACTAATGAAAAAAAAGGTGAGTTCCCACTGGGCTGGAATGGAGAAAGGGAAGAGTCCATAGCAGGAACTTCAAACAATGTAACGATGCTGCCAGAGCAAATCCTTCTCAACAAGTTGCGCAGCATGACAAGGTTATAACTGAGGTGCAGAGAAAGATCTTTGAATCAAACAGCCCTCTCTAGAATTTAGTTTTGTGTCAACTCTTGCTATCATTTTTTGTTCATATGTCTGTTATATTCTTTTTAGCTACTCTTCGTCTCTCCTCTAGAGATGACCCCTTCCCTAGTTCAATATTTTACTTTTCCTGGCCCAGAGACTTCTCCAGGTATACCCTATTCCCAGCAGCAGGATATCTGCACAGGATGGAGCAGCTGAGACATGTAAGAAATGGTCTACGTAGTGAGTCTAATCACCATGACAACTACCCCACAATATCTCCCTACACTTGGCTGAGCTTGAAAATGTTTTTCCTCTAAAGTTCTCTCTGTAAAGACCCCTAGAACAAGGCTTGGGTTCTTCAGCAGCAAGTGTTACTGCCCAGTGCTTGTGCCCAGGCAGATGTCTGCTACTGCCTTGAATTGTTGACTGCAAGCAGTGTGCTACAAAAGAATTCTACTATCACAGTAAGAGTTCAGACTCAAGAGGTTTGTGGTGGTGAGGTATAAACTTCCCATATACTCTATAATCATGCTTACAACACAGAAAGGCAAAGTTTTCTAGGAATTCTCGATCTGTGAAACAAAGCGTTTTTTCTATCAAACATTTCCAGTGTGTATCAGCTTTAATAAGCGTGATTGGATCTTCAGCTCTCACAACACTGTCAGGCTGAATACCTGGAGATGAGGTGGAAGAAAGAGGAAAAACTGCAGCTCCTTAAGAGCCCTGAGTAGGGCACACCTGACTGCCTTTGGTGAGGTGGTGAGGGGGAAGGCCGAGGGACTGAGGGTTATACTCTTCATTTATCTGAAAGGGTCGTATAGCAGCCTGAAAAAAGGCTGGGAAAAAGTGGTTTGGCTAGAAGCTGTAGAATAGAAATTTCTAAAATTTTAATGTTAGTAAAGCAGTCCATGTAAAATTGACTTCTAGCTGCATGGATCCTATTTGAAGATGGAGTGAGTGATAAAAGACAAGGAGTCTTAAACACACTAAGTAAACCCCATAGGAACAAAATATCACCAGCCATTTAGAACCTTGAGCAAAGTGTGGATGACACTTTCATAGCTCACTATTTTTGCAGTGCAGCACGGAATGCTGTCAGCCATGTCTCACTCTCTTTCTCCAACTCGGTTATAGGCTGGGCAGCTGCGTAGGTTTGCAGTTTCTGTCCTTTGCAGGCTGCTTCAGAGTTTGTGCAGAGAGCCCTCTTTGTCTCTTTCATCTTCTCTGGAGTGACAGCTTTTAATACGAACTATGTTGAGGCAGTGGCCTTGTGGAGCAGTAGCCGGACTTACATCACTACAAATTCTTTGAGTGAGTATTTTTTTGTAGCATTGTAAACTATCCTGGGGGTTTTATCTCTGCAGCACTGGCTTTAACAAATACTTGTCCATGCTGGCATTCCCATGTCAGTCACTGAGGCAGAACCAGTCCATCCTATGTCTGTGGTTTCTCCATAGTTCCTGCCTGGCTGCCAATATAGCTTTGATAACTTGATGGTATGGGATAAAATAAAATATATCTGAAAATGCATAACCATTTAAATGGAAAAATTACATCAGCAGTGTCTTAGAACATTAAGGGCAGGCACACCACTCCAGATATGAGTCTGTCATAAGATGTATAGTGATAGAACAAAGGTATATCAACACAGATATTTAGGGAATGAGTACTACATGCAGGACAGTTTCAAAATTAGCATTTGCAGTTCCAGAAATTAGTGGTTTAAATACCTCCTGATTCAAAGAGCAGCAGAATTGCACAAACCTGGAAAAATTACCAGACATCTGCTTACATGTTGGTGACTACTATGTTTTGATTCCATTTTTAGAAGTTATGTGGATCCCAAAACATGACTCCTTTTTCAGAAGAACCATTCCAGCTCTCTAAAGCTCTCTAGTCTTTGACATTTTTAGGAAAAAAACCCCTAAAACTTAAGTGATGATTTAATTCCTACCTCAAAGTAAGTGGAAACGTTTTTAGCAAGACACGTTCTCAACAGCTTGACTCACACGAATGAAAGCATATGTATCTTTAGGCTAACACATCAGAATTATGTTATGGTCATATATCTAGTCAAGTAGTGGAGGATGGGAAGAGCACGCAGCATTGGGTGAGCCATAATGCAGTTACGTGAGACACTTAGGCACACAACAGTAGGTAGCACTCTGTTCAGGATGGAGGGTAGCACTAGTAGCCCACCAGCAGCCCAAAATCCATGGGGAAAGAGGGTGGTAGGTGATGGTGTACACAGGACTAATGTTTTGACAGACCCAGGGCTCTTCAGCACCTCACAGACCATTACATAGACAAGGTAAAATGGCTTAGTTAAATCTACCAGAGCATGCAACCTTGAACCATAAGATGAGCATTAATCCTTCTACAGTCTCTGTGGCTGCAAAGCAGCAGCTTCTTAAGACATGTTAACTCCATCACTTGAGATATTATGTTCATATCTTTAATTGATATATTTTTAGCATACATGACCAATGCTAGTGTTTATCCACTTCTTTGATTTTGAAGGAAGAAAATCAAAGGTTCCTCAGTAAACTGCATGGCTATCTGATTCCAAATAAATCTCTTTCATTAGAACTAAATAGAATTATTTTAGTAGAACTCCAAAGGGAAAAACATTGGATGCAATTGCAGTTTAAGAAAGAGTTTACAGTTCATGAAATATTACGAAGTTTGTTCACTCGTGTTTGTCATTTTGCAGAACTGTTGTTGCTTGAACTGAACTTGGAGATCACAGATTTGTTTTGAGTTTGAAATGGAAAAGCAGAAATTGAGTGGGACCTGAGGCTTGACTGAATACTTGAGTTTAAAAATTAAAAAAATCTTGCCTTTTATATTTTATTTTTAATATGAGCAATCAATGCTTACACCTCAGAGTGAATGCTTATACCTTAGAAGAAGACCAAAAAGCTGATGCAAACCATGGTGGCCTGTTTTAACACTGTCAGATTACGAAAAAATACACTGTGTACATATTTTATCTCATAATTAAAGGGTCTCATATAGAAGATAAGCATAAAGGTTTCATTTTAATCTGTCTGCTCATTGTCCTATTTTTTCACCATTTTGGAGAGAAAAAATAGCAGTTTGTACTAGACAAAAGTTTGTGGGTTTTTTCTTTTCCATTGAAGGAATTCATGTTAATTTTTCTTCTGCACCTGCCTAATGGGGCTGAAGTAATTCAATTGTCATATTGTTGTAGATTATTGCTTTGTGTAATGTATCGCCCCTGCTGTTTCACTTGAAAAAAAAATTCTATACTCCTCCATTATTCAGCAAGGCCTAATGATTCCAGCATTTGTACACGCTACACTGTTGTTTTGATTTTAATTGACTTCACTTTTTTAATTAAGTACACCAGTTTGAACAGTGTTGTTGACATGCATGGTTTTGTCTTTATCAGTATTGTCTTCCATTTGCATTTTGTATGGCAATTTATTTAGGTCCATTCTATGGGAGTATATAGATAGGCACTTTGCAAGGTTCATCATCCCATTTCACATATTATATGTATCTAATGACCTGAAAAAATTGAAAATATTCTAAAAGTATTAGCTTGAAATATACAATGCTTTTACCATTGCTTTTACTTTTAAATATTATATTCATAACAGAAATTCTCTTAAATGCTAGGATGGGCCAAATTTATCTTTTATTCAAGTTGGTTACAAGTTCATTTGTGTTGGCTTTACTTTACATCCTAAGAAAAAAGAAAGAATCCCTGTGTTAGAAGAAATTAATGCAAATACCAAATAGGTTTCTGAAACCAAATCAGTGTTGCTGAATTCCTACAATGAAGTAATTTTAGCTTTCCAACGGATAATTTTTCTTCTAAACCTCACAAAAATTCTTGTTAAGTCCTTGGACATTGTTCTTGCCTCCTTTCAAAACACCTCAGTTAACTGATTTGTCATTAAAATATTCCTTAAAAGCCTGTTATTAAACAGAGTTTTCCCACAGAATTCATTTACTTCTTCTTCCCCTCTTGAAAGTGTGTTTTATCAGTTAACACAGTACAGGTTGCTAAAGAAAATGTACCGGAGAGGAAATAATTTCAAATTAAGAGTATTTAAACAAAAGTGGTAGACATTGCAGAAGCTGAGAAATCCCTAAATGCAAAATTAAAGGTAAATCAGAATAAAATCATAGAATCATAGAATGGCCTGGGTTGGAAGGGACCTTAAAGATTATCTCATTCCAATCTCTCTGCCGTGGGCACCTACCTTTCACTAGACCAGGTTGCTCAGAGCCTTATCCAAGATGGGGAGGCTTTTGAACACTTTTAGGGATGAGGCATTCATAACTTCTCTGGGCAACCTGTACCAGTGCCTCAGCACCCTCACAGTAAGGAATTTCTTCCTAATAGTTGCTGTCTTTCAGTTTGAAGTCATGAGTCTGTTGTACTATTTGCACAGGTTTTAAACCCAAGCCTGGCTTAGTCCAGCTAACAGATATCTCATTCTAGTGGGGAACCTGTGGAAGGGATGGCATGACTGTTTTGTCACTGAAAATTGCATTGGGCATTGCAGAGAGAGGTTCAGTCCCTGTACCCTCTTTTCTGCAAAACTCATTGACCAAGTACTGACTGTGAATGTAACATGACTGCTTTATCCCTGGAGCTGTGTTCAGACCTCCTCTCTCATGGCATGTGCCTCAGTGCTGTCTGCTGAACTTTCCTTCTAGAAATAGTATGACTGAGAGACAACCCACAAGGTACCTACAAAGTGTCTTTCTAGTGATGCAAGAAGACAATTTCTGTGAGTCCAGATTGGACCATACACCACTGACCATAAGAATTAAAAAGAGAAAGAAAAAGAGTAAGGAAGAATTTCCGTGTAAAAGAAAAGACAAAGCACACCACCCAGTAAAACATAGCAGCCAGTATTTCCAGACAGCTTTCCTCCTCCTTGTTTATGTGCATTCAGCATCATATTTCATACCTGAGATGAGCTTAGTGACTCCAAGTATTTACAAGCTATAATACACTTCTTTACAAATGGCAAGATTAGCACCCCCTCTGCTCTGTACTTGTGCATTCCGTGTCCACAGGATTCTTCTGTTAAAATATTTATGTTTGGAGGCTTTACAGCATAATTTCTAGCTTCCCGTGGCATAAAAAAATGTTTTAGTTTCTTTTATTGTTTAAAAAAACCTCGGATTCTCATCTCCTCAGATGAAACCTGGTGTTTCATAAGAAAGGTTAAAATTGATGTGATTAATGACAAAAATTTGGTCTCTTGATGCTGCATGATGGCAAATGTGGAGTCTTTCTGGACATAATTTCAGTTCTACCTGAAAAACAGTGTATCACTTAAAGAGTTTTATCTGTGGTGTGGCCAATAATTGAAATAAGACAGTGCTGTTTTACACATGCCAATACACTATTTAATACTGCAATATACTGAAATATTTATTATGCACTAGAAAAGACACACAGATAGCAATACCCAAAAAAATAACAATAATAAAAAAATCTTAACTGTGAATGATTTCTATCTGGTATCTGGCCAATAAAAATCAGCTTTTTCTTAGCAAAGGCACTAATACCTACCTTGGGAATTTAGGGATAAACTTCTATGTATTTAAAGAAGCCACGGCAAGGAGAATGGAAATGGACATGAACTGGCCTAGAGACTTAGGAAAAAATCTCAGGGAATGGCAGTAAGATGATCTGTGAGAGAGTTGGAAGACTTGATCAAAGCAGAGACACACAGTTCTGCTGAAGGACAAAAAAGAGCAGGAACAATTGGTGTCTACTCAACGTGCAGAGGAGTTCAAGCTTTCTTTGGTCCTCTATGCCAAGGTAAGTTAGAAAGTCCTCCAGAGGAATGGAAAAGAAACTTAGCTATTTTTCTCCTCCCTCTTCTTTCAAAGAGTTAAAAATCTTTGCAGGACCCAGCTTTGCAACCTTTGCTGTGTATTTTGCTCCAGGACTGTTTTGAGATGGAGGGGTGAACAGAAAATCTACTGTCATTGTGTAAACGCTAGGAAAATGCTGGGATTTGATTTAGGGTTCTTCCTGGAGCATGTAGCCAGGCACGGGTGATAGGTTGCCCTAATTTCTTTTACCTCATGGCTTTGCAGTTTCCTTGGCCTTAGTAATATGAAAGTGAATTTCAAACACTGGCCTGCAAATCCAGACACCAATCTGACAAGCTTAAATATTCAAACGTATTTAAGCAAGTAGTCTTTGTAACAACAGCAACAGTACTTCAGGCTTTCTCCTTGAAAGGCTGTTCCTCAATGAATCACATCGGGCAAATAAAAATAGCTGTCAGTTACTCAGGTTGTTGCACTGATCATCTTGTGTTTCTGAAACACTTCTCATCCCCAATTCAGTGATTTGACAGGGCTATTGCATTTTCATTCTGGTGCCAGGGAATCATGTGCAGAAGCAGGTGGAGATGTAGGTACAAGATGAGGTGAGGGTCTGCCCCAGCATGCCAGGATTGCTGTCCCATGTTATGATGGAGCAGGGGGGCACCTTGGCTGGGGTGAGGGGTCTGGTCTCAGGTTCTTGCCAGCAGACACCTGGCTCAAGTCAACCTGAAGAAGTCCCCGCAGGAAGCAGCACAAGCAGCTGAGGTGCTGCAGGAGGAAGTGGGGATTCCAAGCTTCCTTCTCTCCCTGACCAAGTAAGGGCCCCCTAAGGCATCAGCACTTCCACTCAGTGATCTGGGCTGCTAAAGCTGGGTGTGCTTGGACCCTCTGCACACGGTAATATTGAGCCAAAATCCGTGAGACCCAGCTGAACCCACTGAGCAGAGGAATCTTGGAGTGTGTCCTTATAGTGCTTTTGCTCAGATGAGTCAGGCTGTTGCCTCCCTCCCTCCATCTAGCGTAGCCTGACAAGTCTCCTTTTCTACCTAACACAGCAAGGCTGTCCTCACCCCTCCACTGCAAGCCACCCTCAGTTGTGCTAGTCCTTCCAGTTCTCCCAGCCCTTGAGCAAATCCCCATTTTTACCAAAATCTGTATTAAGATGCGTCCTCCCTCCCTGAACCTCCCTGTTCCACCCTTTGGATTGCTGGAGCACTGCAGTTCTCCCCAGCTCTTCATCCACACCCCTATCCTTCTCTTCACTACTGCCATACTGTCAGGGGCTGGCTGGCATTTTGGATGCTGCCAGTGGGCTTGGGAACAGACACACAGCACCAGGAAGCAAAGAAGAGGGAGGACCACAGCTCCAAGGCCTCCAACACCAAGAAGACAAGACCTTCTGTGTTCGATCAGAAAACGTCCCTGTGACTTCTCAATACAGTGGGCAACAAGTCTGGATCATGGGTATCTATCCAGATGGATTTGTCAGAAAAGCAGAGCAGCAGCTGAACGGCACAGAGTCATAGAAAAATATTTGTAGCCGATAAAAGGAAAAAAAAAAGCTACCCCATGAAGATTCATTCTGCTGGACTTGCAGATGGAATTCAGCAAATGCAAATTTTCAAAATTATTTTAGGGCAGCTTCAAGTTTAAATTACAGCACAAACTTTACTATGGAGCTGCTCTTGATATCTAGATAATTATATACTGTCTGCATCTCTCATATTTTTGCATGTTGACAACTTACTACGGTTTTGTAGTAACCTGCTTATTTTCCTGGAGCTTTATTATTTAGAATTTATAATGTTTTTATTTCACAGAAAAAATATTATACTATTATGTGCTGGACTGAATAATATTTTTAAGCTTCAGCAATTTTCAGTGCTTACAATTAATTAAATACAGCATATTCAAACAGATAAATTCCAAATGGTACTGAATGATCTTTTAATGTTAACTGTGTGTTTTATGGACTTATTTTCCTTTTATGAATTTAAATATTTTATTGTTTTCTTTTTTTGTTGCTTTTATGTGATTTCAAAACAATATATTCCTTGGTCCATTGTCTTATAAATTACCTCAGCATAGTATTGCTAGAAATATTGCAAGTAAATATTGTCTCTCTGTTAATATAAACGGATCAGCATTTCATTTATGGTTTACAATTCTAATACCATCCATTAGACTTTTAGACATGGAAAATTTTATTCCAGACCCATTTTTTCATGCATTCATCTAGGAAATTGTATAAATATTATGCCATGGCCTTCTACAATATTTTTCAACAAATAGGTTACTATTTTTTCAAGGACTCATTCTTAATCTGTTTTTTGTTCCATTTTCATGTGTTTCTGTAAACATTAATGCATTTTATTAACTTTTAAAATTTCCCAAATCCTGCATAACTCCTACTGCTTTCTCTTTAACACAACTAATATGATTTTTAAAGAGTAGTATATATATTATATTTACCTTATTGACAGTTTATTTCTAATTTTATTCAAGACTGAATCACACTTTTATGAGAATCTCGTGTATAGAGCTTAATTTTCAAGAGGGCAACACAACAAGATTTTAGGGACACACTCCTGGTCCTTCCTGCCAAAGTCAGATTTTCTAGGAACCTCACATTGTATCTAGGCACCTATTCAGCAGGTATGTTCTCCCAAGCACATTGGTGTATTTATACATCAGTCACTTCCCTCATTTATAAAACACTTAGCCAGAATACACTTTATACCATGACAGCATGCATGGCTCTCTTATGTGGTGAGCTCATTTGGCTGCTTGTTTTGTTGTCTGGGAGCAGAGCTCCATAGTAAATTCTGTAGAGCTGTGTAATGTGTGCAGCTAGGCTTACCTCTTATGTTGGTGAGGTCCTCTAGGTCACAGTTGTATGTTTGTTTTCTCCATCCAGTGGGTAATTTGGTTTTTAATAATGTTTTTGACCCCATTTGCAGATTGCGTGCCATAACTAGGAAAGGATGGGCCCTGCAGTAAGCAATTAAGTCTGCAGGAGCAGCACTGCTTATTTTTCATAGCAGCAGATAATCAGAATGCTGTTGCTCAAGTGTAAAATGCAGAAATTAATGATCCTATATAATACAGATTAAAGCTTTCATTTTAAAAACTATCAGTGCAGAAGAACAAAAGTAGGGAGCCCTGCACCCACTTTGGATTTTCAGTGTATTATATCTCTAACACACTTGGAGAAGCTGCCTGAATACAAACCAGAACACAATTCAGTCATGTAATAGCTTAAATAAATAATCAGATCAGAAGTCTTAACTATACAGTCACCCTCATTGCTACTTAGAAGAAGGCACTGTTGAGTGTAAACATTCTCCAGTAGGTTTTGTAACTTTCAAGTTTTTATGGATTTAATAAAGCAGAAGGATCATTTTCTATGTGAAGAATAAAATTATGCATTAGAAAGAATTGGGTGAATATTTCTAAATCCTTAGAAGGTTTGGCTTCAGAAAAAAAATTAAGATTTTTCTGGAAGAGTAATATATTACTATGAATCTCACAGAACTTCTTCATGTATGTGCACAGACTTCTACAAACTAAATGTGGTGTCGTCACACTGCAGTAAGTATTCTTACAGAGTGAAACCAGATTGGGACCCCATTTTGCCAGGTGCTGTTCAAGAAGAAAGGATGGCAATATAGTATAAATAGTAATCTTACAAACAAAGAAATTACACTATTGTTCTATTTGTTCTGGTCTGAGTGCAGATGACACACAAAGGCTTTTAAAGATGGAGATTTGACAGAAGTATGTAATGTACATAGACTAAAGGTGATAAAGTATTAGAAATAGGAAAATAGTAATTTCTGCAGACTTTTTTTTTTAACTATGAAGAAAAAATAGAATTTTTTAAATGTTTCCTTTACACCAGACATAAAATATTCTCAAATCAATAAATCGCTCATTCAGTATCATGGAATGCCTATAATGCCCCCACAATTTAGGGAGACACCCGATGAAAAAAGGGGTATTTCTTTGATTCCTGTATTATAAAGATATCAGTAGTCATAGACTTTGTCTGGGGATCATATTTTTAAACCCTCACTTCTTGGACTAGGCTTTCTGAAACTGGTTTATTCTATAAAGTCATCATCTTTTTTATTCCACCAAAAAAAAAAGGGTGACAGATTCCCCTTTACCAAATGTCTTTGGATAGTCCCTAGTCTGATTGTTCTGACCCAAAAGGGATCAATCACGATCCTGCTCTGAGGCAGCATTGCAAGTATGGGCCCAACGGGAGTCCTTCCGCTGCACTGAATGACCTTTAAATAAGAAATTTCGTCCTTCTTCCTGCTTGCCTCTCATTTGTGTGTGAAACTACTTAGAGAGAAACAAGAGAATGAGAGAACCTTAAAAATAAAAATGATCTGTAAATGACAGCCTATCTTTTGCCATGTAACAATTTCTCAGTCATAATAACAGTACACTTTTTTTTTTCCCACCAGAATAACTGCATTTACCTTGCCATTAATAATTCACCACCTAATCTCTATGGATTCGAAGAGAGGATGAACCCTACCAAGAAAAGAACCTGACACCTACCGTCATATACATTCTTCTCACCAGTAGACCTCTGGTGATGTCTGGCATTTTGTGCTACTTCGCTCTATACACAGAGAAGGAGAAAAACTTGAAGAATCAAAGTAATTTTCACATGCTTCCTATGTGATTAACCAGTACTTTGGTTGTTTCTGGAAGAGCTTGAGCAATCTCCATATCTCTGAGAAACTATGAATCTATAACAATAGACTCTGTTGTGGATGATCACATGAGTAGCACTCAGAGACTAAATCTGGAAGCAAGGCAGATACATATATTTTTATATCTTTTTTTAACTTTAACCCTCATCTTCATGATCTAGTGTAGATCATTTTGTTTTGTACAATTAACTGGTGACAAAACTAGCATAAAGTGATTTCGCATAGGGACTCTCTCCCTTGCCCCCATGCACTGCTCATTCTGTCACAGAGATTTTCTGTCTGAAATTCGTTTTTTCTGAAATTCATCATTCCAGTACAATGCTGAACTTCAGTAGGACACCACTGTAACACATCTAGAATGGTGTTTCTTGCACACAGTGACCCTATCCATACATACACTGCCTGACTTGGGATAAGAACAGACATCTCTTCCACAATTCCTGTATCCATTTTGCTAGTCTTGAAAGGTCAAGGTATTGGTCTTGGCTTTTATATCGAAATGCTGAGAATTTCATTATATGGTCCATCGTGAGCTCATGATTTTGCCATGGTGAACTTGGTAGCAAAAGAGCACCAATGACATACTCTTCAATTTTCACTTCAGCAGCAACACTACAGCAGACTTTGCTTTGTGCGGCACGATCGATTCAAGGGATTTGCGTGCAGAGTTCGGTAGGTCAAATTCAATTGCTGAAATTCCAGGGTGCTGAGGTGCCCGAAAAACTGCAAACCACATTGGAACGGTATTAATGTACTTACCCTGAACTCCAGGCAATCAAAAATGTATGGCTATTGGAAACACATTTTGAAATTACTATTTCTATAGTGAAAAGGCAAAGAGGAGTTATAAACCAAACATTTGATACAAAGGGTACTAAGCCAAATTCAGTTCTAGGTGAAATCCACTGTGTTAGCAGAAAGGTTGTTTGTATGATATTTTCAATCAAATTCAGGAGGGAAAAACAGCATAGAGAATAACACAGACTGTCTTGCAATATCTGCAGCTCTCTGACACAGACCATCATATATGAAAGTTCAGTCCTGAGCAAAAACTGCTATCACCTGCCTCAGACATTATCTAGCTTTACTTACTCTAAGAGTAAACGCACATTATCTCAAAAATCTGGATTATCTGAAAGATCTCTTCCCAACTAAAGCATGGCAAGCTCACACTCACAGGGCAGGTACCATCCAGAATGCAGCAGAACTAGAATGACTGAGCTTTCCCAGCATATCACATACCTAGATATGCGACAGGAACTTCTTGGGGAATGATCAACGTGAGGGAGGTCAGCAGCTTAAAACAGAAAGTAGATAATCTGTAAAGATGAAGAGGGAGGAATATAGGGAGGAACTGAGAAGCCTGGAAGAAGGTCTACTTGTAGGGAAAAGTCCTTAACTTCCAAAGGCAATTGTAGTTTTAAAATACTGAGGAAATTTCAGGGGACTTTTTGTAGAATTAGCTACCAGCTTTCATAGAAACTGCTGAGATCTTCCAGTTTGGACACTCACAAGTCTACAGTGTTTGTACCCACTTGCAGCTGTTCCCAGAGGAATTTAACCCCAAGAGCCTCAGAAGAGTCCAGGCACTGCTCTGGCTTGGAGACACCCAGCACAATTCTGTGCAAGGAGGCAATTCAGTGAAACCCTTTTAGGAAATAAACTTCCTTTTTCACAATCTCTCCTGTATTGAGCACTGACCCCGTTGACCTCTATATGGTTTAACCCTGCCCCTTCCCCAGGCTGGAGGGAAGGCCTTTGGGACTCAGGGCTGACCCTATGCAGCATCTGACAATGTACCTGGGCATGAAACCACAATTCTGCACAGTGTTTTTACTACCTTCTGCAAACCAAACTCCCCTCCGCTTTGCTCATTCATCCCTGGTGATGTGCCAGAGGTGTTTTTGTTTTCAGGAAGGAAGGTCTCTCTCTGCTTCATTTCCTCTCAAGGTGAATAGTATAGGTACCACTCTTTGAAAGCATCTGAAACTTAATCTGTCACAGGATTCCCACCATCAGCCCCCTCAGGTGGCTCATATCTGTAGCTGAGAGATTGTCTGTTTCCTTATCATTCCTGTGCAGCCCTGAATTGGAAAACATGCTTGCTCTGGGTGGAAACCATTTGCTTGTCCATCCACTTGAGGATGATTAACAGCCCTCTGCTGTTACTCCTGGATTAGGGTTAATTCAAGATGATGGAGGGAAACCTCAAACAAACAGAGCTTGCAGACCGAAACCTAAATCACACAGAGCCCAGGCAGAAATCTTAAACTGCAGACAGCACCTCCAAACGTTCATCAGCCAAACCTGCAGTGGAGAAGGGGAAGGGGTGAGGAGCTTGTGTGCCTGCTCAGCCACCTGCTGAAGACTGCAAGTCGGAAGTTTTGGAGCCAGAGACAGACAGTGGGGGCTCTTGTCTGTGGGGCAGACTAGAAGGAAATACTTGGAGTTTCATTATTAGATATCATATTAGATGCTGTTAGGTTCCATACATTTGTTTTCCTGACTAATATACATTATTTTTCTGGTGCTGAGAATCTCAGTGTAAGGATCTGGCTGCCAGTGTTCCACCAAAAATGCAGCCTTTTCTTTCATTTAGTTTCAGCAATAGTTGGGCTCCCACTAAGCACAGTGTGCTCACTCCTCTCTCTGCAGATAGCTCCACACATGCTTGATCCTGTATTTAAAAGATGAATTTATCTGTGTATGTGTCTGCGTGTCTGTGTGTATGTGTGTATGAGAGAGAGAACTGAAGAAAATGCCAGAACACCTTTGTTATTCTTCTTTTCCTTTCTTATCCTTTAGTATTCTAAAAGGAAATCCAAAATAATTTACTCGTGCTTATTTCTCACCATTTTTTTATTGACAATACTGTAATTCTCATTAGAACCATGAATGGGAGGTTATATGATTCTATATTTTAATATAGACAGAGGCTGGCAAATTATTCTCTTTCAATTTTAGTTGGAAACATGAGCTAAACAGAGGGTTGTTTTTCTCTTAACAGTCAACCTAATCTTTTAATACCTCATCATATTTTTCTTGCAGGGGGAAAAAGTAAACACCAGTTTTCAGCTAAAAGGTATGGATAGGGAAGGTAGGGAAGCCAGTTCGTTGAGCTCACCTCCATGCACAGTCATTGATAAAGTGACCACTTTAAGACACCCTCACTGTTTTACTCACGCAAAATTTCACGTTAGCAGTCACACCATATATGAAAATCATTTACAAGGCAGAAAACATTCCCCATGCATTGACTAAAATTCAACACCTTTCACAAACATTTCACGTTGTTTGAAATTGTTACAATTTCCATTATCTTCTGTAGTCACAGCATTTAGAAACAAAAAAGACTGGAGTAAAATGTAAAGGAAGTTAAAATATCAGAGGTCCCCAAAATAAAAGCAGAGTAAAACAAAGAGTACCAGCAAAAAATTCAGTAAGCTTTCTGCACTACAGTTACAAACCAGGTTTCATCAGGCATTTTTTGTAGCCAAAGCTTCTCTTATCAATGTGGGGTTTTTTGTTTATATTTTTCATTGAGCTGTAGACCAATCTTAATTCTAACAAAACATGTTGTGCATGTGTGCCAGTGAAAGGTCCTGTGTGTGTTAAATTTATTTCAGGCAGTTTCATCATTCTATTAGAGCAAAGACTGAATTTATAAATTGTCAAAAAGATGCCAGTTTTGGGCGTCCTTAGGATAAGCCAATCTATTCAATTCGGACAAAACCCACCAGTACATAATAGTCTTTACAAGCTCATAAACCACCATACCACCCAAGATGTTAACAAGCTGGCATGTTTTGAGCATCAAAGATAGAGAGGAAACTGTGTTTACATGTTTGGCACAAAAACTAATGAGGAAAGTCAATTGGCCCTTTGTCTTGAGGGTCTGAAGAGCTGCACTCTAATGTTTGGTTTCTTGGTTGGCACTTGTTCAAGTAATCACTCGTGGCCTGACAAAGCAGCACTTGTGTTTTATTAGTGGCCATGCTGAACTCTCCTGCATGGGCTGTGTTGTCTCTCAATAGAGCACTGCACCAGAGGGCACACTTATTTGAAAACACTAAATCAGAGCATGATGATCTTTGCCCGACAAATACAACCAAGAGAGCAGAAAAAAATGTTGACAACAGCTCTCCTTTTGTAAGAGAAAGTGAAGAAACAACTGGCGTGTGTGCATGTGCGTGCGTGTAGGAACAGTCCTGAAACACCAGTGACAAAACCAGAAAAACTTTGCTCTCCTGATCAGATGCTCAGAGCCAACTGCATTTACTCCTTGATTGAGAAAGGACATCAGCAAGGCTAAAATTCGTGTTGTTCACAGCTGGGAGTGCAGACGTAGCCTTGTTAATGTGTCAGGTCAGTCTGGCACAGCCAGCAAAGCTACAGGTTCCGGAAGAAGTATTATGGTGCAAAGAATTTAAAAGTCACTATTTCATCTACTTAAAACAGGTAAAAGGCAAATCCTGAAGGGTTGGGCTTCTTTACCAGGTGAAAATCAAACCTTCAGCTTTCAAATACTTTAAAAAGCACAAATTTGTCAGCAAAATTAGGATGAGATTCGTAATTTAGGAAATTCAACTTTCTGGTGAAACTGTTAGTACTCCTTGCCACAGTGATGTTGAGAACAAACTTTCAAACTATGACTCACAGCAGCAGTTCCACTGACTGTGAAAGACAATTGCACAGAGAAAAATTAACTGTTCCACTTATGATGCCTGTATGTAGGAACTTTCACCAGTCTGGAGGTGGGGGAAAAAAAGCCCAGAGGGATACAAAAATGAAAAACAATGACTAAATTGAAGATCCTTTATCTTGGGCTATTTTGTTTAAACTATTTTTGCCTGTCACTTAGAATCTCCTATGTAGGATATATAGAATATATGCAAGTATTGCAGCAATGTCTTACATGCCACCTCCACTTAGCTTCACTAACTTGACCACATCTTGACTTTTAATGCAGCTACCTATAAACATGCTAGATGTATGCTTAATAACATCCAGTTTTTTAGCTCCAACCTCAGACATTTTCTAAAATTGTGTGGGGGTGACACAAACAGCAGGTGTGTTCTGTTTAAAATATATTTTTAAAGGACAAGAAAATAATCTTATTAGTCTTTGTCTCTGTGATAATTGTCTGAAATGAAATAAATGTAATTAAAACCTTATATAAGAAGAACTATTTTTGTTTTCACATTTCAGCATTTGGAATGTAATTTTAAAATTTTCCTGTATTAATTCCATTTATTTACAATCATATTACAATTTAAATTATATAATTTGGAAAAAAGGTAAATAAAGTACTGAAAGAAGTTGTATCAGGTAAAAAAACCAACAAAACAAAACAAAACAAAAAACCCCAACCAACCAAAGAAAAAAAATCAAGCACACCCCCAGAAAAAGCCAAAACAAAGTTAAAGCCAATCAAGAATGAGGTATCTGAGTTTTTGTCACGGTATAAAGATGCAGCGGTTATCTGATGGATTAAACTGTCCAGGTAGGGAAGAAGATCAAAATATCACTCACTCCACCCTTTATAAAAAGAAGTCTGACATCTCAAACAAGCTGAATATTATACACATTATAACTGAACAGTCTCTAAGCTTGTCCTGCCACCAAAATCATTCACTGATCTGTGACATCCTGTAACAGTTCTGGAATTTACAAATTATTGTGCAAACAACAAATTGTGTTTGCAGTAACTGTGTTTCTTAATTTTTGTGTAAGATTTTGAGCACATTTTTTGGCTTTCAAATAAACTTTAGTTAATAAATGTCATTTCCAGCTCAAGATGATCATAGAATTGTAGCAGGCTATGTGTGGCATATAATACTACATTGTTTGTCTGATAAAACTTGATTGCAGTGGGTCTAGTAAAGCATTTCTGCATTCAGTTAAGTCTTGGCAGCTCCTTATCTGTCCAGAGACTAAACTCTGCCTCAGGAGAATACCTTGTAGGATTATTTCAGGGCACTGCAAAGGGTATGCTACTTTGACACAAAATATATATTCCTGCTGTAGTCTTCAGGCTCCTTGGCACGCTGCTCCAACACAATCCCCCAGGAGATAACTCACAGTGAGTGTTCATTTGCACTTTTAAACCTGTCCCCTGTTGAATACTTAGAGGTTTAGGACTAAAATCCAGTTTTAGGAGGAATTAGTATCTAACCAGTGTAGATGCAAATAAAGAACTCCATAATTTTTTTGTGAACTGAGTCCAATACAGCCCTGTCTGTATATCCCCTTAAAATGCTAAAATGATAGAACTTTGGTATTCGACTCTGTTTTGGAGAACGAAATAGACATTATTTCTCTATTCTATAGCAAAGTTTCTTTCTGTCACACAGGTCAGGAATCAAGCAATCCCCTTAAGAGTAGTGTGGGAACTGAATGAGTAAATGCACCATATAAGCTAACACTGAACCTTTTGAAAAACAGTCTCTATTAATTCAGACCTGCCAATACTTAAATTTACCTAGGGGACCAGCAGTTTCTATATTCTGTTTTTGTTTTCTCCTCTAAAATCCGCCATTTCTTTCAGCAACTACAACACATCTTTTTAAATATTTCACAAGCCTTTCCTTGTCTTAAGAGAAATAGCATAGTACTCCCCACTGATTTGGGGATTACTATAAACTCCTGCATTGTAGTGGTGGGAATTATACTTTAAACATAAATAAGGCATGTAGCAGATAAAACAGCATAAAGAAATTTTCATTACTTCCTACAGATTTAGATCCAAGTGGTAATCAGTTTCTTAAATTTCTACACTATTTGTCCCCACATTTTCTGTGTGTTGGATGATTCAAAATTTATTACAATGATTTTTGCTAACTATGTATTATGGATACTCTTTGCTGGTTTATAAAAGACTAATGCTTAGATGCATTTCTTTTGTAAATAGGAATTGATTGTTGTTTCATTCTAACGATAGTAGTCAGAATTAAGTCATGCATGTAGGGGTTCTACTGAGAAAGCTGCAGACTAGAGCAATCAAAGAACATAAGAATAATTGAATACTTTAACCCCAGTATTATCTATCCTCTATGAAGGAAACGTTTCTTATTTCCCTACTGTTTAATTTTTTTTCCCAAATATTTCCAGGGAAAACACAGGTTTCTATTTTTCATTGAAAAACAAAGCTCCTATTTTTGATCTGACATGTTTATAACCTGCTAACCTAGTATGAGCACAAACATATCGAAATTATATGCCTTGTGAATTGGTGTTTGTTTAGTATTGTTATAAGACCAATTCATTAAAGTCAGTGTCCTCAGCACCTACACCTTTCTTGTTAGCATTTCTTGCTAGAACAAAACCAGAGTTTTTTACCTATAAAAGAAGGAAAACAGAATCACCCCATTTCAGTATAATGCTTGGAACTGAATGTCACTTTACAATACAAGTTATTTCCTGGAAGTTAAAGTTATGACATACTAAAGCGAGGAAAGAAGTGATATCACACTATCACAGTGTGACAGATACTATGAAGGACACGATTCTACTGCATGGCCAGCAGAATTATGAACAACAAGAAATATTTTTGGGAACAGCCATTTTTACTCTAAGCCTTTGTGGAGTTTAGAGTCAAAGAAATATCAGTGCTAAAAAAGTAATTGTGAAAAATATCTATTTTATCTGTGTGTTTACACCAGTGGAAAGATAGATGCACTATGACAGTAGAATTATAACAATACAACTCTTTCCTTAGACTTTCTTTGTTAAAAATATCTCTGTGCAGAAGAACAGATAAAGTTATTACTGGTATGTTTTCTAATAGTGAGTCTTCTGCAACAGGGCCCTATCCATTATTATAAGTATGAATGCTTCTATGGATATATTTGTTCTTGGACACGGTTGGCAATGTAGTGACTGAATTAAATGAAAATAGGAATAAAATATTGCCATATCATTTGAAAATCAATGACACTTACATGATACAACAGTACAAATCTCTGGACCTGACAAAATGGAGATATCAATGAAAATACCTTCAGTATGAAACATTATCCAAGTTAATCAACTTCTACAATACACTGTTTAGTCCTTTATTTTTCAGCAATTTCCTGTAAGACTTCAAAAAATCTCTCTACACTTCTGCAGTTACATCTCTTCAAAAGAAAAAAAGAACAGAATGTCTCTTTTCATCTACCTTACTCAGACTAAGCTCTCATTTTCTTCACTGAGAACTTGCAGTTAAACTAAATATCTAAACTAACATGCTGGTTTAGTAACTGTCTAGGCTACTAAATTCAAACATGGGTGCCTAACAACAATGACTTGATTGATTTCAGACTGCAACTGTCCAGAAATTCTACTAATATAATGGAAAACAGGAGTCTGAATCTGCAGATGTTTATGGTTTCGCTGGTCCTTAGCTTTGAGCTTTGCAAGCTCAACACATACTCTTTACCTTGGCAAATTATTTTTCTAGTGGCCCCCATAAGGAAGTGTCATCCAAATAAATTACAGTTAACCATACACAACCAGTGGAGACATGGGAGACAGACTTACTGAAGTATATATTTAAAACAGTCTTTTTTGGCACAATCAGTGCTTTTCAACTGAACCAAACTTGGGACATGGCTTATCTACTTTATTCTGCCTTTAATTTCCTAACAGAGTACGTGCTGGTGGAGAATGAAAGGTACGCATGCATTCAGAAAAATAGGCAAAAATAGGCATATGCCAGAAAGACCTGTAAGAGTTGCTTCAGTTTCCTCTTTCTTGCAAAAGATAATGGACTATATCCACTCTGTCCCTGTACAGATCTGGCAATGAGGTCTTAGAAATAGTAAGCAGAGTGAGAACCCACTGGCCAAGATGCTTTTGCAGAATTGCAAGGATGGGCACATGCTGACAGAGGCACTTTGCTTCCACCAGCAGCTGCTTGGCCTTCCCACTCTTTCATCTTAATCACCCTGCCCACAGAGCTCCTCTCAATGCAAATCCCAGTGCTGTAGAGCGGTATGACATGGGCAGCTAAGGTCTTTCTTCCTCACCAAAAGAAAGAAGTCTGTTTGTAGAGGGTCCCCTCCACGCTTGGATGAATGAATAAGCATCGTCTCTGCATACATACTGCCCTTGCTGAATAAACATCATCATTTTCTTGGTTTAACAAATTGGGTACCTGAAACCACAGCAGTTGCTTGGTCTGTCTCATCTAAGGCTTATTATTGCATCACATATGACTCCTGTGTTGAAGGATTTCAGTCTAAAATACAAGCAAATCAGACACAAGCACAGTACTGTGGGTGTTACACAGAGCTTTAATTTTTGCACTCCCAAAGGTCCTGTATACTTTGAGAATAGCCCCAGTGGACAAAATCTCTAAGCCAGGTTTCTGAATAGAAAATCCACTTCCTGCAAGTTCGATTAAGCTAGCTAATTTTCAGTCAAACACACTAATTTCCAGACAGGTTCTTCTGATGTTTTCCCTCTGTTTACAATTTGCATCGTTAAATAGCTTGGTGTTTCAAAGGAGCCGCTGCAGTAAGGTCACAAGGTTTTATGTTAAATAGCAACATCCTCAGCTTTTTAAAGAAGAAACAGAGAGCAGCTGATCTGATGGCGCATAATTTCCTTTCTTTCCCTTTTTCTCTTTGGGATGAGAAAAAGGAAGGATTGGAGCTTCTTATGGATCACAGACATTTTGCTCTGGAAGAAAGAGCAGATCTGTAGGTCTTTGTACTCTCGAAAGCAACACAGAATCACAGGTGTCCTTGCTTATCTAGAAATCCTCTTCTTTTCTAATGGTTTGCTTTTCTCTCCCTGAGAACAGCGGGTCATCTTTTGGGCATGAAGATCTCATTTTAAGGGGCACAAAAATCAGTCTTAAAAGGAAAATTTTCGATAAAGGTATGTGTGAATTTGAAGATTAAATAAAAAAAAATGCTTGGCAATATTCAGTATGCCAGAAAGCCAGGCTCTGCCGACCCATCCAGGTAAACAGTTATAGTAAACAAGTGTTTCTCAATTAATTCTTTCCATATCTGAAGAACAGTGGTAACAACACAGCAAATAAAGTGTGACACAAAGACACCTTCATTCAGTCTTCCTCCCAGTAAAATTGTTTCCCCACTCCCCACCCCCCCTTTTTTATGGTCACACAAAGTGAATTTGTGTGCTACAGCTACCCTGAAGCAGTTTTTCATGCCTCAGGAGACTGGCTGGTCACTGGGATTGAAAAAGCCTGAATCTCATAGCTCCAAGCAGTTTTGACAGTCGCTGAAGACATGTATCAGTAAATACTCTAAACTGAACTTAGCACAGCATCAAAGGCTCCTGAGCCGAGCTGCCCTGACAAAGCTATTCTCAGCCCATCAGGGCTCTGGGACATGCAGCCTCACGCTGGAAATGCTGCTGCTGAATTGCTCTGTGGCTCTGCATCCACCAGATTTAAAATCAATTTACATGCTTTTTTATCTCACAAATGTAGACACACAAACATTTGAGAGGGGCGCAGCAAGAAACACTGAATATCATTAAAATCATCATTGAAAGCAATGGCTTTTGTACCATTACATGTATTCATACATGTAGGTATGAACACACAGATGAGTGAACATGGGATGTAAATCTTGAGAAGCAAAACAATGTTAGAGTAAATGCAGTTCTGCTCATACCTCACATTACAACTGTGAGTGATCTATCTAAAAGCCTCATGTAATCATAAGGTTGTCAGTTTTAAAATGCTGATACATAGAAAAATGACAAGGCACTCTTGGAGACAGGGAAAACACACTTTGCCACATGCACAGAGGAAGATACAGATGTTCTGACCTATGTGGAAAAAGATAAACAAAATATAAATCTCCATTTTGAAGCAAATATAATGGTAATTTTATCACTGAGGCCTCTTTGGGGAAAAAATGTAGTATATGATGCATTGCACTTTTGCTTTGCTTATGAGTCAGCCATTACAATTAAGACAAGAGAGTTGGAAAATTGAATTCAGTTTAATTCATTATATATTTTTCCCCTTCCAGAGAGCCATGTGATGCAGTAGAAGATAAGAAACCGTGACTTGTCATTCAATATTTATTAAGCAAACTAAAATAGCCTGTTTTGTAGAAAACAAATTTCATTTTGCCTGTCACACTACAACCTAGTGCCAGTCTGATCTGTTGTATAGTCTCACTGAACCCAGTGACTTTGAAGTATATTGTGTATACAAATGTCTTGCTGTAAGCAGTCCTGTACTATCAGCATGTGTGGAGACCAGCATGAACTTGCCATTCAGAGAAATACAGGGCTGTGAAGAAGGGGGGAGAATTCTGTTATTTTTTCTTCCTTATTTAGGTGCTGTAGAAGAATATGAAAGTAGTTCAGCAAGGCAAATGATACAAGAACAGTTCTTTTGAGTATGTTCTGATGTGTGCAAACATGACATATTTAATTAGTATTACATTCTATCTTTTATAAGAAATGCAAGATTCGAGATAGGATAATTATCTTTTAACAACATACAGCTGCTAGACTTCTCAGGAATATGGTCCCCAACACTGGTTCTTAGATCCCATCACAAATAACCACTTTCACAGCAGAACATTTATAAATGTCACGTCATGGAAGAGAAAAGCTACTGTAGAAAAAGGGAAACATTTTTGTTCTTATAGATAAAGCAAGGCCTCAGAACCTCACACCTATGCAGCAGGCAAACATGATTAAAGGCAGAACAAACGAGCAAAAACCTTGCATTAAATAGATCATGAATTTGCTTGTGGGTCTGTAACAGATGTGTTACTAAGGATGCTTTGTTTATCCAGTTGCAAGACTGTCGAAGAGAATCATTCCAGTGATGCTGCTTATCACGGTTTTAATTCTGCTCAGGCAAAACTGTTAGCTTTGAAAAAGCAATTTTTTTTTGGCCCTACTCTATCTGGCTGCACAGAATTTTCAAAGCACCACAATGTTGTAAAAAATGCCCTTTTAATCAGATTACCCTTGGCGAACGTCCCAAACTCAGGCTGAAGTGCAGTGCTTGTGGTTTCTCAACAGCTTACACTAAGCCTGCACCATGGAAATAATCTACTTTTAAAACCCAGGAAACAAATCGACTGCACTAAGGACATAAGTCGCTGTCATTAGGGAGTGATTAAGCTAAACATTTTTATACACTCTGGTAGCCCAGTTTCATATTGTGTACCTCTGCGCCGAGAGAAAAAATGGTACCCCAAATGACTGCTTGTTTGATTCAGTCACCCCAAAATTTGTGTATAGTCTTACACAAATTAAACTTAATTTTACCCTAATAATCACAAGAGAAAAAAAGAGGGGGAGAAAGAGAGAGAGATTTGCTTTAGTGAATTAGAAAATACAGTAAAATCAGCTTTACAAGCAATAATTCAACTGAGGATCATGAGTTTGATTAAAGACTGTACACGATATTTTTTGACACACATTAGCCTTTCCTAAAAATCCTGCCACCTTATATTAAATTACCTCTACTTTTTTTATGCAAACATATTTCCTTTAATACATAATTTATATTGGAAATTCTGTGTGTTTTTGAAGAGGCAGCTACCATTTTTACAATTTTCCATTATAACGCCAGGTCTTCTGTGATGTTGCATTTTTCATAGTGGGCAAATGCAACATTGAGATGTTTGAATAGAAATTACTGTACCTCCCCTAGTTTTTCTCTAACAAAACTATAAAAAAAAAGGATGCAGATCTGACTCTAATCAAATTATTTGTTGTCTGACACAACCTTGCTATTTTGGTACCTGCAGATTCTAAAGAAGAAAGGATCTAGATGTCAGTTCCTGGTGCATGAGAAGCAGGTGTGTTTGCAGGAGGGAGGGAGGATTGTTTTTGTTTTGTGTGTAAGTCTGAGCTCAGGTTTGACACACATGGCATGTTTAACTGGTCTAAGGTACAAATCAGGTCCGTTCTTTTTCCCTACTTTGGACATTCTGTTGATAGTTCATTTCTAATTTATGAAACATGTCATTAATCCTCAATCTGTCAGACTCTTTTTGACAGTAATTCAGTTTGACAGTTGAAGGATTAATATTTATTAAACATCCCGTACTTTAGAAGTCAAAGAAATGCTCAATTCATTTCCGCGGCAAAATCTTCCAACTCATAGCAAGCACTACCCTCAATCCCTTCGTGCACCCTAAAAGCCAAATAAACCTAACAGA
Source organism: Myiotriccus ornatus (assembly GCA_036023395.1). NCBI lineage: Eukaryota > Metazoa > Chordata > Aves > Passeriformes > Tyrannidae > Myiotriccus > Myiotriccus ornatus. Next base: position 116,532,812 of record JAYRBT010000082.1, read on the forward strand.
CAACACAATAGGAATAGCAGATGACCAAGAAAAGCATAAGAGAAAAAAAAAAAAAAAAAGTAATTACAAGTAATCCTTCAAAAGACTTGGTAGTGGATTCGTTTAAGGTATTCCTCCCTCTGCCCAAGCATATGTTTTCTTGCTCTTCCTTCCCCTTCCAGCCCTCCCCCTCCCTTCCCCACTCATAAATAATTCATAACCTGATAAATATGCAATTTCAAAAAAGTGCAGACACGGCAGCACTGCATTAAAAAAAAAAAAAAAAAAAAAGGCTTGTGCTTTTCACACAGAAGACCTGAGCTGCACTTAACGGATGACAGATTTTCCAGCATTCAAAAGCTGTATTATATATATGATAGAAGTGAGACAGTATTTCTGGTCTGATTCCCTGCTAGACATGTTGTGAATTGTCTGTGGAAAGCTGTAACATAAAACAAATGGTGTTGCTGGTTTGGTTTGGTTTGGTTTCTTCTTTTTCTTTTCTTTCTGTTTTGAAAGAACATATAAAGTGAAAAGCAACGATGTTCCCACCATTTAAAGTTTGACTCAGTGTATGTTTTCAGGTCATTACGAAATTAGGGAGTGAGTACTGCTGCAGAAGGAGAGCAGCCACGTTTTCTCATGTAGCCAGTGCAGAATTTGCAGGTAGCGCACGTGCTGTACGTAATTCTCCAGTGATCCCACTGGGAAGGTCTCCCTCCTCCCAGAGTCCCCCTAAGCAGTGGCCACTTATGGGCCATCGTGTGAATGCTCTTCAGGGGCCAATTTCCCAGGCTCAGCAGCAAAGTGCTGTGCCTGCTGCTTGTACGCAGGTAAAGCCCACCCTAAGTAAGATGCAGGATGAGAAGCGGAGTACCTCCATTTTGTGGGCTAATTGCTTCATTACCACGCTGAAACAAAATGGAGGAAAGACCCTTTTTTTTTTTTTTGGAAAGACTTTCTTTTTTTTTCTTTTTTGCAAAAGCAGTTCTGTGCTGATGTGACAGAAGAGACAAAGCATTGGGAGAAAAATGGTGCTTAAGGAGCATCAGTCATAAGATCACTAATAAGAAATGGAATCTGAGAAATATAGATAATGTGTACACATTCCTACAGCTAATAGATGCACAGGATTCACGTACAGTTGATCTCTGGGTTTAGCAACAGTTAGAACATAAAAATGATTTCAACCCGTGAAGTGTAACCTTTTGGATGAACATTTAAATTGGAAACACCATGGGTAAGAAATAGACCTCAGCATTTAATTTGGACTGGCTAGTTGGAAGCCTGTATTTACTGTACAATAATTTCAAATTTAATTAAATAACACTGCTGATGCCAGTCACATCACCACTGTAAAGATGATTAATTGCATGCTTAAATGAAATATAAACTGCCTTAAAAGTAACATCAATGCAGAGCTCTGTAAGCAGACACCATATGATAGATTTAAATGCACAAGCCTACCTGCATCCCTTAGAAGCACGCCATGGTTAAAAAGACAGGCCCTACATCTGAATGGAGCAACTGTACCAAAACCAGAGCCTTTTACGAGTTTCTATTTTTCAAGGCAAGTCTGATCTATTTTTTTCCCCCTCTTGACACGATTTTTTTATTTTGCAGGAGAGCATTACACGATTTGCATTGTCATCTCATGGGCTGGCTATCGATAGGCAAACAGGGGCTGAGGCACTGTAATACAGGGCTACGCTGTCACAACAAGGCAGCTGGACGGTTATATATTCCACTTTGTTTCCATTGTATTTCAATCCACAGAAGCAGCAGGACAAAGGGCCTGACAGAGTTAACCATGGATTGTCACCTTGATTTGTCCAGTCTAGCAGATATGCAGAAATGAGAATGATACTCTGCTTATAAACAAAACACAGAAACATATAAGTTTGCAAACAGCATTTTCCAGACTGAACTATCTGTGAAAAAAAAAATTAAAAAAATCAAGTATCCTTGCAGGATCCTCCATGGGGAAAATAAAACCAGGAAAAATCATCAGATTAAAACACAGAAAAATTCTTCCCTTGTAACACTGGCTATTGAAAACAGCAGAAGCAAGATCTCTGACTAAGGGCTGGGTTCTCTTTGACTAATCTGCATCATGTTGGTTTATTTATCAGGAATGCTGTGACAGTGCTTCAAAATGGAAGTTTCTATTATAAATGTAAACACGTCAGAGCAGGGACCATTCTGTGTATATGATAAAAGTTTGTGGGACTACACCCTTAACATAGTATAGGGAGGTGCAGTTATACATATGTAGAATACAGTAAATAAAGTATTTCCAGAAAAGGTACCAAATGAAAACCATATTTTCTTAAAGAGTAAAACCAGTGAACGCTGCTGAATTTCTATTCTTAATATAGCTCTGAATTAAATATAACAACCGTCCTATTTAACAATTACTACTTAGAGAGTAAGAAAAGCAGGCAATTGCTAAGAAAATTCAGTGGTGAAGTGAGAGTTATAATTAAAATCCATTACTGCTTTTTTTAATGTGAACAGTCTCAAATTTTAGCAAAATCACATATAAAAGAAACAAAACAAAATCCAACTTAAAAAAATTAAAGGAGTGAGTTGTCTTTTTGCCCTCTCTGTGAGTATATAAAAATTCTGGCTTATGCTTCTGATCAGTAAAGCAAATTAAACTGAAAGGAATTGAAAAGGAGATGACTCAACAGAGCAAAGGTCAGTTCTGAAACACCTTAATTTTTTATAGAAGATGAAAACAACCAGCAAGAAACCTCGTTGTGGTTTCTGACAACCACGTGTTTATTAACTATATGAAAGACATAATCAAACTCTCATTTTGCTTATACAACATACCTCACCAGAATTGACAAAATATTTGCCTCTGAAGAAAAACCGTTCAGAAGCACATCATTGATACATCTTTTTTATTTATAAGATAAGGCTTATCAGAAGATGTGGTATTACATATGAAAATAATGTATTCACTTCTGAGCATGCAGTATTTTAAAGAGGCATGAAAGACTAAATGCATTTAATATTTTAGGGTTGCTATTAGTTTTTAATAATAGATAGCTTGATTTTTGCATTTGTGTATAGATTTCGTTGTTTCATTTGGTGTGCATCCACTCTTTTAACAGTCAAAAAACCCACACTAAAATATAACGCCATTATACCATTTTTAGCATCTACTCAAAGCTATATTATCTATCAGAAAAGGAAAAAAATATACAAATCTTACCCACATACTGGAATGCTAATCTGCATCCATCAAAGGGCTACACATTCACAGTAAAGATTTCAGCCCAAATAAAACCCTTTGCATTATCGTATATATTCAAAAATAAGGAAAAAAATTAGAAACTCTTTTTTTTCTTTACCAAAATTGTTTAGGAAAACCTAAATGCTCCAAAAGAACCATTTATTGTCCACGGAGAAAATTGCACAGATTTGTCTTTCCTCGGAATTCTATGCAGCCAACCGTAATAGCTCTTTGACAGTTCACCTGACTGCAGCAGAAATGGGAATGTGATGGTTACAGTGGATGACAGAAAGGGGCCATTTGAAGTGCTATTATGCAGTTTACATGAGAATATTTCCACTGATTTTGGCTTTATTTAGTTATGTTATGTACATATTTTTTTTTTTTTAATCTAGCAGTATATGCTTTATAATAATAAAGAGCATATTCTTTTCTGAAGCTGCCATATAGAAAAGAAGACCCTAAAATTTCCCAAACCATGCTTTCCCAAACTGTGCTTCACTACTAAAAGTGGAAATGCGTATCTGCTGTTCTGTCTTGCCTCCACCATATTTTAAAAGACTGTTATGCATGTTCTCATTAATCCAGTTAACACAGCAATTTTAGACAGACTAATATAAACCTGATATTGTATGATCGTACTTATGCAGAAGCTTTAGTGGAAGATTTTTTTTTTTTTTTTGATATACACATTTGTGGGATGATTGGAAACCTTTCGAATGTTAAACAACCAAAAGGATACCCTGTAAAGATTACACCCTGAAGAAAAAAACAAAAATAATGTTTGAGCACCTTGCTGGAAGGACCCAATGCTGCAAGCTGTCGTTAGGATAAATGGTCTGCTGAAGCTAATAGGTCTTCTCAGAAGAGTAAAGCCTACTCACATGAGTCAGCACTTACAGCACTGAGCAGTGACATTTAAGCATTTTATGGAAAGAATCAAGGTGTTTTTGCTTTATGGGATTGCTATGTTGTACAGGTCTCAACTGTCATGAAAGGATGAATCAAAACCAGTGAACAAGTACATACAGTTCTTTTCATATCCTGATAACATACAGAAAAACGTGATGGTAACATGGTGGCTGTTTTACACAAAAATGTTTGAAAGAAAAAAAACATATTTACTGAGTAAGAAGCTAAAAGGGATAAATGTGGTAATGACTGAACAACACTGTCCTAACTTACTCTGCATCTGCATGTCATTTATAATTTTATAAGGCAGAGAATATAAGCAACTGTACCCTTGATATATTGTTAAGCAGACCTTCAATGTTTCTATTTTCTGCATAGGGTCAAGACTGTTGACATGGGATTAATCAGCTGTTCCTCCTAAACCATGAATCAGGGCAAATTTTTGTCTGTTTCATGCAGTACAATCGCTTGAGAATAGAATTAAACATAGAAAGTACAGAAATATGTGAAACCCAGCAGAACTTGCAGGCATTCATTGCAACACTGGTAAAATGACAGATTATTTCTGCTTTTGCATTTTGAAGAATTCCAGCAGTAACAACAAGAAGAAAATGCTTAATTTTTCTCTCTTTCTGAAAAAGCAATGATTCTTTGAAACATATTGTTCTCTCGGATCACGATTTTTTATTAAAATATAAACATTTTGCATCTGTTTCCATAAGCACATTTCTTCATATGTGTATTTTGTCCAATTTACAAGCCAAAAAAAAATCCAGTTCTCTTCTTCATATCTTCTAAAGAACATACACCTACACATAAATGTCGCCTGCCACCTGCATTGTTGTTAGCTTATTTGTCAGCCTGTAGCATGATAGGATTTGAGAATATTGGGTGCAAAGTGTCTTCAGGAAGAGGGAAAGAAATCATTCACCATTAGAGATAAGTATGACAAGCTCCTTTTACACTAGGATACACTTGTATTAAACAGAATGGCAGGGTGTCTGAGCAAGATAGCATCTATTACCAATGATGACTCAAAAATGGACACTTATTAATCACTATTTTCAAAATAATTATGCATAGCTTTATAAATGCTATAACTAAGGAAGGATTTTTTTCCCTAAGCATTCCCTAATATTCAAAATACCATTTTCTCGTTACAGAGTTAGAATTTAAACTATCTTGTAAAGCAAGTGTTAAGAGCGTGCAGCAAATATGCAGGTTAGTAATTATTAGGATGTTAATATACTTAGTTTAAAAATAACCAGGTCAAAATAGGTTATACTTATTCAATAACAAACACTTGGTTTTTGTGATGTTTCATAAATATTTTTTTTGAACCTAAAATACCACATATAAAATTTTTTGATCTCTGCTGGTTGCAAACAATGGTTTTTGTTATATGGAATATTTCACTAAGAGGGATGTAAAACAAAGGTTACTGAAGGAAAAGATCTGGAGGGCTTTTGTGAATGAAAGGACTTCTGCTGATAAACAGTTTTTACGTGTTTTGTGTTTTATTTATTTTCAGCACAATTCACTGTCGAGGTTAAGCCTCCCAGATTTACAATCAAACCACTGTAGTAGTATGAAAAACTTACATATTGCTCAGACATGGTAATGTCCTATATTCAAGTACCTCATATGCACAAAACATTTCAGAAACACACTTTGCCTCCAGTATTAATTATGTGTATAATTTCCATTATATATATTTGGATATATAGTGCTGTATCAGCATTATAGAAATACATTATTTAAGGGACTCAGTTTGGAAAAATCCATTATCTTTACAAGGTTTGGACATATTGCTTTCTTTTAATAATAGTTTTGTATTTAAATTAAAAGTTAAGTTTTGAAGAAATAGTTCCAATGAGGGGATAACAATTTGGTATTTAAAAGGAAATGACCATGTTTCATTATGAAAAAATCTGTGCATGATCAGAAAGCACACACGTGTGGATTCACGAAAATGGTTACAGTGTTTTAAAGCTTTTTTCAAAAGTACCTGTATGAACTCAAACTCCAGCAATTTTACTTCTTGTGGGGCACCTTAAATCCCGTGATGGCTAAATTTTATTCTAAAAGTTATTTCAAGCTCTAATTAGCTACAATAATAATCTGATATTCTAGTTAAAAGAATAGAGAATGTAATGACAGACTGTCAACATACAATCACAATGTAGTCTTAACATGTTGCTGCTTTTTTCAAAGCTGCATCCCAAAATCAGGAATTCTAGATAGAAAAAAAGTCTATTTTAAAAAGTAAAAAAAAAAAAAAAAAAAGGAATATTATCTGGATTTGGAACAATAATTGCATATATATGTCTAGGAAATATATACATTTCTGATTTAAATACAGTTTTGGAGCAAACAGCCATTTTACTAATAATGAAAAAAATTATTATAGTAGCAATTGTTTGTTCAGTGTTGCTTTAAATGATGTTTACCTCAAGCTCCAGTAAATGTTTTGACAATGATTTATAAGTATGTCTAATAAAAATGTTATTTTTTTCCATTCTAGCAGACAGCTAAATATTTTATAAACATAGTTCAAAGTAATGTATTGGTTTATTTTTAATAGCTTTTTCCCCTGATTTTTTTCCTTAATAAAAATGTCTCCTCTCCTAAGAATATTTTAAATTAAAGCAAGTAGTTTATTTTTGTTGTTGCTGAAGTATGTTATTTTTTTAACCCCAGTAATACTAATTTGGTAACTTTAGCACCTGCTGACTCTTTTCAGTATATGTTATTAAGGATTAAGCCTTAAATTTATTTGTATAGGTAAAGAACCTGGTATTGCACAGGTCACGTGGTTTCGGCATGAACAATAAAGAAATATTTTTAAATAAGTGTTAGTGTCTCCTTTCTGAGTCCCTTTTTTTATTTCAAAGTGCAAATATGGTTATAAATCACATTATCCAATTCATACACATGGTCTGAATTACAAAACAGACCAGAGTATCTGCATCTTCAGTTTAACATGTGGAGATGACTTATATAATTGAATGAGAATATGGATACTATACTTATACATTGACTAACTTGTTTTAAAGATAACTGCCTCATGGAGGAATGAAGAGTGTGTCTGAGATACCAGCAAGACTAGCTTTCCATAAGGCAACTAGTCCACTAATGTTTCTCCCAAATTTCTCGCCTGATTTATACAGAACAGTCTTATCAAAGTGATAGACCACCCTGCGCTTCTGTATCCAATCAGCCTTTTTTGTGTTACAAAGTGCTTCTCTGCTTAAGTATAATTAAAAGTATCACTAGGGAAAAGTACCTATATTAGAAAGGTTATGATCAGCAAAACTTACTTAAGCATCTGTTTTCCTTTATGCATAGTTTGTGCCCACCTCTGTTTGGAAAAATATCTCTTCATAAACACATTCCTAAACATATTGACCCCAGAGCCCAGTGGATGTAGCCAGGAAGTAACCATGTTCCAAAAACTACACTGCCAGGAGTAGGCACCATTATCGGTGCTCTCTGGACCAATGGAAAATCACCCATGGGCAACACAGGCACCCTTTTTCTGCGGTATAGACAAGCACCTACTGTATGTGTTTGGAAGATGAGATCTGGAGGGCAACCTGTGTTGGTGACCTCTTTTTGAAGTTTATGTTCTGTACATGAAAGACCAAAAATAAAAGCATGTCCTCACTTCACCCATGATATTGTTTTTAATGCATTCAAATTGTGATTTTTGATACATGGCATGTGGCACTTTTTATATGAAAATCATATGGGAGATGTTTTGATACCAGCTGATGAACAGAAGAAAGCTACTCGTATTTGGAAACTGATACTTTCCCACTGAAATACTAATACTTCGGAGGGAAAAGTGACTGTGATTCCTTGACTATTTGGCAAAATAAATGTACTGTAAAATTTTAAGAACCCTTTTAAATACAAAAGAGTTATGTAGAAAGTATTTATCCTGAGTCTTGTACTAAAGGACCATTTCTGCCTACTTTTGGCTTTCCCTTCACTTCTGTTGCCTCCTGGAGTGTGGGCATAGCAAGCTCTGGAAGGTAAAGGCCTAGAGGTTGCTCAACACTGCTAACTTCCCTTGTTTGTCATCATCTAAGAAGCACTGCCCTGTCATTTTGAAAATATTTTATATCTTATTGGCCTGCAATGATCTGGCATCATCCACCACACTGCAGCATGTGGGACTGAAAACCACCTGAAGTAGTCTTGTGGAACCCTGATAGAGATGCTGCTTGGTGATGAACCCCCTGCTGCCTTTTGAGTTCAGTGACAGCATCTGGTGGGTGCTCTCTGTTGCCTTGTGGGTGACAGTTTGGGGGGCCATGGGCAGGATGAGGGCTGCCAGAGACCCTGCAAAGCTGAGCACATGGCTCAGGACCTGCCTCCATGTCTTTCACCCTGATACCACCTCTTGCCATTACACCACAGATCCTGCTGTGCCCAAACTGGAGAGAGTCAGCTCTCACACTCTGCCTGACAATGAATTTTTTAATAGAGCAACAAAAAGGAAAAGCTTTTTCGTTGTGGAATGGTTGGAATAAAGGAGGAGTAGAATCAGGGTTCATAAGAAGGTATGGTATAAAATCTGCTTTGCATCCCAAATTCTCCCAGATTAGATCCAAACCAGGTGTTATTACAAAGCAATCAAACAGCAGGAAAGGAAACACAGTCAAGGCTGCTTTGATAACAAATCCTGTATGAACTTCATAACCTTTTCACAGGGAAGAAAGGTTGTTACTTTGCTGAGGCATAAACACTTGCAGTCTGTGTGTAGATGTGTCTTAAGGTGCTTGTGTGCGTGCTTGTGTGTCTGTATGTGTGTATGTGTGTGTGTGTCTGTGTGTGTGTGAGGGACAGTCGGGTCAGGTTCTTATTTATGACTTGTGAGAGACAGAAACAAGGATATTTACTTGCAAGTCTGTAAAGGACATCAGTGTAAACAAGATTAGGCCTGTAATATTATTCTTTAGCCAAGATCTACTCTACAGAAGGTCACTTAGGTGAAAAGTATGTGAAATTGTTATGACAGCTTTTTAAGCATTAATTTGATAAAAGAGATATGGTGCAAATACAATGGTACACAGTGTAAAAGGCTCCCAAGCTGACTGAAAGTCCTTTAGTACTAACCTGAGACTCTCTGGATCATGGAAAAACAAATAGTTTAAAATTACTCTTAGAAAGGAAACTGGGTTTTATTTTGACAAGAATTTTGTGAGGTTTAGAAGGAAGTGTATGCCAGCTGCCTGACACTACTCTCCTATTTAAATCTCAAAATGTCATACTTCTCTGGAGTCTGGAAGGATCTACCCTGCAACAAAAGAACAGGTCAATTCTGATGTCTGAAAAATCATTTTCTGCCCATAAACTTTAATACTGACTTCTATTCCTGAGAGAGAGAACAAAAGGATGTGTTGGGGACAGTGGAGGCTGTGAAGCACTTTTAAAAATACCTTGTAATGCACCATTACTCTCTCCACCCACCACTTTTTTGTATGTGGAACTTGGTATAATTTTCCAAGGGAATCTAATTCCAGAGGTAAGTGCTCTACCCCTTACTGGGAGTCAGATCCAGCTGCAATCCCAAATACAAAATTAAGGCATTTTAAGTTGCCAAATATTTCTGAAAATCTCCCAAAGCTCGGCATTTGTTCTTGCTTCTAGCAAATAATTCTTCAGTAAGTCAGGTGTTCTGAGCTGCGTATAAACACCTGTTTCTGTTTTTTAAATTATTGAAACCATCAATATGTACCATAAATGTATGCTTACCCATAGGTTCAGTTGTATTGCCATAATTTTTCTTTTTAAATCACAGAACATAGGAGTCCTTCACTATGAAAGATTCATAAAATACTCTTTAAAGTGTAGTACATCAGTGCTTTAAAAAGAACATTTTAAAAATGAAAGAATTTGTCTATTTTGTTCAAATGAATATGTCCTAAGTTATGCTTCTCAGTTGTCCCAATTTATTTTAATATGAAAAAATCTAATCTCCGCTTGTAAAGCAGATTATGCATGTATTAAATTCTTTAAAATTAGAATATACTTAATGCCACATTAGTTCCAGGCACGCAAAATAGGAGAAAGAATTATACACCTAAACAAGAAGAATGGGTTTTAAGCTCAAGTTTCTACTTTGCTCCAATTCTCAATTGGTAAAATAAAACAATGTACAATCTACCATTTAATGAAATGCACTGATGAATTAAATTTTTTTCCAAATAAATCACAAAATAAAAGATTTAAAACAGCCAATATTTTTAACTGAGAAAAAGCAAGGCCAATGCACAGCTTCAGTTTTCTGTAAACTTGGTACATCCAGCTTCTTTTCCTTTTTCTATTCTCCCTTGCCTCCAGTTGCTAAAGTAAATTCCATTTTGCACTTCTAAGCACTCATTCTGCTTTTGGTCTCAATTGCTGGCTCCCCTCTGTCCAAGAAGAGGTCAGAGCTATTTGGACTAGGGCCTAAAACATACGAAGACTGTAGGCCCTTTGGTCCTCAAAGTCATGACTACAAGTTCATTTATGGCAGCTCGCCAGCAGAGTCATTGTACTTTGAGGTTGTTGGTCCTGGTTTTCTGTCATGCCATCAGAGAACTACTGCCTCCACAGCTGTCAGTGTGTCATCTCCCACAGGCTTTGTTTTTTCTGTTAAATCCTTCACAAATCTTGCTTCCTTAGGGCTTGGTATATCAAAGGTATGTTTCCCTCAGTTGTTATTGCTATCCAAGGACAGCAACAGTTTGTGATTAGGACAGATAACTAACTGTTGTGGGGATGGGTACATAAACTCTTAAATCATAAATCCAACAAAAAAGAGAACACAAATGCAATGAAACTATCATTCTTTTATCAGAAAGGGCATCCATTACCGTAACAGCTCTCGGACACAGTGGAAGAGACAATGGATGAGACTCAACTGACTAAGTTAATAGGGAAGAAAGAGGAAGCAGAACATTACACAGAAAAAAAAAAAAAGACTGAACTCAAGCATACAGCCCAGGCACTCCACGAGTGTTGCCCGTCTGATATATGCAACTGTGGTTCGATGAAGTGCTGCACATTGAGCAAAGGTCAACAGATGAAGCAATTTTAGCTCACGTAAATGTGTAAAGGAATTTACTGCTGAGTGCACTGAGGTTTATACTTTGTCTGGAGAAGGAGTGAAAGGGGATGGCATCTGCTCTTCTATTTTACCATGAAGAGTTCTTGATGTATGAGAAGAGATTTGGTTTCTCAGAGGGCAGCCTTGCCCTTCAGGCAAAGTGCCTCCTGACCCCTGTGGAGACATGATTTGATCCACTCACAAGGTCCGTTTTATGGGATAACACTAGGAAAGTTCTTCCCATTGCCCTTGCTGGAGTGGTGAGATTGTGGTCTTTTCTTTATAATTGATGCAGTGACAATATTTTAAAGGACAAACTCTTATCTTAGAGGATAAGATATAGCAAACTCATCCTGAAGAAAAACCAGACAGCTTTCTTGAGGTTTTTTGTGTTATCCTTTATTTTAAATTCTGTTTATGTTGCTAAAATTTGCGTACATATTTTTAACGAATACTACACAGCTGAGAGACACCGAAAGATGCAGAAAGTGAAGCTTGTTAATACTAGTTCATTAAATTGAGCTTGACTTGATTTATAAAAAAACCCTACGTTCTTGAATCGCATAGACTGCAAAATAATTTTCACTCAACCCCTCAAACTATGGGATTGTGTCTATCTATTTAGCTGAAGTACCTGGAAAACCTTCTCTGTCAGGGTGTTTAGGTACCTCATGGTCTGCTAATGTATTAGGTTGCACAATGCCTTGTTAATCAGATTTCTCTGTCAGCTGTCTCAGCCCTTAGTGCCCTTGGCAGGTTTCAGCATAGTGTTTTCTCAGGTTGTCTTTTTCTGCTGCTAAGGCAGGAGCTCTATGTCCCTGACCAAGATACCACCCTGCATCAGCCACATGTATCTGCCTCTCTACAAACATCATTTTCTCAACTCCAAGATGAACTTCACCTGGGAAAAATGTAGATGAGTATTTCGTGTTTGCGTACTGCCTTCTATGCCCAAACCTACACCTATACAGTCCCATAAGATTTGGTCCCCTTAGTCATATGCTTCATAACCCATTGAGAGAGGAAGCCAGGACTAAGCTGTTAGAGCTGATCTTGTAATGCAGACATCTCTAGTCACCTCAGAGCATGATTTGTACTCCATCTGCCCAAAAGGTTAAACCTTAACTTTGGCATGAATAAGAGGCAATGGGAAAAACAGTAAGATATTTATTTTAATAACTTGCTTTCTTTATAACCTTTCTCTTGATGAAAGATATGTCTACCTGATAAGTTAGTTGGAAGCCTGTGATCTTTCAGATTTGGATGTAGGATGTTTGAAGGACCAAGACAGAACAAAACACAACATCCGCTTGTGAGTGTCCAACCAAGGTTTACTTTGGTGTTTTAAATCCCACTTTTGATTATTGTACCACATTACATCTATGGATCAGAATGGATCAAACTATTGGTATGAAAAAGTTCTCCATCTAGAATTTTATGTACTACGTAACCCAACAAACTAACCATGCTATTCACCATGTAGAGTTAGGACTGAGTTTTCTGCCCTGCTACTCAGAGGCCTCTTCCCATGACCATCACCTCTCCAGTGGTAATCATAATATTTTTTTTTCATTACAACTGATGAAAACTTGTTTTAGAAATTAACCAATCACTTAAAATAAACAGACACAAACCCTGGCTTCCTATTTAATTTCATAAAATTAAACATCTTCACTTCACCCTATCCATCTGTAGTGGGTTGACCTTGGCTGGATGCCAGGTGCCAACCCACCTGCTCTATCACTTCCCTTCTCATCTGGACAGGGGAGAGAGTAAGGGAAAAAAACAACTCATGGGTTGGGGGTAAGGCAGTTTATTTAAAGTGAAATCAAAGACGAAGCTAAGAGAATCAAAAGATAGCAGGCCTGTAGTTTCCTGGGTCTTACTTCTGGCCCTTCCTGTGGATGGGCATCACATTAGCCAACTTCCAATCATCTGGTGATCCAGGGCTGTTTTGATAAATGACGGAGTGGGCTTGGTGAGCTCTTCCGCCAACTCCGTCATCACCCTAGGACAGATCCCATCTGGTCCAGTAGACTTTTGAGGATCCAAGTGGTTCTCCAGGTCACTAACTTCTTCCTCCCAGATTACAGGGGGCATATTCAGCTACCTGTCCTTGTCTACCAGCCCAGGAGGCCAGTTGTTCTGAGGACAGCCTGTCTTACTGTTGAAAACTGAAGCAAAGAAGGTGTTAAATACCTCAGCATTTTCCTCATCTCTGGTGACTATGTTTCCCCCCATGTCCAATAAAGAACAGAGGTTTTCCTTGCCCTTCCTTTTGCTACTGATGTATTTATAAAAACACTCTTTGTTATCCTTAACATAAGTGGTCAGATTAAGATCAAATTATGCTTTTGCCTCTCTAATTTTCTTTCTACATGACCTAACTACATTCCTAAACACCTAATGAGTTGCCCGCCCTTTTTTCCAAAGGTGATAAACTCTCTTTTTATCTCTAACTTCATGCAAAATCTCCTTGTTGAGCCAGGCCAGTCGTCTTCCCCACCGACTTGCCTTTCAGCACACTGGGACAGCCTGCTCCCGTGCCTTCAAGATTTCTTTCATGAAGTATGTCCATCCTTCCTGGATCCCTTTGTTTTTAAGGGCTGTTTCTCGAGGTACTCTTTGAACCAGCCTCCTGAATAGGCCAAAGTCTGCCGTCCAGAAGTCCAGGGTAGAGGTCTTATTGATGCCCTTCCTTACTTCACCAAGTAGTGAAAACTCCATCATTTTGTGGTCACTGTACCCCAGACAGCTTCCAAACAACACATCTCCCACCAGCCCTTCTGTTTGTAAACAGCATGTCTAATGTGGCCTCAGCCCTGGTAGGTTCATTTATCAGCTGCAACAGGAAATTATCCTCTATACACTCTGGGAATCTCCTAGACTGCCTCCTCTTCGCTGTGCTGAGTTTCCAGCAGACATCCAGCAGGTTAAAGTCACACACAAGAACAAGGGCTGGCGATTTTTAAACCTCTGCCAGCTGCTTGTAGAATAATTCATCATCCTGGTTCGGTGTTCTATAACAGACTCCCATCATGATGTTGGCCTTGTTGGCCTTCTCCGTGATTCTGACTCTTAAGAACTCAACCTTGTCATCACTGACCTCAAGCTTTACAGAGTCGAGAGACTCTCCAACACATAGAACCACCCCTCCACCTCTCCTACCTTGCCTATCTCTTCTGAAGAGCATGTAGCCATCCACTGCAGCATTCCAGTCATGTGAGTCTTCCCACCATGTTTCCTTGATGGCAACTGCAACATAGTTTTCCTGCTGCATGATGGTTTCCAGCTCCTCTTGGTTGTTTCCCATACTGCATGCATTGGTGTACATGCACTTCAGCTGGATTGCTGATATCACTCCTAACCCTGGGTTTCCACCCTTAGGTTCATCTCTGGAGAGACTGGTTTCAACCTCTTCCCTCTTCAAACCCAGTTTAAAGCCCTCTTGATCAGCCCTGTCAACTTATATTCTAGGGTTCTTTTGCCCTTCCTAGATAGATGAAGCCCATCTGACTCTGGCAGGCATGGTACCACAAAAATTGCCCCATCATCAAAAAAACCCAAAATTCTGCTAGTGGTACCAAACCTTTAACCACCTATTGATAAAATGGGTTTTCTTACTCCTCATTCATCCCTGTTACTGCAGGAACTGAGGCGAACACCACCCATGCTCCTGTCCCATCAACTAACCAACCCAAAGCTTTAAAGTCCTTTTTAATTGCCCTGGTACCTCTTTTATCAGTCTTATCACTGCCAACCTGGACTACCAACAATGGGTAATAATCAGAGGGAGCTGATTAGCTCAGGGAGTCTCCTGCTAATATCCTTCATCTGGGCCCCAGGAAGGCAGCAGACTTCCCTGTGGTTTGGGTCCAGTCAGCAGGCCCTCAGTTCCCCTCAGAAGGGACTCACCAACTACAACTACCCTTCTCTTTTTCTTAATAGTTGCAGTTGTGATCTGTCTAATAGATGGAGTGCAACTGGGAGACCCTCTAGACCTTTCTTTTCTAGATCACCTTTCTTTTATTTATGATTTCAATAAACCCACCCAGAAATATAAACACTCTACTCTGCAAGCTGAGGATATTCAGTTTTATATCTGTAGCGTCACCAGAGGCCAGTTCTATCTTTGGACTGTACCACTCTGAGTGCCCATTCCTAAAGTATAAAATGAAATAATGCTGCAGTATAAGACAGAGTAACCAATTTGGTCATTCTTCAGGACAAATAGTTTTAAACAGAGCAAGGTATGATATGTCTTTCTAATTAACAGTAGAAATAAAGAACACTGAAGGATTTCAGTAGTGCAAACTACTGTACAGTTTGTATTCTGTGTATTAAAAAAAAAATTATCTGATATGAGAAATAGCTATTTCTTCTTGTTCCTACCACAACATCATAACAATCTCAGCAAGATGGTACAGTATGGTAAGACTAGGATCTACAAACTACTCCTTATATCAGATGCTTTTCTAATTTCTATGTATTTCTTTGTGTGTTTTCATATTTCATATAGTTCCAGAAAAACACCTTTACATAGCTATAGATGCTCTCCTAACATGAATTCTAGAATGGCACTGGGGAACTCATCCTTTTGCTGAGTCAACAAACATAGCACCATACCAGAATGCCACTGCAATTTAATTCTAGTTATTTCTTAAATCTTATTACCTCACAATGAATTATAAATAACAAGGGAAAAATAAGATAGCAAAAAACATGTGAGCCATTGACAATAACAGAGGAAGCAACAGTAGACTTCTACAAAAGCAAAATGGAAATGTCTGAATGCTGTTCTGTAGTGCAGTAGGTTTTTTTAAGAAGAAGAGAAAATCTTGGTAGAATATCTTTGCTTAGGTTTGGGTCAGTCAGAATATACACATTAACCTGATGCATGTCAACAGTCCTGTTGAATTTGATCACACACAATTCAAATGCATTAACTCACTACTTCAGGTATGTTTGCAAATCAAAGCTGCTTGTAGTGATATTAAGTAACATTCTTAAAACTGTCTGGGTGATTTAGGTCCCACAGCCTGAGACACAAAAATCTTCAGGGAAAAAACACCCTCAGATTGTCAAAACCTTCAGAGATCCCCTGACTCTTCAGCCCCAAAGAAGGAGCTTCTGTTCCCATTTGGACCAGAGGGCAATCTCTGCTTGGGAAAACCAGTGCAGTAAAAATTCACTTGGGGTGGCAAGAACTAGGAGACATTAATGGAGGGAAGTTTGGACACCTACCTCTACTCAGACAGGTAATTCCTCTACCAGGTGCACAGTCTGTAGCAGTGCTTGCTCTTCTGAAAGTATTTTATCCCAGTTTTTCCACTGCTGAAAAGCTAGAGAGAAAAGGGCTTTCAGTGGAACATCAAGACCCAGCAAGTTAGAACAAATTTTAACAGAAAAAAAATGTGAGCTTGGGATCTCTCCTGAACTTCTTTGAGAGCAAGGTCTTGCACATGGATCTGTTATGTTCCTGAAGTACCTTCCCAGTAATAGTCTTTTGGGGTACGGTACATGGACACAGCTGCACAATTTCAGGCTTTCTGCACCTGGGATGTAGACTCCATTTCACCTTCACACCTCTCAATCATAATCCAGCACAACAAGACTAAAGTAACTCAGGAAACTGACTCAGATCTTAGGACCAAGTATTCTAAGTGGTTTATTCTCTGTGTCAGCATGGAGGTTGCTTGGCTCAGACTCACTAGCAAAAAAAATGGTGGGTTTTGAGCAGCAGTTTTGTGACTGTGCACTAAAGGATGGGCTTATCATGGCTAGGCTTCGCGAACGAAGATTCTAGGAGGGCTCTACCCACGCTTGGGCTCTACCCACGCTTGCTACA
>JAYRBT010000082.1:116549993-116563527 GCA_036023395.1 Myiotriccus ornatus
AAACTGCTGAACTGATATAAGCTCCGTATCACCAATGGTGATGTGGGGACAATGGAAGACTTCCTGAGGTGCAGGCTGATATAAAACTTCTGTCTTCTTCAAGTTGACTTTTTGGAGATAGTACTACTTGCCTTGTGCTAGTTACATGGACAGAGTCTGAATTTCTTTTGCTCTGATTCTTCCTCTGAACTGAGAAAAAAAATAATTATCATCTCATGCATTATATTTAAATAGCCTTTGCATGAGATGAATATAAAATTAATAGAATAACCCAACTCTGAACTAAGGCTTGTCATGCCGCGTGACATATCTTTACTACCTCCCCTCTCATAAGAAATGGAATGGATTTCTATATTTATTTCTGATATTTTAACTCTGTAATACAGTCGTTAAGGCAACTGTATGGAACTGTACATTTCAACACTTTAAGGAATAAGGCAGATAAAATAGTACGGTGGTGGGCTGTTCTACGTCTTAAACAAGCCAGGTTAATATTTAATTCCTTGTAACTTAAATACAAACATGGGTACTGATGAGCATCATCCATGTAAGGACAAGAGTCTGTTCTTGATGGAAGAAGTAGTGCAAAATATCTTTTGTCACCTGTATTGGAAAGCATTGACCAAGTAGCTTGGTGAGAAATATGGCAGAAGACAATCCACATTGTCTTTTAATGACCTTAGAAGAATTTCTACACACAGGTGTACATGCACACATACACACACATACATACATTTTTCATTAGTCTGCTAAATCACAAAACTCTAGATTATCCCCAAGGACCACTGCATGATTAGTTGATTTGGACTAGCTTGTAGCACTTAGGAAAGCTGTGACGTTGTTTTCTTCTACCTCTCTTCTACCTTTGCTTACATATATAGCTAAAATATCAACCAATTCTACCTTAGACAGAGGAATATAATCAACTTGACTGTGCTGGTTTTGGCTGGGGTAGAGTTAATTTTCTTCACAGAAGCCAGTATGGGGCTGCGTTTTGTGCTTATGTTGAGAACAGTGTTGAGAACCCAGAGATGACTTAGTTACTGTTGAGCTGTGCTTACACAGCTTCAAGGCCATTTGTGCTACTGATCCTATACTGTTGGTGAGGGAGCTTGGGGTGCACAAGGAGTTTCGAGGGGACATAGCCGGAAGAGTTGACCCCAACTGACCAAAGGGATATCCTATACCTTATGGCACCATGCTCAACGTATAGAGTTGGGCGAAGAAGAGAAAAGGGAGGCAATGTTCAAAGTGATTTGTCTTTCCAAGCCACCATTATATGTGATGAAGCCCTGCGTTTCTGGGTATGGCTGAACACCTGCCTGCACATGGGAAGCGGTGAATGAATCCCTTGAGTGTGCAACTTTTACTTTACCTGTTTAAACTGTCTTTATATAAGACCACAAGTTTCCTCACTTTTGTGAGCAGGTGGATGCATGGGGCTGAGTTGCACCTGGGCATAAATCATGACAATGGTTCTCGACTTTCATATCGCTCACACACCCCTCCCTTAAATTGCATTTTTAAAAATTACTTTTCCTTTCTATAACCATATTTTGCCCTTTCAAATAATACAAATGAAACAGTATTAAAACAAAGTTTTAAGCAAACATTGATAATGTGGATCAATTATCAGGGCAAGAAATTTAGAAACTGTTACATAAGCCGTGGCTCATAATAATAGATTGATGCTCACAGGTATTCCAACTGTAGTTTTGGATACATCTTCCTAAGGTAGGCGTATTTCTCTCCACAGCTCCCAGGTATGATCCATTGGCTGGTCCTAATCTGTGTTGAGCACCATACTCAGAAATATGACGTGGCTTCTTTCTGGTCCTTGTGTCTGTGTTTCTTCCCATGGAAACCAGGATCTAAGGAAAGACAGCAAGAGGACTTGTTCATTCCTGGATCTTGCTCTGACACGTATTTGGACTCATCAACTGTAAAGTACTCTGAAGTCTTGCAGTTTAAATACAACAGTAGCGAGCGTGAGGAGCTTTCATAGAGCACAGCAATGTCCCTACCATGGTTTCACAAACCCTTTCCTAACCCAAAATAGCAAGAAGACATGGGGCTGCAGACACATGTTGTCCCTTGTCTCTTCTCCCCACAAGCTGGCAGGTGAAGCTGCCTTTTCCTGGGCTGCTGTGGCAGAAGGCCTGGGGCCACAAAGTTCAACAAAAATGTATCATGGAGTCTGGGCCACGCAAGCAATTTGACACATTTTGAAGGTTCTTGACATTCTGAATATAAATCTGTATCTCCAAAGGTGTGGTTCCTGTTAGAAGATCTATGGCAGTAGTCCTCTTGGCAAAATGCTTCTAAAATAATTGGCAAAAACTTCTTAAAATAAGCAAGATTGAGACAGCTATCCTCTTGCAAATTATTTTTATGGGCAATCTTTGTGAGGTTTTCCTGTTTTATTCATCTTTGGTAATACTGTAAAGGCTGGAGAAATAAAGAAGGGCATATATACCTGTAATTTTTATCCCACTGCTTAGATTAATTTCTCACAGACCAACTACTTCATTTCAGCAGACTCAGTTCAGGTTTAACAAAAATATGGCTTTTAGTAGTAGAGAACTTTTATTCCTTAGAACAGTTGACTCTTAAATTCCTTTTTTTGCAACAATAATATGGAATATTTTACTGGTTTGACCATTTGAGAGCTATCTCTCAGGATAAAAAACACTTGCCTGTTTGTATGTACAGGTGTGCGTGTATGTATATAAATTAGAAAGATGCAACTCTGAATACAGCTTTATGTGCACTTGGATTACTGGATCTAAATCTTTTACATCTAAGTATCTTGTGGGTATTGTCATACTAAATGTTTAATACATTCTGGAAACAGCTAGTGCTAAAATGAATAGTATATAAAGAGAAATATGTCAAGTAACAATTTAAAAATAAAGTCATTACTTCCTATCATTAGACACAGTTACTTTGTATATCAAAGCAGTGTGTCACACTTGTATTTTCAAAACTGGCTTTATTCTTATCATAGGGTTACCAAGAAAATGAAGTAAAAGTGCATGATAACTATCCAGAGGTTTTATCCACACCTGTATTCTTACATCAAAGTGGGTTCTATTTTTCAAACTCATTTCTCACTAATGCAATTCCAAATTCCAAATTTATTGGAAATGAAAGGAAGAATTTTATTTTCAGCCTTGAATAACTTTGTCTTTAAATAATATTAAAAATTTTTAACTAAGCAAGATATATACTTAATTATTTAAAATAAGGAAACCAGTCTGTGGCCACAAAAGGAACTCATTTTCCCATAGCACATCAGAATAAAATTTTTTTAATTAATTCACAATCAGTATAGCATTCCTGTCTAAAAGAAGTTGGCAGATTTTTGTTTATAGTTTCAACAAAGAGCACATGTTGTTTTCATCAAAGGCTCCTCAACACGTAGAACCAGACAGTACAGCAGATGCTACTGTGTCTTCATATTGAATTGATATTTTGAAATAAAAGATGAACTTTGGTTACACATTCTTCTGTGTCAGAAATCACCCTTAAGCTCTTCCTCTGAGTCTCCCCTTCCCAGCCCTCCTAGTGAGGCAGCAGTGCTCACTGTGGGCCTGTCCCACTTAGCACTTTCTTCTTGATATGCATGAGTCACCACCACCTACAGCAACTCATTTTAATAGTAGGAACTGGTACTACAGGCCATTTAAAAGAGAATTATGTGACAACCCTATCCTATAAACAGAGAAGGAATAGTAAAAAATGTGCAGAGCTGTGTATTCCCTTACAGACTTTAGGAAGACTGACAAAAATACTGTTTAACGTTTATTCATCTGGGACTTAACCAAAATAATGTTATTTTCCCTGTACCATCCATCCAAAGAACACTGGAAAGAGAGTGTAGAAATAACATATGGTCAGACATTTTTCCAAGTACGATCTAAATACTGCACTGTACCACTGTCCAAGACTTACTTCGGACAGTGGTAAACACTACAATTTGGCCTAACAGGAAGAGAAGGGATGGTAGGGATGTTCAGCATGAAAGAGCAAGGTGGAAGTTAATTATGTGTCTTGTTTGATCTGCAGATCTCATTGAGATTTCTTCTTTTACTTCTTGCAAGTCAAAACTGATTACACACTGCTCTGTGAGCTGATGAAGACTTGGACCACAGCACAGCTGACAGTCAGGTAGCCAATGCTGTCACAAACAGCCAGCTGCTACAAGCACCCTGTAATTCAGGGCAGTGTTGGGTCCAATGCAGGAATTTTTTCCAAAGTTACCACTTTCCTCCTTCTATTCTCCCCAGGTCTCAAACACATGACTTACACAATACATGTGGCTGTGTTTTCCCTTACTTCTGCCTCCTGTTGCTGCTGCCTCAAGGAATAGGAGACATTGCTTCCTCTCTCTCTCCCTAATCAGAATTCCCTCCAAAGCTGCATTTTCTGAAAACTGTCTCTTGCCTTCCTACCTAGTTTTGAGATCTCCTATTCCAACCTCCTTTCTCAGTTCACCAAGAATCCCGTTGATCTATACTCAATAATGTTTTCTGAATGTAGTCATAGCCATTAGATGAAGGCTCCAGAAGGTGGTCATCTGCCCAAAGGTGGGACTCTTGTCCCAAGAAGAGGCAACATCCACTTAAGGTGTTAGGAAATTAGGTATCTAATTAGAGGGAGCCCATTTCTCAATTTTCCTCTGTTTCTCTCCCTTTTTTTTTCCGAAAAAAAAAGTCCTGAAGTCCTTCAGTTCCACAGTCCTGCATACTGCATTGTACTTACTGAGGAGAAATAGAAAGCGCGTCTCACTCTCTTACTCTTCAAGCAAAAGGATGGTCATCAGTAGTTCTGCTGCTCCCTAAAAATACTTACTTGAACCGAGGTGTGGCACTGGCTGGGTTGCCTGTTTCCTGAAGTGTTAGAATGTGTACACTGTGCTGTGTAAGCATTCTGCTAAATAGATAAACCAAGATACAGAAAATGTTCAGGAACTTGCCCAAGGCCATATGGCAATTCAATAACAATGTTGGGAATTAAAAACAAGGTTGAAGTTTTTCAAAGAGAAATACTTTCTCACAGGGAAAGAAGCCTTTATCAACAGTCCTGGGGAAAGTGGGATATTGTGAGCTCTTGAAGTGCTTCATTTTTGCAAAATCATTCCTGAAGAATGCTCAACTTTTTAAAAATGGCTTGTTTTAGAACAGGAAATTATTATCTAAAAGTGGAAACATATTGATAACCTGTTCAGATGTATTGTGGATAAAAAAGCGACATCTCCAATGATTCTGAGACAATCAGAAAATACAGTACAACCTGAAAATCTTGGAGTTTTCATTGAAGTACATTGTTATTGGTGTGTTGTGTTTTGAGGTTATTTTTTAATTTTTATTTTTCACAAGAGCGTGGCTTAAGAACACAGAGGTCACCTTCTCTCCTTACCCAAGAAGAGGACACAGGAATGTGTTTCTGCTGCATTCACATGTGGCCTCAGCAGAGGTAGCTGGAGTTTGTCCTGCCCCAGTCCCCTCTGCCATCGTTTAAGCTTCCGGTTTCTACCCCACACATGAAACTCGAGCATTCACCACCTTACTCATTGAGTTTTTACCAAGGAAACCATAGAGACTCGTACTCATCATGGCTACTTCACCGAGAATATATTAGGGAAAAGGCCAAATCCTTACCTGTGGTAAGTGTGTTTCTACAACGATGAGCTCCTATAGCCGTAGCATCAGGCATCTACTCTAGTGCTACTGGGGCTGCATGTGTGGTGCTGAGAGAGAGAACATATCACAGTGTGTTCTTTCATTTTGGGGCATCTCAGGAGGCCCATCACCTCGTGAAGCTGACAAGTTCCCCCAGCCATAAGAGGCTGTTCCAGGCAGATGTTTGACAGGCACAGCCACAGCTGCAGAGCTGTCAGCTGTTAGGGAAAACCTCTGCCTCTGATCCTCTCCAGTATGAGAGAGAGGCCAGTTGCTTCTGATGTGATTTCCCTCCAACATGAGAAGAGGACTGTCTCCCTGGTAAAGGTAATGAGAACACTTTGTGACTGGATTGACGGTGATACAGAGTTTGTCTTTCTACTAAGGTGACATGTAAATAAAGCCAGAGCCTTCATCTGTCTCCAGTTTTGTATATTCACAAAAACTCTGGGTGAAGGAGCTTTTAAATTTTAAAGAAACACTTTTATTTTTTTAAAGGTGCAAAAACTTCTGAAGTTGCAGGACATTTAGTTCCATTTTAAATTAGGACTTTTAGACAGCACTCCTAAACAACTATAGTTGTAGTAACAGGCTTAATCCATTTAAAGTACGAAACAGAGGTGCATTTCTTATATTTGAAAATAAATTACTGAACAATTTTTATAGCAAATATAATTCAGTTCAACACTATGGTTTAATAAAGAAGTAGCAAAAGAAATAATTTAGTAAACATATAGACTTTGCAAAGATAAGTCTCATCACTGACGCACAGATGCCTTTGCATAAGCTTTGTTGAGTGAATTAGACAATTATAATGGCCATTTTTTTATCTTTCAGTTTTTATTTTTCAGTTTTATTGCACAGGGCCATGCTTTAGTGTCTCTCATATGGATTATGTCATTTCCCTCACAGAGTTGTTCTGACAGCCACTCAGAAATATTACACCTCTATCCTGGGTTGAACCTCTCTGTCCATGTCTTCTACACCATGCAATGAGTGGGCTGATCATGTAAGAGGAGACAATTCTGCCTATTTTTCTGGCACCTTTTTTTGATTCTCAGATGCTCATACAGACAGTTTCTGTGAATTAGAACAAAGTATTTCCTGACCTTCATAAAAATTCAAACCTCCAGCACTTTGGCCTTTACGGCAGTGGCATTTTTCTGCGTACAGTGTGTAGGACAAAGTAAGAAAGATTTTAGAGACAGAAATTCTATTTAATATTGTTAACGAGTCATTGATAGCTGTAAGAAATCTACTTTCATTCAGAATTTATATACTGGGGAATTCTTTTGTGTTCAGAACGCTGGATAAAAACAAATTTGTCATTTTAAGAGATTATGCACACACTCTGAAGACATAAGGCACTGTTTTGTCAGAAACGCATCCCTCTTTGTGTAAGACATTTTGAATAGCATGTATATTGGAGAAATGTTTTGGATGGGAGGTGGAAGAACAAACGGATGACAAAACTTCTGGTATTGACCAAACATAGGAGCTTCTGACTCTGTTATGATTCACAACTACAGCTGGCCTTGTGACTTTCCTTACTACACACCAATGGATACTACAATGAAAGAAATTTTCTTCAGAAAGGAATATGAGATGAAAACAACGGTGAGAAACAGTGATGTGGCCTGGTGACTTCAAGAAAGGGTCTTTTATTTTCTAAAATAATATTGGTGCTATAAAGTGAAAGAAAAGCCAGAAGATCCCTGAGGTTATATTCCTAAAAAAAGTATGTACATATCCACATTTATCAAACGGTGTCTACTTTAAATTTTTCCTTTAATAAAACTTCATGCCTGTGCATTGTTGTTCACATTCTACAGCAAACAGGTAGATGCAGTCAAAAACTTGAGTCTTTCACAATAACAAAATTGACAACCATATTTATCTGAGAGAATTTGACTCAGAGGGAGCACAACAATGTCACTCAGAGGTATCTTACAGAATGCTATTTTTCAGGATAAATACTTTTAAAAAATGAAGCAGGATGACAGTGTTCCTAGCTTTCAAGTAGAATCTGACCTGTGAGGAAAAAAGAAATTAGTTTATATGACTAAAATATATAAATAGTACTTCTTTAAAATCGAAAGGGCCTTCTGGATAAAATTTGGGTGTTTATTTTTATACATATAACATCCGTACTAAAGGATAAGTTATACAAAAGGATTTGGGCAAAGTGTACTTTCCCTGGAAAGCCAGCATAACAACAGGAAAGCACTTCTCATAAGGGGCATACCCAGTCTATAAATGTTTATTGTGTTATTGACAATTATCTGTTTAAGACTGGGATTACTCGATGAGTAGTTCAGAAAATACTGCGTTATGGCTTAATTGCTTCAGTATCTAATTAATTTTTAAAATACCCTGTAGATAAAGAAGATAGCAAAACAGTGGATGCATGTTTATGAATGGAAATTTTGCTCTAACTACCTTCCTCTCATCGAGGTGCTTCATGTTTGTTTCAATCAAAAAATGTCTATAGTTGTCCTTTCTTTTTCTCGTATCTGATTAATACATTTGAATTTTAGCTAAAAAATTAAGATCAGAATTGTTTGTGAATTCGCTACCCTAACAAAGTGATGGTAGGTGATATTTTTTCAGTCTTTTTGTACAAATGAGAGCTAACTTACAAAGACTAACAAATACTAATGTTAATGTTGTGGCAACATATGAGGTGCCTTTGATCTCATGGGTATCACCGAAATAGAGCCAGCAATTGTTCTAAAGCTACATAGAGAAAAGATATTTCCTTTATTGTTAATGAAAATTATCTTGTGCATGGATATTCTAGAGATTTAGAAGTCTTATTAGGTAACCTAGTTTTATTTCCAAACCAAGAAAGAACTATTTCCTGTAACAAATTTTTCAGTGTAAAATTTAATTATCAAGTCATTGGCTTCTATAACTTCTCTTGCGACTATTCCAAAGACTAACACATTTACCAGGCAGGAAGCTTTACATATATTTAGACTATATTTTAGGCCATTACACTTAATTTTAACACACTAAATAATTTCTTGTGAAGGGCTGACCCTCTGAATACTGTAGACCAATATCATCTTGCAGTTAAATTATACATTTTTAAGTTTTCTAGCCTATCACCATAACAGAGACTGTTCTCCCATTCCCTTTTCAATTTTTGATTTATTTCTATTAAGATTGTGAAGGTAAAAATGAGAAGTCTTTCATTCAAAGGATCAGTTGCAGAAATCAAGGGTTCCTAAGCGTGTTTCTGTCTAGAGAGGCAAAGAGCAGGTAAGAATTTGAAATATGAAAAAAGTGTTCTTAGGAAACGTATCTGGAAAGGTAATTCTGAGGAAGTGGTTGGGTTAGAAAACATAGCATGACTCTACTTCTGCTCTCTGCATTTGCCAATATCTTCCTGATAAGGAGGTGAGGCCAGAGTAAGAAAAGAGTCATTGCCTCTCCTCTATGACAAGACACTCCTATTTATGAAGCATTAAATTAAAATGGACTTTTAAGTATATAGGCATAGATAATGAACTAGTCTATAAGGGCAGTATGTTCTTCCCTTTCAAATCTCTCCTTAAAGACACTTAGTGCTAATTATTTGTCTTATTATAGTACCTAGCTACCCCAATGATAAATTGGGTGTTTCTTGTAGTTAGTTGCCTTATTTGAACATTCCCCACTATAAAGAATATACTGATGAGACATGAGACATGACAGCAAATGGAATTGGATCAAGCACAGGGGCAAATACAATAATGTTTTACAAATTAACAAGTTTCTTGAATCAGGCTTTTTTGACCTTTTCCTCATAAACTGTGTTATGGAATTTTACAAAGAAGAGCACATTAGAAAAATCCCCAATCCCATTTCATTTTAATGGCATTTCAGACCTTGAAAAGGTTCACAGTTCAACTGGCAGTATCAACAAAGCTACCTGAGACCTAATACAAATACAAACTTCATCCTGCTGATTTCCACGGCCCAAGGAGGTGTCTGTTGGGAAAACCTGGCCCCCAAAGTCCCTTTAAGACCAAGTTCCTCTCAGACTCAGTAGCCCCAGAGCTCTCAGTGTCTGTCACATTAGTACAGATACTACTGGATTTGTTTTAAATTAGGAATTCAGGAATTCCTCAGTTTACAAATCTGAGGTAACCCAGAACTACATAGTGCCCCTTAACACTGAAGACCCTTGGGCTGTTTGGACATGTTGCTCTTTTCTGGAAAATGCTTTCTTCTACAAAAAAAATTGGAGAGAAGGAGAATGAAAACCCATTGCACTATTCTGTTTTAAAATACTATCCATTGGCTTAATTGCTATTCAGATTAAATAATTTAGAGCACAGCCAAAAGTCAATAGTATGAAACAGAGGAAAAAACCTGAGCATTTTCAGTCGGTCTACTATTTTCCTTCATCTAGCAGATAATCCTATCAACAACAACAACAAAAAAAAAACAAGTCCAAAATTTTTGGCAGCACTAATTATAATTCTTTCTATTTTTTAATTCATGGTGAATCATATGAACAAGAATAATTGACAATTGAGGATTTATTTGTGCCAGATTTGAACAATTTGCATCCTTTTCAGGAAAATAGTTATGCATGTACTTAAATTTCAAGCAGCTGAAGGGTCCAAAGTATAGCAACTTTATAAACCTCTTATAAAAGTACCTCATACATTATGGGACATTTAGGTAAAATCCTGACCTTTAAATCCTGTATTTTGGTTGTTAATCTCCATAATATAAACAAATCAGAGGTATTTTATAAGCGTAACATATGTACCTCAAAACACGCATATTTTTTCCAAAATGTCAAACGAAGGATATCACCTTTCTTTTCAAATGTTGTTTTGCCTATGTACCGACAACAGCAATATTATATATGTTTGCCTACTTCATCTATGCAACACGCAGCAATTCACCAGGAGAACCGAAAATTCTCCCTTTCCCAGACACCTCCTTTAATCTGCCGACAATTCCGCAGGGTTACCACCTGGACAGGAACAACATCATGTCCACCAGGTCACTGCACCACGGAAAGGGCTCTTTCCTGGGGGAAGAAGTGGGGGAGGTGAATCGGAGGAAGCTCTCCTGCTGCCAGCCTGTGGCTGTTGGGCATATGTGAAGTACCTGGGCGCCACAGGCAGGACAGTGGCTGAGTTGGGCTGCACCTGTAGTGCAGGAAACTCACATTGCAGAGACTGTGGCAATATTGACACTTATTGACAATTTTTGTTGTTGTAAGCTGGCATCAAACAAGTATGGTGTGTACAAAGAAGCACGACTCTTAATAAAGTTGTTGTAACTTTCCAAAATAAAAAAAAAAACAAACCAGGCACCATCTGCTCTTGTCTAACTTTTATATTTCTAGCTGGTGGTCTTTGGATTTGTGTTTTTACTTAAAGAATTCCTCTCCAGAGTACAGACATTATGAGTTCAATGACAAATCAAAATGCATTTATTCAAACTTCTCTAGAAGGCGAGCATCACTTAATGAAGAAGACAGTATTTCTTTGTATACAAAAGAAAATAGAAACAACAAATCCAATTTTTTTCAAAGTCTCTTTCGAGGACATGTACATGTCTGAGCCCAAATCCTAAATCTTATAATCTCTTTGGAAGGGTTACATCAGAGCTTCTAATCTTATTTGTAGAATAGTCCCACATCTACTGTTCACTTAAACACTTTAAAAATCTAAGTGGAAAAGTAAAGGTAATTTTTATCATCAAACTTTCTGAAATAGTACTTACAACCTTTAAAGAACATTGTTGTTTGCATTGCATCCATTTCCTACATTGTGTAGGCTATCAAGAGAAAAAAGCTTGGCGCTTTTTTTTTTTTCGTTTTTCTCTCTTTTTTTTTTTTTTTCAGAAATAAGAAGACAAAAACCTGATCCACACCACTAATTACCCCAATTCTACCTGCATGAGATTTTCTTTTATTTCTCAGAATGTTCTTTAAACCACCTCAGAACTTACTCAAATGAAAATCTCACCTCATACCTATAGGGTGAGAGCACATTAAATAAAATGCCATTAAAGTTCTGTGCCTTTTTAATTTCATACTTAAGTTAACATAACATAAGCATTAGATTTTTTTCCATGAAGAAGTGACCTAAGACTGGTAGAAACCAATGAAAATGCATACAGAATTTTCCTAAACCAGCCACCTAATACTTTTTACCCGTAATAATTTGTGCTACTATGTATCCTATACAGTTTATTCTGGAACAATGCAAGGCAGAGAGCATTAGCTGAACAAAATAGTTCACATGAAAGTATTATTATTTGTTTCCTTCTCAGACATTATAATAAAATAGTGGATGTAGAACCAGATTAGCCTATTTCTTCAGCTAACAATTATTTCTTCTTAAATTCCAGAAAGTTTAATGTCTGCCTAATCTTGGGTGATAGCCCTAATCAAACTTTTTGTTGTCTCTTTCTTGCAGCAATTGAAGAGTGCTTAAAAGTAAACAGAAATGATGGAAAGGGAATCCCTATAGTAGAAATTAAGAAATAAAATGCAGGGATTAGCCTTCAGCCTTATGTGCCTTTATCTCTCCTCTGCCTTGAAACTAAAGGGAGACTGTTTAACCATTAAAAAAGATTAAAGGTATTAGACTAAGAGATAGAAACCTATCACCCTTCTGTCAGAGCAGACCAGAAATTAACCTTCTTCCAGATAGAAAAAAAAAAAATTAAAATCTATACTTTTAGAGTTGGATCTAAACAAAAGTCCTGTTGATCAGCTTTCTGTATTCCTATTGTTGTCTAGAAGATTAAATAAATGAGCCTGAAATTGAATAAACATTTTGACGAATTTGTGCATGAGGGGCAGAGCCACTACTTCCTCTTCATATCAAAGTAGCAGCTCTACACACAAACAAATATAATTCTGTTGGGATTTCATAAATCTATGTAAATAAAACAATGGAAGAAGATTAACAGACAGCCCCCAGCAGTGGAGCTCTGAATTGCCTTCTTTCTTTTTCCCCCAAAATGAGGAAACCACACAGTACATTTAAATTATGTAGAAAGTATTATAAATGCCTTTTGCAGCAGAAACAGATATTATACCAAACTGCTGCTATATGCCATGTCTAAGGACAGATTAGACATCTTTTAGAGTCAGTTGTCAGTAGAAGATTACAAAATATTATTCAAGACAGAAGACGACTGACAGAAGAGAATATACTTTTATCTAAGAATAACCCATTTTTGAATTTTTCAAAGTTGTGTGTGATTCTTTTTTAAAATCTTATGGATAAAAAAAAAATTGCAGCCTTCAATCAGACATCCTTATAAAAAGAATAGATGTTAATAAGATACATTCATCTCATCATATATTAAAGGTGACCCTGTTAGAAAAATAGATTATGATGAGGTTGGAAAATTGTAATGGGCTATATTAAATAGCTGTATTTGAAATATGTTAAAGTCAGCTGCTAAACAGCAAATTGAAAAAAATTATTTTAAAGGTCATGATCAAAGAAATACTTTGGATGCATAGTATTAGTAAAAGGTAAATGACTGTTCTATGGAAAAGTACTTTTATGTATATATATATGTGCATGTATATATGTGTATATATATAAAAAAATACTGAACACAGTCACACCACTCACAAACAAGATACTCATACATAACTAACTGCGCTTTTTTCTGACTTAATTCAGTCTGTACCCAGAGTAATCACCCTGGGGCAGAGTACACTAAGTTCACACTGCTCAAGCAGCAAAAGTTTGGCTACCAACATTTAATACTTAATATGTCTTTACTTTTAACAGCTAATCAGACAACAATGTCAGAAAAATTAAAGTAGAAAGAACACTAGAACTTATGCCCATGCTCTTTAGCTGCTGAATGAA
>JAYRBT010000082.1:116571186-116583980 GCA_036023395.1 Myiotriccus ornatus
TACATTGGTCTGTGAGAGAACTCTGGTCTATTTAACCTATATCTTAACAACATGGATGTTCTTTTTCCTTTTTGATAAAACATAGTGTCTATATTGTAGAAGAAAAATGTGGAAATGTGCTTAACAATTGGGCTTTGATTTTTTACTCCTTTGTTTTTGCTAGTTTTCCAGAACATTGAACTACTCTTTTTATATTATCACAGCATCTCAGATACTTGTCATGAAATATCATATCCTGGAAAATAAAGAGTTTCAAAATAAAGACGAAAGGAAACTTTCTTCTAAAAAGCCTTTCTGTGGATCTTTGCTTTGGGAAAACTGTGTATTGGTGCCTCTCCTTGGTATCCCACAAAGGTAAGACACCACAAATGCCAAATCTGACTATTTTCATTAGAGTGTTCCAGCCAGATATCTCAAGGAAATTTTGGAGGCCATTTTTTGGAGAGATTCAAGTTTCACCCACCCATGTACCAGATTTTCAGACAGTTTCTTGCTCAATCTCTATGTTTTCTGTGCAGGAAAGTTAAAGAATTCTCAATCATTACTAAGAAAAGAGATTGATTTTAATAAACATATAGCAAATCCAGCTTCCTGGCTATAGAACTACATGTATATAGACTCTGTATATCCTTACATATACACATCTTGAAACTACTAGGAATAAAACTACATGAGAAAAATAAGTTAAGATTGAAAAACTTGTTGACATAGTAAATAAAGTGTACAGAATGTAGACTAGTAACACAAAAGCCAAGATTTGTATCCCAGCAAACCTGCAATTTATAGCACAAAATAAGGGTTAAGCTTCTAGACTGACAAAAACTTTACCAAGGGTTTATAGCTCCACCACTTACAAGTTAAACATTTCAATTTCAAGAATCTGAAGGAAATGTCTAATCTATATTTTACTGGCATGATCTAAAAGGACCTCCCCCATGATAAGCTTTCTGGTTTTATTAATTGTTTTTGCTTTTTTGCTAGTAAAGTAATCTTAAATAGAAATACTTTTAAGTCAGTATTGGAAAAGACACTGAAGAATTTTGGAACAAAACACGGAAAGTCATTCACTAAAATCAGGCTTATATTATTTGGCAGAATATGTAAGATCCAACTTCATGCATTCTAAGATTCCTGAGTAAATTTCATGTTTTCTAATGCACTAAAGGCTGGGAGAGAGCTGCCAACTATGTACTGTGGTTCAAGGGTTATGATTACATTTACTATCTCTCCAAAGTGACAGAGCACTGTCCAAGCACCCAGACAGAGAGAGTGAGAACCACAGATGTAAACTATGGATGCAGAAGATGAGAAATTTGAACTCTGAGGCTACATAAAGATAGTTTTGTATGATCTTTATGTATTTATGGTGCTACTGTGTTCTCAGTCATTAAATAGAGTGAACAAAGAGAATATCCACAAAACTGTTCCTTGCCAGCCTTCCAGATTTCCACACAGAAACCTGCCCAGGCATTCAAGCAGCTTTAACCTCTGCCAAGATTTCTCAAGAGCTCTAGGATCTTCAGCCAACAGCTCACAAAGGACAGAGATGGAGTGGGGCTGGAGAGGGGGGCTTGGTAGTTGAATGGCACTGAAGCTTACAGAAAGATACCAAGTATATCTTTGCCCTTGCACATTTCATTTAATTCTCAGACGTAAACCTTTCTTATCATAAACCATCTCACCTCTGTAAAGCCTGTACAACAGCCTGTCATCAAGTGGAACCTGCCTAATCCCCATCTTGGCCTCATTCCTCAGCTTTGCTGTAGCCAGATTTCACTGCACTGTGGCCAGACACAAAGTGGCCAAGGCTCAGATTTGAAAGCCAGCAGCAGGAGAATCACAGGAGGGCAGGGGGGCACCTCTGCTGGCACACTCAACAAAACAGAAGGATAAATTTCTATCCACCTTCAGCTCCCCAAAGCATGAAATAGTTGTCTCTGGGGAAACACGGCAAGTACAAATTGCGCTCCACTCTAAAAGAAATAACTTACCTTTGAACAACTTCAGATACATAACCAAAAAGGAGCTAGCACAAAGCTTTCAGCATAATCTGAGATCAAAACACAAAACTCTTAACAACATGGGGCATCACATGCATTTGAGAAACCCCCTATCAAGCTTCAGTTCAATAAACTGATGAATGGATTACAGTGATATAGCTGTATGGAGGTTCTTTTTTCCTTTTTGACAGGTATGGTGCTTCTAATATTCTGCATGCTAATAGCTGACAGCCAGCTTAATGAAACAGGCAGAACCCAGACTCCTAGGGCCCAGTGCCCATCAGTCTATGCCACATAATCTGTAGCTGACAGGAAGAATCTGGCAGCTATGTTCCACCACTGATCATTTTACCTTTAATCTAATTTTAAAGATACAGTTTACTTAGTGAAAACTTTCTCATTTTATACAACAGGAGTAAATTCTTAGCCTTTACCACGGGGAAAGCATATAGACACATGGAAAAACTTTAGAGAGGCATTTTCTCAAATATTTCAATTTAGGCAAATAGAAAGTGTGTGTATGTACTTGTATAAAGACAGTGAAACTGCAGACCTGAAAACATTTGTGTGTGTGCCAGTGCCAGTAGGTGTGGAACTCATCCAGTTCCCACCTTTGTGGTCACCGCAAGTGTTAAGGATTTACAGGCATGAAAGATATTTCCTACATCCATAACACAGAGAGGTCTGATTGCTGCTACAGAAATAGCAGCAGGAGTCACAAGCTGTCACACACCCCCAGCACTCTCACGACTGGGTTAGAAATACCAAGGTTACAGCTAGAACCAGCACTTGAAACAAAGCTTAAGGAAACAGCAAACCCAGTGTGAATGGGGCTTATAGGTATAAGCAAAGAGATTTTCTCTTTCTCCTTGGTGCCTACCAATTCAGGAAAACATAGCTTTGATTGTCCTTGAAAAATAAATGCGCTCAATTATCAGTTGCTTCTCTCAGTGGGAACCATCTCTAGGTCCCTGAGTATTCTGTCATCCTCTGAGACAAAAGAGCCTTCTTAAAAAATATATGGTACTTCAATAAATATTATCTCTGGATGTCATGTCATTCTTGAAACAATGTATGTAGAGATTTTATATACATTATGGTCATATAACTTACATAAAATTTGCAAGCTACCCATTCAAACACCCAAACCAGATAATCAATGTTAGTAAGTCTTCAGTGTGGTTTTTGTATTTGTCATCTGTGGGTAGAGCTGACAGGCATCCCACCCCAGGATTGCCTGGCACCTCTCATGGTAAGCTTTTGCTTTCATTTAATTATAGTGTGATCCACTTTCACCTTATGGGCTGGCAGCTTCCTAGTTGATATCTACTTCAGCCTGACAATCTAGGATTTATTGGAAGACTTAAACTGAAAATCATATTTTGTTTCTGAACAGGGAAAAAGATACTGTTTTGTTCTTGTGGAACAAAACTCTGATACCCTCAATGTCCCCTATGGAGCACAGGGACTTGTCCTTAGACAGTAAAGTGATGACATTGTGCTTCAACAGCTTCACAGAATTCACATGAGGAATTTCCTTCTACTATGATTGCTGGTGGATAAAGCTTAATGGCCTGTAATTAGGGCTCTCATCTGATATGAAGCACCTAAAAGAGATACAGCTTGACTGACCTAGTTGTTCCAGTTTCAGTAACAGCCAGTGAGAAAGGGTGGCCAATTTTCAAGGATAATTCATCCCAGTCTAAGTCAGGCGTCTGGTGCAGATGGGTTGAATTATCTTTGGCAGATTCCTTTGTCTTCCACTGATTGACTGAGTAACCAGCATTTAACTTCTAGAAAATTAAAAAGACATACAGTCTATCATATTCTAAATGTTAACAGTGGCATATGCTATGTTCATTCACTCAGGTCCTGTGAAGATGAATATTTCTTCCATGGAGAGAGAAAAGGATGAGATGAACTAACCAGCTACCGTGACACTGAATTCAGAGGCTCTTCCTGCCAAATTTAGGAGCTCAGAGGCACTGGATGCCATCAGCAAGGTCTCTCTGTGACAACTCTTCATAGATTTTTCAGGCAGACATCAAAGAGCTAAGAGGTTGCTATAAAAATCAATAGAACTATATTTTTAACTTTTTTTATGTCTCGTGACTCACTTTTCTATCTTAAGCCTTCTGGGATCGCATTTTCCAGCTTCTTCTTTACAACCATGAAGGGAGAATTTTTTTTTTCCTACTTAAAAGCAGAGATTTTGGTGATTTCATATTGCTGCAATGACATAAAGTTTCAAAGTGCACACACAGTTTTTCTGAGAAGACTACGCATTGGTTGTTCTAATTCGTAATTATAAATGAGTAACAGATTATTCTCAGGGTTTTTTTTTTTTTTTTTAATGAGCTCTATTTAGAACGTACCTTTATTTATAGCTTCCTCATAAAATCTTGAAAACCAAATCTTCCTGCCTGGCTTCCCCGTCTAATGCATGTGCAAGCACACTTGTTTGTTTCAACTGTTCTTTGATATTTGGCTACTCTCATCACTGTTTTGCCTTGACTTAATGGTCTGTAACAGCAATATAAACTCCCTGGTAGCTAGTTAGAAGAAGAAAGAGTTTGAGCTCTGCAAAACCACCCATTTTCTTTTCAACAAGAATGTCCCCATTCTCCTTCATGGCACTGATGTCACTCAGATTTTACACATTCAGGATTACATGGAAAACACTGATACTGGCTTCAGTGCTTCCTGCAGATCATTAGTATTTGCACATTTGCCTTAATATATTTTCAATCCCTCCAAATGCCTTATGTACATGAACTCTAACCAACATGGTGTGACCAACATTTCCTGTAAATACAGCCTATCTGGAGAATTTAAATATTCAAAGTGTGTTTGGTTTGTAAGCTGCATAATAACACACCAGAAATCTATGTGGTCTTTTTACAAGAATTCCTTTTCAAGAGCCCCGTAGCCTTCTCTCTCGTTGAATTAGGGAGACTAGATTAATAAAATAACAGCAAAAGTAGCTTTGCTGAAATATCTGAATGATTTTATTGAAAAAAAAAAATCAAGAAAGCATCATTACCAGTGTTAGAAACACCAGCAATACCTGAAGAAGGCAGATGGTCAAAATGTCAACATATACTCATCTCAGAGGCTACAAGGAATGGGTATGGATGACGAATTTAAATACACTATCAAAATAAAACCAAAGGAGTACCAAAACTGAAAACCATGCAACAAATATGAAAGAACTTTGTGTTTGTAAAAACAGAGATGCTCTCTGCATAAAAATCAACGTGTGGATTGATCAGAAGACCTTACAGAAAGTTTGGTGTTTTTTTTACAATTATGAATGATTGCTCAAGGGAATTTTTATATGTCAGTTTTATACTTCCTCATGTTAAATGAAGTGAAACCACTGAGACCTCAGGCAGCTAACTGCATCACCAGGCAAGGATGGAGTTAGTAATTTCCTTTTTTATCTGGACAGTAAAAAATATTGCTGTGCCACCATAACTTATAGCTTGTGACAAGGCAAAACTTTATGACTTCTGGATTTCTAAGTGGGTCGTAGGAGAAAAGAAAAAAGTCCAATGTGCCAGAATCTTGGGGTTTTTTTTAGCAAAATGACTTCAAGATGAAGTTTAAATTAATGGATTAATGAATATTTTCCCATCAATCTCTCATTCTCTGTATTGCTTTTAGAGTCCCATAGAAGGCAGTCTGAAACAGTTACTGCCTAAAAAGGAGAGTTCATCTGGGGTAACTCTTAACATTTCAAAAGCAAATTGTTCAGATTTGATAATAAATGAATAGGACAACATTTTTTTTCTAAGCCTACACTACAGAAAAAAACAATGTAATGCTCTTCATCCTGATTTCACTAAGGCCTGGAAGTCTGATGAATAGAAGCAATCATCCAAAAGCACCACTGTCAGTCTAACTTTGCGATTTCAGTTCAAGATCTTTCCTGTAGGCTACAGCAATACTGAGACTGGGTTAAAGAATGTGTCTTAGGCTATTTTTTTTTTTTATAGAATGCTATCATTATGGTAACTCTGCACTGCAAGTATCATTTCTTCCCAAACACAGGGGTCTCTCCAGTCAAAATTTGCCCCTGTAATAATTACTTTGCTAAATAAACACAGATAATGCGCCCTAGCCTGAAAGGAGTACTTTCTCTTTGGCATTGTCCACTATCTGTAAATCTCAGATGTTTATTCATTAGGGCAGTGATTAGACACACAGTCTTCCAGACAACAGTCATAGTCATTAAGTTATAGAGTCTGAATATTTACTATAGATATTTTAAGTATTTTATAATAAGTAGATTAGCTTCACCAAGAAGGGATGAGGGATTAATCTTAGAGCATGCTATTGTGTGATAGCTAGTGAATTCTTGATCTGATAGAAGATTATCTGTTGGGAGGGTAAGATGTAGCTTCAAATCTACGTGCCAGAGTAAGCAGGAGAAGAAAATGAGCCTGTGTATTATGCATGAGTGTTTTATGCACTGGGTTGTTGAGCATTTGAGATGGGTCACTGGGTTTTGTTTGTGACTGAAGCTGATAAAGACATTATGAAATATTTTATTACATCAGGACTTGCCAAGAAGACCAGAAAAACACACCCATGGTTTGTGAATCTTGCTGTGGTTTTGGCACTGATCAGTTAGTTTGGCGTTTTCTAGTGCCCTGCTTTAAAGGTATTACGCCAAGCAACAGAAATGAAGGTCACTAGGAATTGTCTGACTGCAGTCTCATGCCAAGGTGCCCAGGGCATCAACAGGGTTAGGCAATAGCTAAGAATCAATTTGGAATGAGGTTCTTAGACGTCAATTAAATTAGGAACTTCTGTGAATTAACTCTTCCAGGATCAAATCTTCATATCTCTGGTCCAAATGATGGATCACACAGGAAAAACCCAGACACCATAGAATCAAATATTTGACTGGAAAAAGGGAAACATTGCACCCATTTTAAAAAAGGGTGGAAAGGAGGACCCCAGGAACTACTGACCTTTCAGCATCACCTCTGTTCCTGGGAAGATCATGGGACTGATCCTCCTAGAAGTTATGCTAAGGCACATGAAGAACAGGGAGGTGATTTGAGACAACCAGCTCAGCTTCACCAAGGGCAAGTTCTGCCTGACAAATTTAGTGGCCTTCTATGATGGAAAGACTACAACAGCAGACAATGGAAGGGCTACAGATGTCATTTATTTGGACTTATGTAAGTTCCCCACACCATTCTTCTCTAAATTGGACAGAAATGGATTTCATGGGTCAAGAGTTTGAGAAATTGGTTGGATGACTGCACCCAGAGGGTAGCAGTCAATGGCTCAAAGTCCAGCTGACAAGCGATGCCCCTCTGGGGACCATATTGGGACCAGTGCTATTTAACGTCATTGTCAGTGACGCAGACACAGGGATCAAGGGCACCCTCAGCAAGTTTGCATACACACCTGGCTGAGTTGTGCTGTTGACACACCTGAAGGACAAGATGACATCCAGAGGGATCTGGACAAGCTTGAGAAGTGGGCCCATGGGAACCTCATGAAGTTCAACAAGACCAAGTCCAAGGTCCAGCACCTTGGTCAGGGCAACCCCCTGATATCAATACAAGCGGAGGGATGAAAAGATTGTGAGCAATCCTGTGGAGAAGGCCTTGGGGGTGCTGGTGGATGAAAGGCGTGAGCCAGCGATGTGCGCTCACAGCCCAGAAGGCCAATCCTACCCCGGGCTGCATCCAAAGAAGTGTGACCAGCTAACTGAGGGAGGTGATTCTGCCCCTCTACTCCACTCTGACAAGACACCACCTGGAGTGCTGCATTTAGCTTTGGGGTATTCAGTGCAGGAAAGATACGAAGCTGCTAGAGCGAGTCCAGAGAAGGCCCACAAAGATGATCAAAGATCTGGAGCACTCTCCTAAGGGGGAAGGCTGGGAGAGTTGGGGTTGTTCAGTCTGGAGAAGAGAAGGCTCAAACTGCGACTTTTCAGTACCTGAGGGGGGCCCATAAGAAGGATGGGGACAAAACTTTTAGCAGAGCCTGTTGCAATAGGACAAAGAATAATGATTTTAAACTAAAAGAGGGCAAATTCAAATTAGATTAGATATAACGAAGAAATTCTTTGCAATGAGGGTGGTAAAACACTGGCATGGGTTGTTCAGAGATGTGGTAGATCTCCCATCCCTGGAAACATTCAAGGTCAAATTGGACGGGTCCCTGAGTAATCTGATCTAGTTAAGGACATCCCTGTGCACTCCAGACGGGTTGGACTAGATGGTCCTTTAAGTTCCCTTCCAACGTAAACTATTCTATGATTCTATCTTTTGCTTTTGATTTAATGATCTCAAAAGGAACAAAAGGACACTTGTTCACTATTCAAGGTCATATTGTAGAGCAATGGCACAAGGCTTTGCTGGCTGAATGGTCCACCTCTTTTTCTGCAAATATTAACAAACGTAATGCAGGTAGACCTAATCATAAATGCAGTAGACCCGATGCTTTCTGGAACTCATGCTTGGACCTTCCATGCACCATACTCTGTGTGTTCAGGGGTTGACTCACAGAACAAATGCAGTCAGGGTGGGTCCCCACTACTCAGTTAATACATGGAGCCTGTGGCCTGTTTTCTTGGAGCCCTACCGCTATCATGTGGCCAGAAAAGAAGACAGCTGGGATCATGCAGCTGCCACCATCACTAGAATAATTAGTTTAGCCTGGAGCAAGCTCCTGTGCATCTCCAAGGTGCCCTGGGAAAGAGAGTAACCAGGATTAGCAGACAGACTCTCAGTTGAACACTTGAGAGATGAGATATCAAATTGATTTAATTCATATGTTGGATGTTTTTTACAAAGTCCTTGAAAAATTGAGTGATTCGGGTCAACGCATGTAAAAGCTTCAAAGGAATCAGGATATTTTTGTTTTAGTTACTAACAGGCATCCCACTGCTACAAACATATGAGCCTTTATAGGTGATGTCTACCCTGATAAAGAAAACAGACTAGGGAACCCTAAAGGCAAATGTCATAATGGCTCACAGCCATCTGGCTAGATTCTCTTTCTTCCTCCCCAAAGCCATGTGGTCTAATCCAACCTGCCTATTGAGAGCAGCCCCTCACTGGTGTTATTCTCCCAAACATGCCAATATTTTGTCTCAAAAAATGCTGTTTGACACAAGCCTGAACTGCGCCAAGGACAAGTGCTACTAACCAAATCCTATGGACATTCATGGTCTGGCACCCAAGCCCCCACCCTGGCTCCACTCCTCCCTACTGAGGAAGGAGTAGCTACAGAATCCTCTCGACTTCAGTGAACTCCTTCAGCCCTCACTTTCAGGGCCTGGAGCTCTGTATTAACAAATCTTAATTCTCCAACAGCTTTGTCCTGCAGAATTCAATATGTACCACATATGGTTATGGTGCATGGTTAAGGTTATGGTTATGACAAAATGTTTCTCAGTTGGCAGATGTTTTCCTAAATGCTGATCTAACCCGCCATGTTCCTCAAAGAATTTTCCATAATGTGATCTTGTGTAAGAATGTATTCAAAGCAGCAGAGTTTCTGTCCTCTTTACCACAACAATTTTAGAAGACCATTTTAACAGGCAATTTTGGCTTTTCTAACTTGAAGCGCATCTCACTGTAGGGGGATTAGACTAGATTACCTTTAAAGATCACTTTTAGCCCCAAATATTCTGTGATTCTATGATTAGTGTAAAACATCAAAATCAAAGCATTTTTTAAGGTTTCTAAATACAACAAAATATCTGAATATAAAAGATGACATGGCTGGCTTTTAAAAATAACTCACAGAACCTGTCAAGTCTTTCATCCATTCATGACAGAATGCTGACCAAGAGTTCAACAACATATCAGGAAAATAAGTAACCATAACATGGTATGCCCATTTTAATGTCATAAACTGTGAGATTCTCCAGAATTGCTCAAATCTGTGTGTTTTCCTTTATCTGATCAATGTAAACAATCATCTTATTGGTAATGAAGCTCGTGGACAGTGGGTGTCAGAATGACAAAACATGTCCCTTCACTTGTAGAAAATTTGTGCCAGATGCTGAAAGTGCAAATACTAGACCTCAGCTGCACACGCCAAGCTGCACATGCGTTCACACTAGATTCTTGCTGGCAAAAGAAAATAGGGAAGGAATGTATATTCAGGGCCTTTTCAACATCTCCTTTGGTGCTCAATTCGTCCTCATTCCTTTCTTCAGAAAGAATAATTTTGGGATATATTTTGAATTTCATCTTTCCTCATTTTCAACTTATGCCAATTTTTAAAATCCATTCTTAAGTTACGGCCATCATGCTGGAATTATGGAAACTAGTTAGTGGAATGTATTGAATAAAAACCTATTTCCATAGTACCATCAGCTACAGATGTAAGATTTGGGCATAACACTTTATGGCAATCTACCTGCATATCATATAGAGCTGGAATTTTTTAGCATGGCTTTCTGTGAAATTCAAATAAACCTGCCTGCCACTTAGAAATCTGCCTGCCTGCCATGAAAGATATAAGCCCTAACACAACTATCACTTCTTCAGCCTTGTCTTCACTGACTGGGTGAGTCTGTCCAACCCAGATTAACATTAATGCGAGTTCCATGTATGCATCATTTGGACAAAATGCTAAGATATTTTATCATTATCTTCCTAGGCGGGTTGGGATGACATTAATCATGCATCCAACAGAATTGCACAATATGCATTACTAAAGCATCGGAGCAATATAAAAGATAGAATAAAAAGGCATAGACATTTCCAAACACTTTCTTCTTAAAATAGTGAGAAGGATCTAATGGAGTATCTTTGAGAATCCTGTGAGGAGAACATAGTTGCATGTTTTCTTGTAATTACAAAATATCTAAAACCTAAGCTCAGCCTTTCTCTTTCTAGAGAGAGCAGCAATGCGATAGTAAAGACCAATCTCATTACATAAGCAAGTCACAGATAAGATGCACCCAATTTATCACAAACATCCAGTGGGTGAAGAAAGAACGGGGCACAATGCTGCACTCAAGTTGAAGCCCACACTTCTTTCAGGATACCATGTCATCTCACATCCTATTACATGGATGCATCAGCAGCAAGCAGCAAAGGAGCAGCAGGAGAAAAGGAAATACTTTCATCTGAGTATTATCAAAGCATCAAGGTCTACTGCTGAGGTAGGCATCCTGTCACTCTTCTCACCTCTCTCTCCAAAAGATTACATTACTCTGCTATTTTCTCTGGTAAAAGAAGGTCTAGGAATAAACATCCTTCATTTCAATTAAAAATACAAATACAAGTTGCTAGTTGTGAGTGAGAGTTCAGCCTGGGCAGACTCTTCTTCCCTGCTCCCTGTGGAAGAAGGTACATGCAATACTCTTCTGCTTATATCCTTTGAGCATCAGGCACAAATTTGCTTCCATGGTCACTCAGCCACTCAGATCACCTGGGCTTTGAGAAACCCATAGAAATACTAAGTGAAAAAAAGGAATAGCAGAAATCCTGGCAGGCTACAGTGAACTTGGTTCATCAGCTACATTGCCAAACAATCACAGCTCACTGACAGCTGGGTTTTCCTGATATAAACCTCATGAAGTATAACAAACCCAAGTGCAAGGTTCTGCAGCTAGGCTGGGGCAATCCTAAGCACCAATACAGTCTACAGGTTGAAATTACTGAAAGCACTGTTAAGGACTTGGGGATCCTGGTGGAATAAAAACTAGACATGAGCTGGAAAAGCGCACTTGCAGCCCAGAAAGCAAACCATATCCTGGGCTACATCAAAAGCAGCATGGCCAGCAGGTCAAGGGAGGTGATTCTGCTTCTCTATTCCACTTTGGTGACACCCCACCTGGGGTGCTGCATCCAGCTCTGAGAACAACAGTATGAGAAAGAAATGGACTTGTTGTAGTAGGTCCAGAGGAGGCCCACGGGTGTGGTCAGAGGGGTGAAACACCCTTCCCATGAAGCGAGGCTGAGAGAGTTTGGGCTGTTCAGCTTGGAGAAGAAAAGGCTCTGAAGAGACCTTACTGCGACCTTTCAATAAATAAAGGGTCCTATCATGGAGAGAGACCACTTGCCAAGGCCTGACAGGACAACGGGCAACAGTTTTAAAGTCAAAGACGTTATATTTACCCTGGACATAAGGGAGAATTTTTTTATCATGATAGTGTTGAGACACTGGAACAGGTTGCCCAGAGAAGCTGTGGATGCACATGGCAGGAGGTTGGACTAGATGATCTTTAGAGGTCCTTTCCAACCCAAACCATTCTGTCATTCTGTGACAAAGAACCCTCTTCCTTTTTCTGCGCTGCCATTCAGTCTGCATGCAAGTATGAAAATTATATCATCTTGGAGTTTAAAAGCAGGTTTTTCCATGTCTTAAGTTAGCAGAGATGGTGACAAGGGCGTGCTGTTAGAGCCATTCTCAGACGGGTTCCTTTTCTGCCTTCACCTCCAGAGCAGCACAGCGGAACCAGCAAGTAGAAACAAGGAAAAAATTACCTGAGCAGGCACCAGAATAAGTCTCCACTTAATGTCTTACAGCTGTTGTGTTGATCCCAGGCCATGAGAGACTGAAGCTTCCTAAAAGCTTTGCTCCCAAACTTCAGCCCATGCTGAAGGTCTCATACTTTTAGCTCTTATGTTGCCCAGCTGATGTCAGACAAATCCATGTCTATCACATAGGAGAGCAGCTTCAGGGAGCTCATCAGCATAGGACAGTTCAGAGGATTAGTCCCTCTATATTAATATTCAGGACCATCAAGTCTCATGCTTTAAGAATCTAATTTTGAGACCCGTTGGGGGTGGGGGGGGGCGGGGG